>JASFAX010000024.1:9822500-10422500 GCA_030737875.1 Allium sativum
GAAGACAGACGCGTGCCCCACCGCCCTCCTTAGCGACGGCGACCTCCTCGACCTCACCTAGACCTCTTCCCCTCCTTCTACCTCCAACTCACGAAACCGTGAGGCCCCCTTTCTTCCCCAAATCGCAACCAACCCCCACAACCCGACCACCTGAGCGACCCCCCTCCTCCTTGCGCCACCAACTGTGCTGCGAAGTCCCCCCTTTCTAATCGATGAAGTAAGTTTTTAGTATTTATTACTTTTATTTATATATGATTTATTTTCAGTTTATTTAGAAACCGATTTTTAGTTCATTTAACATAGGATTTTCAGTTTTAATACCCAAGAATAGGAAGTGAAAAAGATTGGATTTTTATATATATGTTAGCATGAAAAAGATTTGACTTTTAGCTACATAGAGTTATCATCTTTATGAACATCAAGTTATGATTTTTATTTCATTAAAAATATGATTTTTATATAGGTAGGATAGTAAAAATATGATTTTTATTCATGTAGAGTAATAATAATATAGTCTTTATTAGGAGGAGAACAATACAAAAATATAATTTTTATAACAAAGTGGAGGATAAAAAGAATGGTTTTTTTATAAAGGCGAAATCTTTATTTTTACATAAGGAAAGACGTTATTTATATATATATATAAAGTAGCAATAAAAATTCGATCTTTATATTGGAAGTAGAAATATAGAAATCTAATTTTTATATAGAAATAAGCGTTATAAAAATATAATCTTTATTTTATAAACACCGGGATAAAAATAGAATTTTTATCTATATAATAACGACGTAAAATACAAAAGATTAGATTTTTAAAATAGAAAAGATACGATTTTTAGCGGTGTAAAAATAGAAATTTTTATCTATATAGTAGTATTATAAAAATGTGATTTTTATATATTGAATAGCGAAGAAAAAATTCGATTTTTATACATTGAATAGTGAAATAAAAATATGAAATGTATATGCATTGTTTTGGAAATTCATATATATACCTTGTTTTGTATATATATAAGTTGTTTTGAGAATATAAAAATAAGCCTTATCTTTAAGAAGTATTAAAAATAGGATTTTTATATAGTAGAAATAATAAAGGTGCGATTTTTATATAGTTATGATAATAAAAATAAAATATTTATATTTGAAAAGGCGAAATCTTTATATATAAAATAGCATGATAAAAATATAATCTTTATTATATGAACACCGTTGTAAAAATAGAATTTTTATCTACATAGTAGCGGTGTAAAAATAGAATTTTAATCTAAGTAGTAGTAGTAGTATAAAAATATGATTTTTATATACATGGCGACAATATAAAAATGTGATTTTTATATATATAGTGGCTACGGACAACGAAAGTGACAAAAGGCGAGAACGGCAATGATTTCCTACAATAGAAGTGTCGTGGAGTTGGGATAGCTAGTCGGTGAGAATTTCTCACTCTTCAATCTCTTTTTCTAGTTATATATATATACTAGGATGCAGACGGTGTTTAGTAGCACCCGACGCCCGTCGTCTACAGACCATGGACGGCTTGTTTGTTTGATTGATGTGTTGTGAAAATTGATTGTGTTGTGGAATGATTGAATAATAAAATATTCTTGTGTTGAAAGGAAATAAAATATTTATATAGTTAAAAATATTTTATCGTTAAAAATAAAAATTTTAACGTGAATATAAATCAATAAATATTTATAAACAAATCGGCCGATTTGTTTATACACACTGATTTGACTGATATTGATTGGGACGATAAATTTTACACATCGCCCAACTGCACAAATAAAATCTGTGTTTGTTGATTTGAAACCACACATGGGTATTGGGATAAAATACGGCATACACTAATCCCAATAATTAGTTGTATGTCGATCGATGGATCGACAGGCTGTTATAAGCGTTAGATATCTATATTTGATGCTTATACAGTGTAGTGCACTTTGGATGATGGTTGATTATTTGTCGTTGCTATTATATACATGTGTTGTATGGAATCCATATAATTAACGTTATATGGTAATTGATTGGGCCTCATTCCAATTTGAAAAATAAAGAGTATTACAAAATAAAGGTTCATGTGTTGACCGTACTCATCCATTGAGATAAGTCATGTGTTGAACGAAATATTTTAAAAATAAAATTTACATCTTTATCATTATAAAATAAAGGTTCATGTGTTGACCGTACTCATCCGTTGAGATAAGTCATGTGTTGAACGAAATATTTTAAAAATAAAATTTACATCTTTATCATTATAAAATAAAGGTTCATGTGTTGAACGTACTCATCCGTTGAGATTAGTCATGTGTTGAACGAAATATTTTAAAAATAAAATTTATTTCTTTATCATTATAAAATAAAGGTTCATGTGTTGACAGTACTCATTCGTTGAGATTAGTCATGTGTTGAACGAAATATTCTAACAACCAAATTTACATCTATATCATATATGAAATTAGAAATTAACTGGAAAATAGATGAGATGAGTGGTCTCCTGGATATTGATCTGATGTTGGTTTCGGCCTTCGGGGTTAATATTCAGGGAATCGTTCTCTTACTAATTTACGGTTGGAGTCTGATTTGAAATCAAATGATAGATACCACAATTTTTATAAAATATATTAAATAACAAAAATAGTCACACGTGGACAGTACTCCTTCGTTGAGATTAGTCATGTGTTGACAAAAATATAGATTCATTTGTTGAATAGAATAATGGAATTATTGAAATATATAAAGCCGTGTTGATTAGAGATGCGCTATTTTGACGCGAACGATATTTATATCGATTATATTCGTTTTTATAGAATTCGAATTGAATTGAATAGAAAACGAATTCGAATTGAATTGAATATAAAACGAATTCGAATTGAATCGAATATAAAACGAATTCGAATTGAATTGAATAGAAAACGAATTCGAATTGAACTGAATAGAAAACGAATTCGAATTGAATTGAATAGATAACGAATTTGATTTGAATATAAAACGAATTCGAATTGAATTGAATAGAAAACCAATTTCGAATTGAATTGAATATATAACGAATTTGATTTGAGTTGAATAGAAAACGAATTTGAATTGAATTGAATAGAAAACGAATTTGATTTGAATTGAATAGGAAACGAATTCGAATTGAATTGAAAAGAAAAACGAATTCGAATTGAATTGAATTGAAAATGAATTCGAATCGAATTAAAATCGATTTGAATTGAAATCAAATAGAAATGAAAGTAAAAAGGATTTATAATAGAAAATTCAATTTTGATTCGAAATTGAAATAAAGGTTGAAATTGTTTTTGAAACAAATTTGAATCTATTTATAAAATTCGTTTTGAATAGAAATCGACGAAATATATATTATATATATTATATATAATATAATGGCCTGAGTAGAACGCGCCGCGCTGCGGCAGTTCGCGAATTTCGACCATTAACTTCGAACGGACATTACGGGAGATCCGACCGTCGGATTCTCCTAAAACCAGAACCGTTGGGTTCGTATCGAAAAGAGCTTTCTAAAGAATATTAGAAATTTTAAATCTAACGGTTGGATTTGGAGATACGTCCAAATCAAATTTAGAAAAGGTCGCTATAAGTGCAGTTCGATGGCCGTTGATGGAAATCGACTGTACGGGCCTTGATAAAATTATTAAAAATAGTAATAATTTGGGTAAAATCATAAGAAATGATTTGGGAAAAATTAGGATGAAAAACTCCATATTTGAAAAGATAAAAATAGATTTTTATCGAAATGAACTAGTTTTGAACTAAAATTAAAACCCATTTATTTTTAAATAAATAAATGGGATTTGAAATGGATTTTAAATAGAATTGATTTGTGGGTTTATCATGAAGGGTGTTTTAAATGACACTAGTTCTTTAACCCGATAATAAATAGAATGTGATTTGGGTTTGTCGTGAACTGTGTTTTGAATGACATTAGTTCTTTGACCCAGTAAAAGGAGTTTTAATGAATCTGCAATTAGATTGAAACGTAAATTGATATTTTAAATTATCAAATCTGGAAAATGAGCGAGGATGGAGTATCACCAGTTTTGCTCCAAAATGATAGTCAAATCTTTAATTGGATTTGAACGTGAAATGGTAATTAATTTTACCGATAACACCGTGGTGTTAGATATGGAGTATTACCAGTTTTGCTTCATGGGATGAATAGGTTGGGATTGGGAAATAAAATAAATAATTACTTCGGTGTGGTTCGCTAATCTCGACTAGTTTGGAAAAACCATAATTTGGTTTGAAATGACATCCAATGGAAGATTAAAGAATAAATTTTAAAGAATTTATCTTGGATAAAATTAATGGGAACCTTTCCCTAAGAATTGAGATTTAGAAACTAGCTGTAGGTTAGTTAAGAAGAATGGTTTCCTGGGTATTGATCTGATGTTGGTTTCGGCCTTCGGGGTTAATATTTTGGGAATTGCTCTCTTACTGATTTACAGTTAGTGACTAATGAATTGGAATGAGGCGTATGTTGTGTTTGTGTAACATTTATTTTTAATATACGCGGGTTGTTCGGGAAGGCCGGGTTTATACCCATTTTGAATAACCGTTTCGACGATAAGTCGAAGATGATGACGGTGGTCGAAGACCGGAAGTCTTCACATCGTTTGGATAATTACTGATGATCCTGATTGGGCTGTACACCCAAGAGGATGGAAATAGTCGGTGGTCATCCAGACGTACTTGGAGATCGATGGATATGCGAGGAAAGTGCCTCCGGTTTCGTTCAGACCCAGAACGAACTTGTAAATGGATTGTGTGTCTAACATTGGATTTTATTCTGTGTTGATTGATTTCTGTTAAATATATATCTGTTTGGCGGTGGAGAATTTATTCTCTTGCTTAACGCCCTTCTTTGAGACGTACGAGCTTAGAGGTTATATATCGATAGATATCAATCGCATGGCATGAATTGCCTGTGTGGCACGCTGAGTTGCATGGATCAAGGCTTCTGTTGAAAAGCAAAGTCTTGTGGTTGATGATCAAAGCACGACCTACGTGGCAGCTGTGTGTATAGCGTGCATTCGCGAGCCTCACACCTCGGTATGAGTTAAAAACGGGATAAGGACTGCAGGGAGAGCACGACATTTCTTTCAGCTTTGGTGGTATCAGTGACTTACCAGCCCTGACATTTATATACTTTTCACCTATGTTGTTGTTGGATGAGGTGCCTCGATTTTAGGTCTGTAAGTACCGGGAAACGTGTGTTCAGGAATAATTAATCCTCAAACGTAAGAGAGGACCGGCCCTGAAGCATCCAAGGGTTACCCAAAGTGTGTAGTCCTGGGACATTTGCTAGAGTATCTCGAAGCGGAGAGGAGCTTGCCCCTTGCCTCAACTCATGACGGAAATCCAATTTCCAATACGAGATATTTTGGCTTTATTTGTAGAGCCTAGTATGGCGACATAGTAGCATGGGATGCTATGCCGTCTATGATTTATATTTATGATTGAAATTGTTTTGACACTATACACTTATTATAGTATCAAATGATTTGTTTTAAACGTACCAAGCATGTTTGGCTATTATAAGGGAAAACCCTATACTCCGGCTTGCGTTGCATTGTGTGATGGGACCTGGGTCTTATAATAGCTTCATTTTTCGAAAAAGCATTGCGTTGTTTATTCTATGCACTGGTATTCTTGGGAGGAAACCCGTTCCGTGTTATACGGCGTGGTCCCTTGAATTACTTCCTTTTAAAGTAAAGTTTTAAATAACTGTTGTAGTTCTCACACCAGTCACATGACTGACCTGGAGTTTATTGTTTTAACCTAAACTCTTGGTTCCCCTATTTTCGACACGGGAAGCTAGTAGTTTTGGTTTTACAGATTTATATTCACAGGATCCTGATTTACAGCTGGAACGATGCTCGGAAAGCTCTGTATCCGTGCATTACTTTCAATTGTGTTTTATATTGTTTTTCCGCTGCTATGTAATTTATTGTAATCTCTAATATTTGTCGAATGTAATTTATTCATTTATACTCTGTATATTCTTGTATTCTTATGGAATTGTTGTAATAACAATGAAATGTTCTTCCGTCTGCGTTTTGATTTGTCTTGTCCTCACAGTAATTCGTTCTTTCTCATCTCTTCGGAGACCGGGGAAGTCCGGGTCGCTTCATTTGGTATCAGAGCTTTGGTTTACAGAGCTCGAGAACAAGACACATTAGAACCATACGAAAGAATTCATCAGTTATTGGATTAATAATATCCAATCAGAATGACTCGTTAGAGGATCAGTAGTATCCTAGAACGAGTGTGAAGAGTATATTTTTCAAATGAAAACAATTTTATACGTATTTGAATATTTATTTATTTTGAATTTGGACAATCGAGTATATAATGATTTTGCATATACGCGTCATGAACGTATATTCGAAGTTTTAATATACTGGATAGATATAGAATCACATTCTAGACACCTGGAGATGATTCTGATGATTGATATATCATCATCAGAATTTGTGTTCGTGTTTCGAAGGTATGATATCTATATATTTCCATTAGACTGGTGTGAGAACCAAAACTAATATAGATAGATTTATTGTTGTGAATTGGCATCAAAAACATGTTTTTCTGTATATATGTATCAAAATTATGAAATTGAAACGTTAATCCACTAATTGATTGATGTTTGTGTTGTTTGTTTATTTGTTTGATAATTTTGAAACATTTAGCCTAATTGGACCAAATATTGAATTGTATTGAAAATTAGTCGCATTTGCTTGCATATACATGTACTTACATTGAACAGGTCATAGCAAGGAGGCTAGAGCAGAGAATAAAATTTGTTTGCCCGACAAATAGGTACATGTTTACTATAATTTACTGTTTTGTTTGGGTGATGATGATTTTATGAGCCGATTGGCTTTTTCTTTTTCTTTTTGAGATCAGAAGGCCTATATGGCAATTTCGGGATTTTCCCATGGCTCCCTGTGCAGGGGAGGTTATGGCGAAATTTTTCGAAAATTTACGGTGTTAGCCAATTTTTTTGAAGAATTTGAAAATTCTCAGAAACTGAAAAGTTGGAGAATGGAAGCCAGATCGAACGTAGAGTTGATTGATCAAACCACTTTCGACTTCGTTCCTTTTCGGGGACGAAAAGTTTTAAGTGGGGGAGATTGTAATAACCCGGAAATGCGAGCCAGTTTAAAATTTTTATTTTGGCAATTTTAGCGAATTTTGCATATTTAAAATAGATTATTTTAAATAATATCGACGAGAAATTTATTTTGAATATAAATCGACGTATATATTTATATACGTCGTCGTTAAAATATAAATAATTATTTATAATTATAAAAGGAATTGAAAATGGCGCGGTAGTTCGATAATTCGATTTCAAACTTCAAATGAATGTACCGGGTGCAAAACAAACCGGATTTTAGCGAAACCAAAAATAATAGGATCTATTTGATAATATCTTTCCAACAAATCCGAAAAATCAAGATTTCATAGCGGGGATCGAAAGATATGTCCAGTTGAAAATTCTGAATAGTCGCTATGGAATTCAGGCCCTCAAAAATGGAAATTTTGCAAACGACGTCGGATTTCGACGAAACCACTTTTGTTGGGTCCGCGATGTAAAGTTATTGTTAGATTCCAAATTTCATAATTTTTCGAACCAATATGTGAGCGTCGCAAAGGAAAACGCGTTTGACCAGTTTAAGTTGATTTTAATCAACTGGAAAATCGCCAATTTTCCAACGGTCTCAGAATTCGACGAAACTGGTTTTGTTAGGACTGTATCGTCAATACCAAGCTAGAAAATATTTTTCTGGAATTTTTCGAGTTAGTATGTGACCCCAGTGAATTGAAATGCGCGTTCAAATTCCATATATAGAGTTATATGTTGATTTTAACGGAAACTGATCGAAACGGTCGAATCAGCTTGTGGTACATATTCCATTGTGTTCGGAATGGGGGTAATTAGCTATGGACGATAGGCGGTGGGCTTGATTTCGACTTCGAAATAAAAAGTTACTTTTTAAAGAAAAATTAAAATAAATTAATATATATTTTATTATATACCCCCCCCCTCATTCTTCTCAGATCCGATTAGAAAAGAAAAAAAACCAGCGATGAAGGAAACCCGCTGCGCGCTCCCTGGCGTTCGACGTCGCCGGAATTCCTTCCCCCCCCCCCCCCCATGACCGCGCTGCCATCGCCTAACCACTCCTCTTCCCCCACCGCCTCTTTTCCTTCTTCCCCAAATCCACGTGAAGCCCTAGCCCTTTCTGAAGACCGACGCGTGCCCCACCGCCCTCCTCAGCGATGGAGACCTCCTCGACCTCCTCCCTCTTCCCCTCCTTCTACCTCCAACTCGCGAAACCGTGAGCCCCCCCTCCATTTCTTCCCCAAACCGCAACCAACCCCCACAGCCCGACCACCTGAGCGACCCCCCTCCTCCTTGCGCCACCAACTATGCTGCGAAGTCCCCCCCTTTTCTAATCGATGAAGTAAGTTTTTAGTATTTATTTCTTTTATTTATATATGATTTATTTTCAGTTTATTTAGCAACCGATTTTCAGTTTATTTAACATAGGATTTTCAGTTTTAATACCCAAGAATAGGAAGTGAAAAAGATTGGATTTTTATATATATGTTAGCATGAAAAAGATTTGATTTTTAGCTACATAGAGTTATCATCTTTATGAACATCAAGTTATGATTTTTATTTCATTAAAAATATGATTTTTATATAGGTAGGATAGTAAAAATATAATATAGTCTTCATTAAGAGAAGAACAATATAAAAATATAATTTTTATAACAAGTGGAGGATAAAAAGAATGTTTTTTTTATAAAGGCGAAATCTTTATTTTTACATTAGGAAAGACGTTATTTTTATATATATAAAGTAGCAATAAAAATTCGATCTTTATATTGGAAGTAGAAATATAGAAATCTAATTTTTATATAGAAATAAGCATTATAAAAAAATAATCTTTATTTTATAAACACCGGGATAAAAATAGAATTTTTATCTATATAGTAACGATGTAAAATAGAAAAGATTAGATTTTTAAAATAGAAAAGATACGATTTTTAGCGGTGTAGAAATAGAATTTTTATCTATATAGTAGTATTATAAAAATGTGATTTTTATATATTGAATAGCGAAGAAAAAATTCGATTTTTATACATTGAATAGTGAAATAAAAATATGAAATGTATATGCATTGTTTTGGAAATTCATATATATACCTTGTTTTGTATATATAAGTTGTTTTGAGAATATAAAAATGAGCCTTTTCTTTAAGAAGTATTAAAAATAGGATTTTTATATAGTAGAAATAATAAAGGTGCGATTTTTATATAGTTATGATAATAAAAATAAAATCTTTATATTTGAAAAGGCGAAATCTTTATACAGAAAATACATGATAAAAATATAATCTTTATTATATGAACACCGTTGTAAAGTTAGAATTTTTATCTATATAGTAGCGGTGTAAAAATAGAATTTTTATCTAAGTAGTAGTAGTATAAAAATATGATTTTTATATACATGGCAACAATATAAAAATGTGATTTTTATATATATAGTGGCTACGGGCAACGAAAGTGACAAAAGGCGAGAACGGCGATGATTTCCTACAATAGAAGTGTCGTGGAGTTGGGATAGCTAGTCGGTGAGAATTTCTCACTCTTCAATCTCTTTCTCTAGTTATATATATATACTAGGATGCAGACGGTGTTTAGTACCACACGACACCCGTCGTCCACAGACCATGGACGGCTTGTTTGTTTGATGTGTTGTGAAAATTGATTGTGTTGTGGAATGATTGAATAATAAAATATTCTTGTGTTGAAAGGAAATAAAATATTTATATAGTTAAAAATATTTTATCGTTAAAAATAAATTTTTTAATGTGAATATAAATCAATAAATATTTATAAACAAATCGGCCGATTTGTTTATACACACTGATTTGACTGATATTGATTGGGACGATAAATTTTACACATCGCCCAACTGCACAAATAAAATCTGTGTTTGTTGATTTGAAACCCCACACGGGTATTGGGATAAAATACGGCATACACTAATCCCAATAATTAGTTGTATGTCGATCGATGGATCGACAGGCTGTTATAAGCGTTAGATATCTATATTTGATGCTTATACAGTGTAGTGCACTTTGGATGATGGTTGATTATTTGTCGTTGCTATTATATACATGTGTTGTATGGAATCCATATAATTAACGTTATATGGTAATTGATTGGGCCTCATTCCAACTTGAAAAATAAAGAGTATTACAAAATAAAGGTTCATGTGTTGACCATACTCATCCGTTGAGATAAGTCATGTGTTGAACGAAATATTTTAAAAATAAAATTTACATCTTTATCATTATAAAATAAAGGTTCATGTGTTGACCGTACTCATCCGTTGAGATAAGTCAAGTGTTGAACGAAATATTTTAAAAATAAAATTTACATCTTTATCATTATAAAATAAAGGTTCATGTGTTGACCGTACTCATCCGTTGAGATTAGTCATGTGTTGAATGAAATATTTTAAAAATAAAATTTATATCTTTATCATTATAAAATAAAGGTTCATGTGTTGACAGTACTCATTCGTTGAGATTAGTCATGTGTTGAACGAAATATTCTAACAACCAAATTTACATCTATATCATATATGAAATTAGAAATTAACTGGAACATAGATGAGATGAGTGGTCTCCTGGATATTGATCTTATGTTGGTTTCGGCCTTCGGGGTTAATATTCAGGGAATCGTTCTCTTACTAATTTACGGTTGGAGTCTGATTTGAAATCAAACGATAGATACCACAATTTTTATAAAATATATTAAATAACAAAAATAGTCACACGTGGACAGTACTCCTTCGTTGAGATTAGTCATGTGTTGACAAAAATATAGATTCATTTGTTGAATAGAATAATGGAATTATTGAAATATATAAAGCCGTGTTGATTAGAGATGCGCTATTTTGACGCGAACAATATTTATATCGATTATATTCGTTTTTATAGAATTCGAATTGAATTGAATAGAAAACGAATTCGAATTTGATTTGAATATAAAACGAATTCGAATTGAATTGAATAGAAAACGAATTCGAATTGAATTGAATAGAAAACGAATTCGAATTGAACTGAATAGAAAACGAATTCGAATTGAATTGAATAGATAATGAATTTGATTTGAATATAAAATGAATTCGAATTGAATTGAATAGAAAACCAATTTCGAATTGAATTGAATATATAACGAATTTGATTTGAATTGAATAGAAAACGAATTTGATTTGAATTGAATAGAAAACGAATTTGATTTGAATTGAATAGGAAACGAATACGAATTGAATTGAAAAGAAAAACGAATTCGAATTGAATTGAATTGAAAAGAAAATGAATTCGAATCGAATTAAAATCCATTTGAATTGAAATCAAATAGAAATGAAAGTAAAAAGGATTTATAATAGAAAATTCAATTTTGATTCGAATTTGAAATAAAGGTTGAAATTGTTTTTGAAACAAATTTGAATCTATTTATAAAATTCGTTTTGAATAGAAATCGACGAAATATATATTATATATATTATATATATAATATAATGGCCTGAATAGAACGCGCCGCGCTGCGGCAGTTCGCGAATTTCGACCATTAACTTCGAACGGACATTACGGGAGATCCGACCGTCGGATTCTCCTAAAACCGGAACCGTTGGGTTCGTATCGAAAAGAGCTTTCTAACGAATATTAGAAATTTGAAATCTAACGGTTGGATTTACAGATACGTCCAAATCAAATTTAGAAAAGGTCGCTATAAGTGCAGTTCGATGGCCGTTGATGGAAATCGACTGTACGGGCCTTGATAAAATTATTAAAAATAGTAATAATTTGGGTAAAATCATAAGAAATGATTTGGGAAAAATTAGGATGAAAAACTCCTTATTTGAAAAGATAAAAATAGATTTTTATCGAAATGAACTAGTTTTGAACTAAAATTAAAACCCATTTATTTTTAAATAAATAAATGGGATTTGAAATGGATTTTAAATAGAATTGATTTGTGGGTTTATCATGAAGGGTGTTTTAAATGACACTAGTTCTTTAACCCGATAATAAATAGAATGTGATTTGGGTTTGTCGTGAACTGTGTTTTGAATGACATTAGTTCTTTGACCCAGTAAAAGGAGTTTTAATGAATCTGCAATTAGATTGAAACGTAAATTGATATTTTAAATTATCAAATCTGGAAAATGAGCGAGGATGGAGTATCACCAGTTTTGCTCCAAAACGATAGTCAAATCTTTAATTGGATTTGAACGTGAAATGGTAATTAATTTTACCGATAACACCGTGGTGTTAGATATGGAGTATTACCAGTTTTGCTTCATGGGATGAATAGGTTGGGATTGGGAAATAAAATAAATAATTACTTCGGTGTGGTTCGTTAATCTCGACTAGTTTGGAAAAACCATAATTTGGTTTGAAATGACATCCAATGGAAGATTAAAGAATAAATTTTAAAGAATTTATCTTGGATAAAATTAATGGGAACCTTTCCCTAAGAATTGAGATTTAGAAACTAGTTGTAGGTTAGTTAAGAAGAATGGTTTCCTGGGTATTGATCTGATGTTGGTTTCGACCTTCGGGGTTAATATTTGGGGAATTGCTCTCTTACTGATTTACAGTTAGTGACTAATGAATTGGAATGAGGCGTATGTTGTGTTTGTGTAACATTTATTTTTAATATACGCGGGTTGTTCGGGAAGGCCGGGTTTATACCCATTCTGAATAACCGTTTCGACGATAAGTCGAAGATGATGACGGTGGTCGAAGACCGGAAGTCTTCACATCGTTTGGATAATTACTGATGATCCTGATTGGGCTGTACACCCAAGAGGATGGAAATAGTCGGTGGTCGTCCAGACGTACTTGGAGATCGATGGATATGCGAGGAAAGTGCCTCCGGTTTCGTTCAGGCCCAGAACGAACTTGTAAATGGATTGTGTGTCTGACATTGGATTTTATTCTATGTTGATTGATTTCTGTTAAATATATATTTGTTTGGCGGCGGAGAATTTATTCTCTTGCTTAACGCCCTTCTCTGAGACGTACGAGCTTAGAGGTTATATATCGATAGATATCAATCGCATGGCATGAATTGCTTGTGTGGCACGCTGAGTTGCATGGATCAAGGCTTCTGTTGAAAAGAAAAGTCTTGTGGTTGATGATCAAAGCACGGCCTACGTGGCAGCTGTGTGTATAGCGTGCATTCGCGAGCCTCACACCTCGGTATGAGTTAAAAACGGGATAAGGACTGCAGGGAGAGCACGACATTTCTTTCTAGCTTTGGTGGTATCAGTGACTTACCAGCCCTGACATTTATATACTTTTCACCTATGTGGTTGTTGGATGAGGCGCCTCGATTTTAGGTCTGTAAGGACCGGGAAACGTGTGTTTAGGAATAATTAATCCTCAAACGTAAGAGAGGACTGACCCTGAAGCATCCAAGGGTTACCCAAAGTGTGTAGTCCTGGGACATTTGCTAGAGTATCTCAAAGCGGAGAGGAGCTTGCCCCTTGCCTCGACTCATGACGGAAATCCAATTTCCAATACGAGATATTTCGGCTTTATTTGTAGAGCCTAGTATGGCGACATAGTAGCATGGGATGCTATGCCGTCTATGATTTATATTTATGATTGAAATTGTTTTGACACTATACACTTATTATAGTATCAAATGATTTGTTTTAAACATACCAAGCATGTTTGGCTATTATAAGGGAAAACCCTATCCTCCGGCTTGCATTGCATTGTGTGATGGGACTTGAGTCTTATAATAGCTTCATTTTTCGAAAAAGCATTGCGTTGTTTATTCTAAGCACTGGTATTCTTGGGAGGAAACCCGTTCCGTGTTATACGGCGTGGTCCCTTGAATTACTTCCTTTTAAAGTAAAGTTTTAAATAACTGTTGTAGTTCTCACACCAGTCACATGACTGACCTGGAGTTTATTGTTTTAACCTAAACTCTGGTTGCCCCTATTTTCGACACGGGCAGCTAGTAGTTTTGGTTTTGCAGATTTATATTCACAGGATCCTGATTTACAGCTGGAACGATGCTCAGAAAGCTCTGTATCCGTGCATTACTTTCAGTTGTGTTTTATATTGTTTTTCCGCTGCTATGTAATTTATTGTAATCTCTGATATTTGTCGAATGTAATTTATTCATTTATACTCTGTATATTATTGTATTCTGATGGAATTGTTGTAATAACAATGAAATTTTCTTCCGTCTGCGTTCTGATTTGTCTTATCCTCAAAGTAATTCGTTCTTTCTCATCTCTTCGGAGACCGGGGAAGTCCGGGTCGCTTCAAAAAGTGTTAGCATATATTTTATAATCAATGATAATTGAAATAAGGTTGTTGTCATCAAAACTCCATTCTCTAATACTATGCACCTATAGTAATATCAAAAATGATTTGTTTTAAAGAGTACCAAACATATTTGGTAATTATAAGGTAAAATTCTATCCTTCGGCTTGCATTGCATTGTGTGATGGGACCTGAGTCTTATAATAGCTTCATTTTTCAAACAACATTGCGTCGTTTATAAATTATTTTAATTCAGATTATTCATGGGAGTGAAACTATTCCGTGAAATACGGCATGGTCCCGTGATGTACCTTACCTTAGAGTAAAAGTTTAATAATTGTTTTGAGTTCTCACACCAGTCCCATGACCGACCTGGAGTTTATTGTTCCTACCTAAACTCTGGTTGCCCATATTTTCCACACGGGAAGCTAGTAGTTTAGGTTTTGCAGATATTTCTTTTCATAGGATCCTGGATTATAGCTGGAGCTATGTTCGGAATGCTTTGTATCTGTGTATTCATTCAGTTGTGGTAGTTGATGTTTTCCACTGCATATTTTGTTTATGTATTTTAATTTCTGATATTGTTTTCCCGCTGTGTAATATTTATTCATACTATGATATATTCCTATACTCTGGTGTAAATTGTTGTAATAGCAATGAAATGTTCTCCCATTTGTGTTCTGATGCGTCATGTTCTCATTATAATCTGCGTTCTCCTGTCTCTTCGGAGGCCGAGCGAGTTCGATGCGTGACATTATACACACACACACACACACACATACGAACTCTATTTTGATAAATAAAACATGAAAACGGGGTAGAATCTTACTATGGATACAATGGTATTTTTTGTTGTTAAATTCTCAATAACTAAATATTCATATCCTATTATTATTTCATTAACTATTATTAATTATTATTGACTATGTCTATTTAGGGTGTATTTTACGGGTGTTACATTAGGACTGTCATATGTGTGATTAAAAGGAATATTTTCTATCCGGATCGCTCAACTCAATCCTAGTTAGAATATAAAAATCAACAAGAAAAATGTTGAGCTCAAAATATAACAAATGAAATGTGCGTGCCGTAGGCCATCGTCTCTTTGCTAAGGAAAATACGAGTGAATGGTCAAATGATTGAGATGGTCGAATCTATTAGAAAAAATCAAAAGGAATGGCTTGTAGTCTATCTACTAAATCTCGAGAAAGTGTATCATAGTGTCGTGACATACAATTTGCCCAACTGCCTCAATTCGACGTACCAGGACTAAAATAATAGACAATTTTTAGGGTTATTGTACTCTTAAGTATTTCATAACTAATTAGTATAACTGATAGTTTGATATATCTATGCAATAAACAACAATTCATTAGTAATATGCGATGCAAGTAACAGTAATGAAGTAAAAGTTACTTAGCATTTAAAATCGTACCTCGACCATATCCAATATGCATGCATCCCTTACAACGTGCAGAAAGCACAAATAATCAATCATCGTCTAAGGATTAGTAATAATATGTTATGGACCATTCTACTCTATTTGTTGTCAAACAGTATGTCGAATGGTTTTGGTCATGCATGGTGGAATTATGATGGTTCGATTAATCAAGGGAAAGTAGTAAAACTTTTGGCAAGAAATGTGGTTATGGGGCTGGAAATGGGATTTATAAGCTCCTTGCCCAGGTGTTGATCTAACTAGCGCCTAAGATGGGCGTGCTATTTAATCAACACCCGTATTTTAGGTGCTAATTAAATCAACATCTCGAAATTAGGCACTGATTTAAAGAGTGTCCAGGTTAAAGCACTGATCAAATCATCACCTTTATTGGACCAAATTCGTAATATTTAGGGCATAATACAATGCTTTTTCATATTACAGAGCCGTTAAAGATGCTCTTAGTTTTAGTTTAAGTTCCAATTTTCTCCTATAACTATATTCATGTATATGTTATTGGTATATAGACAATACACATTAATAAAACAATTTATTTATTCTAAAATGCATACCTTTACAGACATTGACTTCTCTTTCATAAATGATACTTCTTTCAAAACCAGACCATGATAGATATGTTATACTATAAATGTTAGGATTTATTACACT
Source organism: Allium sativum (assembly GCA_030737875.1). Taxonomy (NCBI): domain Eukaryota; kingdom Viridiplantae; phylum Streptophyta; class Magnoliopsida; order Asparagales; family Amaryllidaceae; genus Allium; species Allium sativum. Next base: position 9,839,004 of record JASFAX010000024.1, read on the forward strand.
TTAGATACAATTAATTGTTAAATCTTAGTTAATAACGTAGATTGATTTAATTTAGAAAAGAGGAAATTTTAAATAAATTAGCCGAAGTTATACCACGGTTTCATGAATTAATCAAAAGTAAGTGATAGGTACAAAAAAATAAAGATGAGTGTTATCTTTTATACTATCACCGTCCACATCTATATTTCATTTAGAAGGTGGTTAATAAATAGTGCGAGTCCACAAATCCTATAGCCTTTAAACCGCTTAGAATATCAATACTTCTATACATGAACTAATAATTACCTTACATACATCAAAAAATATAATATGGTAATATACACAAAAAAAACTAATTTACATACATCATTATTTTTACGAAACTATCTTCCTTTCTTCCTAATTTAATATTAATACTCGTTTACATAAAATTGGAAATTTCTAATAGAAAATTAAGTTAAAATCTAACAAACTGCGCTTCAATTTTAATATTAATACTGTAAATTCTTTAATTGTTTAAAAAAAATTCACCAATTTAAGAAAATTAATGATCATTTTAGAAAAATAACTAAACGCTTTTAAATTATAGCTATCATTACCTATGAAAGATTTTAAAATTGATATTTGTGGTTTCGTGATAATATAATTCTTTCTTCTTCATCAAAATGTATTGATTTGATAGAATTCATCATTTAATTTGATGGACCATTAGAGAATGAATAAAAATGCATCTAAAAGGAATGGTGTTTTATTAACAAATTATTTAGAAAAATAATCGTGTATGTAACGTAATTTACGTTGTATGAATAAAATGTACCTAAATAATTTTCTAACATGTCATTAATAATTAATTGATAATCATATTAATCACACCAAATTGACACAGACACAAGAGAAATTAATACAAGTAGGGAGTCGATCGATAGGGTAGTAAGGGTACATCTAACACATTCATGGCAATTAGGCAGATTGAGGTGGAATCCTCATAATAGATGTACACCTGAAGGCTACCACAATTGCGGGGATTGGGATCACATTTCAATATGATCATTTTATACAGATTACTAGTTGGGACACTAGTTAGGTGGTGCAGAGATATAAAAATCAGAATAACAAGGTAGTAGCAAAGCAGAGAAAGAGTAGACGCGCATTCAGTTTATCTTGCCTTATCATATCTATACTAATCGTATGTTATCTTGTTATCCTTGTTCTCACGGTATTGTCTTATATTTAGTTTATTCATGTCATGATGCTTTTGCATGTTTATATGCTGAAAGTCACTGGATTTACCACACTTATGTCTGACCTAGTTTTGTTTCGCCTCTTTTCTTCCGTTCCCCCCCCCCCAGGTTCACAGGGAGGAAATGTTACCACTTAGCTCTGTTTTCTTTCCAAGCTCGAAGACAGTCAATGTATTGCTTTGGACTCTCTCTTCCACTGCTATGGCTAGTTCATGCTTTATTGGGGAATATCATTGTTATTTTTATGCTTCTTTTATATTTGGAAGTTTTTAAATCAAGACAGAAGTTCTATGTATTACTTTTAAGTATGATTGAGGCAACTATTATAAAATCATGACTGAACCACATTGTTTATAAAATACCTTTATTTTCCGCTGCTTTATTTGTCAGTCTTGTAATTTATCTACATCTTTTACCTAAAATGCTCCATCGAAGTTAAGGCATTCTCTTTGGAACATGTATTATGGCATAAGAATAGGCATATGACGATAAGAACTATTGGTCCAATAAATTTGATATACCAAATTGACAAGTTTTGCATAGAATACATTGCAGGCATATAGATATGATATGAATACCATTATAACCATCACAGACATATAGGTTTGACAAGAGTTACATCATGAACTTAAACAGGATTACAATTCCGATATACAACAAGGATAGATATGATTGTACCAATTCCATAGTCAATAATGATTCCCAAAGGCATATACAAGCACGAATTCAAATGAAAGGATTACTTACATCAGGCATAAATCTAATGGATTAGATTTGAATAACATCGCAGGCATAAATCTAATAGATTAGATTTGATAAATCTAAAAGGATTATCTCATAATCAAGTATAGTTTAGATCCAGATTATTTAATGCCAAGAATTTCAATTAAGAATTCACATCTGAAAGTAACTTAAACTTACAAAAAGAGAATGATTCTAGTATTTCTGGATCTGTTTTCTGAAACTGAAAAGCTATCCCTTGACGTAGATTATCGATTCTCTAATTTAGATTTGATTCTTTGAAAATAGTTGTTGAAGTCATTGAATTAGCCTTTGAATCTCTACTTGAATTCTAAACTTGATTTCTTGAAGAACTAGAGCAGCATAAGGACGTCTTTAATTTATTTTGATATGAATTACGGTAGAGTATAGGCATAATGTAGTTGTGTAGAAAAAACTGTACCCTTAGGGGTGTTTATATAACATAGGGATCAACGAATCTGGTCAGAACTGGCATCCAAATGCAGAAAAACGAACCAGTCCTCGGATCTGAAAATAGGGGGGAGGTCGACCCCCTGGTCGACCTATGTCGGGCTGGGTCGACCCCATTCATTTATCTTATTATTTTTAAATAAACAATAACAACTCCGTTTATTCATATGAGAAAAAGAAAATTAAAATATGTGTAAATGGCAATATAATAAATATATCAAATAAATCCAAATAATATAACTAAAATCTCAATAATAACTTAAAAATGTCCAACATATTTCGCTTTTACTCTTTTCCATACCTACATTTATATGTCTTTTAATATCTACTGGACTTCAGTGATTTAAGAAATCAAGCCTTTACATAAACATTTACGAAGTAGATGCGTCAATATCTTATTGTTAAATGTTTTGGCCTTCAAACTATATTTACATTTGAAAATACTATTGTAAAATTTTAAATTTAGTAAAATTCCAATTACAGTAAATCGCTCTTTAAATAGCTAACCTCCAAGGATACCACGTCCTTGAAAGCATTTCGAATCTGGAACATTATGATATTTTGAATCTTGCTATTTGAATCACCTCATCTATCCATGTTCTTCATAACATAGCAAGAATATCTAACTATAATATTGGTGGCTGAGTTAAATCCCTAAAGTAAAAAAACAAATAACATTTTCTATTACTAATCCTTAAGATAAGTCCCAAACAAGAAATGAAAATTATTAAAATTGGAAACATTTCACTCAACCTAATTGAGAGTTGGAAAAAATTAAAGATTGATAATATACTCTTATACCTAAAATTTTGCCATAGAAAATTCAAATAATCGTTAAATCTCTTCTCAAAATACCTAGTACAATATTAATATCAACTTCTTTAAATAGTAATTAAGTGAAACTCTTATTGTAATGATCAAATATTGATGATAAATTCAAATTAAAATCTTTCTTTAGATTGATTAGCTATTGGTTTGTGAAAAATAAAATAATTACATGTGTGAGTGATTCAGTTAAACATTTGTCTTCATTTGGGCCAACTAAGATCAACATAAATACATAAATACCAAACATCCTTCATGAACAACTATAGTAAGAGAGGTCACATTAATCGGTGGCATGTTGCTTTATTTTGGAAAGTCCAATGTAAGATAACCATAACTAGTTTAGAAACGATGAAAGAAATTAATTTAAAAAATGATATCAATGAAAATTTGAATTTAATTATTAGTGTATAAACAATATATTTTTAGTGTTGTAAAACACACTTGAAAATGTTTTAGATTTATACAACACTTGAATATATAAAACTTATAATCTTAACACAACATGTTTTAATCTTTTGCTCGAAGTACGATTATATTTATATCATACGTAAATATAGTACAAGACATCATAAATAAATCAAATAACAAATGTCAATTCTAAAATGAAATGCCACAAAAAAATTATATAATAATGACCAAGGCTGGTCCTAGGAGTTTCGTTGCCAAAAGCCAGTACAAAACCAAGGCCCTTATATAAAAACTAACGCCATTATCGTTAATCAAATAATCAAAGTAATTTATATTTATAAATAGCGAGAAGATCGAAAAAAATAGAAATAACATTGTTCTTAACAATAATTTAAGTTATATAGCAAAGTTAATTAATTGATTATGAATATTTTTAAGCCTTTGACTTGCAAAATCATTAGCAAATTGGTCATATCATGCAGTTTTAATAGCTACAAATAAGCAGCATCTGTAAATAGAAAATGGATGAGGACAAAGCTCTACAATTGCTTATCCTTTAAGTTATTGCATCCTATGGCTGTTATGGAGGTGAGACAATCTTTGAAAAGGTTTGAGAGCGGTCAATATATATTCAAGTATATGACTGGTCAAACAAAGGGCTAATAAATTATAATGTAATTAAAATTTACTAAAGTCTGAGATAATGAGGTTTTTGTAAATTGAGACACATATATTTCATTCATATCTATGGAGATTTCAAGTTTTGTAGCACTTTTGGCTCATGAAAATATGCTAGTTTGGTTATGCCATCAACTCCAGATGGTGACGCCTTAGATTCCTTTGCATATACCACCAACACGTATGTTGTAACTTGTAATCATAATGAACAACAAATTCCTTACTCTTAGCATTCATAAGAGCTGAGACTATCTATAAATTCAATTTTAGTATTAACCACAAGTTTAAACACGGAAAGTTTGCATGTATTTTTTAACAAATGATATATGTGTTTTGCTTACTACATCATTAAATTTCTCAAATGATTTAGTTTTGCATATTTATACTATCTTAAGTAACGATATACTGAATATTATTATGACCTTACTGAACACAGCAGCATTAGTGGAAACACATATTTACAAATATCGTATGTCACATAACATCAACTCAAACTTCAGTCGAAAATTTTCATTTGAACTTTTAGACTTTTTTATCACCACTAACTTCCATTGTTTCCCCATTAATCTAAGCCACACCAAGATCTTCAACCCAAACATTATAGTACGGTTTGATGCATGCACGCTTTAAATTATGCCAATTACCAACCAAACTAAACTAAAGTATATCTTTGTACTTTTCAACAAAACTAAATAAAATTAACAGATTATTATCTTCTTGAACTAATTACCACGTAGTGGGAAAATTAACTCAACAATTAAAAAATTAAAACATAAGAAGATGAAAATCCGAATTAAATAGCATTGACACAAACAATCGAACTTTAGAATTCGTGCATTGTCAGTTTGTGTTGTGCCCTAGCTATCGAGAAGATGGAGCCTTCAGTTGTGCGATTATGTCCTAGCCGATGAGATGGAGCCTGCTATTTAGACGAGATGGAGAGACTCTCTCGCCACCTATATGGAGTACAGTCACCATTGGTTTTCAGTTTGGCACATTTGTGGATTGCAATTTTGTAACGACCCAGAAAATCTGAACTAATTTAAATTTTTTAAATTGGCTAAAATAACGGATTTTAAAATATTTAAAATAAATATTTTAAATAATAACGATGAAAACTGAGTTTGAATCAACAATTGAAAACGAATATAATTAATTATAATTTTAAACAAGGCCTGAAAAGGCGAGGTAGTTTCAAAAATTGAATTCAAACTTTGTCGGACTCTACCGGGTGCAAACTAAAACGGATTTGAGTGAAACCAAAGATATTTAAATCTGTTAGTGAATACCTTTCTAACGAATCTGAAAAATCGAATTTTCATAGCGAAAAGCAAAAGTTATGGCCAAATGAATTTTCAGAAAGGTCGCTATGGAATTTATATAGCCCGTGAAATTGGCCATTTTGCATACTACCTCGGAATTCGACGAAACCACTTTTGTTGGATCCAGGATGTGAATTTATTGCTAGGTTTCAAATTTCATAATTTTTGAAGCTAGTATGTGAGCGTGGCAAAGGAAAACGTGTTTTGGTCAATTACAGTTAAATTGGATCGACCAGAAATGGGCCTTTTTGCAAACGGTCTCAGAATTCGACGAAACTAGTTTTGTTGGGACCGTATCGTCAAAACATAGCCAGATTTATTTTTCTGGAATTTTTCGAATCAGTTTGTGGCCCTGGCAAATTGAAATGTACATTCAAATTGAATATTGAATGTTATATATTTTAAATTGAATGAAAACTGACTGAAACAGTCGAATGGGCCTACGAAACATATCCCATTGCGTTCGGAATGGGGGTAAAACACTAAGGACGACAGTCGTTGGGTTTGGATTGGGGTTCGTGGGCGAAAGGGGTATTTTGGAAATTAAAAAATATCATTGGTCAGATACTTTTCTCTCTCCCCGATAATTAAAATCGCGAACGACGGAAATTGCTCCAAGCTTCCCCCTCATTTTCCGATCAATCCACGCAAAATTGGACCTCGACCCAGTTGAGGATTTTGTAGCCCTCGTCGAGCTCTTCAAATCCATACCTGGAGCATCCCCTATCGGTGCGCCATCGTCGAGTTTCGAGCCGAGGAAGTGGCCCACTTTCGAGCGCCGCCGTGACTGGTGGGGACCACCGAGCTGGACAAGACAACCAGGCGTGGGGAGCTGCTTCCAAGCCCTTTCGAGTGGCGAAGGCCGATCGACGTATCGTTGCGCGGATTTCGAGGAAAGTGGAAACCTAGATTTGAACGAAATAGAAAGGTAGCGGCTTGAAATTATATAAACTATATTATAGCAGTTTAAAGCGCTACGGTTTTTGATTTCACTGTAAAAATCATATATTTTTCGTTTCTTGACGAAATTCAGTGAAACAAGAGACAGTGGACTCGTGTGGACGTCTTCTACCCTCTAGAAGAGACCGCATATTTTTCTGAGCCTTCTGCTATTTTTGGTGGAGTGGAACCCAATGTGAGATTTCTAATTTATAAACGATATGGAAAACGACGATGTATAAATTATATAGTCGATGTATGAGTTATATAAGCGTTGTACACCTCATGTATAAGCGTTGTATAAGTTGTACGTTCGATGTATAAGTTATATATGCGTTGTAAAAATTATATATGTGTTGAAATAGAAGTGAATTACTATATATAAATATATATATATACGCCCCTCGTCCACAAACCATGGACGATATTTATTGATTGTGATTGGTGTAAAAATTGATTGATAGCGAATGGTTGATTGTGATTGTTTGTGGTTGATATTGGTAGATTGTGGTTGAAAAATACCCATTGGTGATTGAACTGAATTGGAAATATTTGTGGAAATAAAAATAAAACATGCCGCCTGCGTGCGAATTAGATGCATGAATCCCCATTGTCAAAAACCGCGAGGTTTTAAGGTAGAGCGAGGAGCCGTACTAGGGACGGTCCCGGTTTTAACTACACTGCCGTTATGCTGCTGAAATTTTGAATAATCTTTATGTGTTAGAATAATTTTCATATGTTGAAATTATTTTCATGCGTTGAAATTAAAGTCATATGTTGAAACTATATCCAGGTGTGGAAATGTTCATGTGTTGAAAAGTGATGTGTGAAAATTAAATTCATTTGTGAATGAATGAAGTGTCTAAACAATAAAAATCACATTTTTATAATATATATGAAGTATGTAAAATATTCGCCTTATATATAAATAGTTTCAACAACAAAAATTCTATCTTTCTTATATGAACAACATAAATAAAATATCCATTTGTGGAAATGCTCATGTGTTGAGAAGTGTGTGTGTAGTGGAAAAGTTCATGTGTTGAATAAAAAGATCGAACAATAAAAATTACATTTTTATTGAAACTATGAAGTGTTGAAAACATCTATTTGTCGAATAAATATTTTAAATGATAAAAATATCATTTTTATCATCTATGTGATATGCTAAAGATATGCGGACGTTGAAATAAATATTTTAGAATAAATATTATTTTCAACATGAATAGGAACTAAAGAAAATAGTCATGTGTTGAAATGTGTTTTAGTTCGCCAAAATTATCATCTTTGAAATGTGAAGTGTTAAAAATAGCCACTCGTTCAAATAAATATGCATGAGTTGAAATATTCATTAATTAGCTAATGATATGATTTTTGCCTATGCATGTAACATTAGAATGAATGGTGTTTTTAAACCAAATGGAATCAAATATGAAGTTGAATGGAAAATGATAAGTGATAAGAACTGTATATATGTACATGCATATTTATTGAACAGGTTATAGCAAAGGGGCTAGAGAAGAGGAATAAAAATTTTATGCCCGACAAATAGGTACACATTTACTGTTTTGTTTGGGTGATGATTTTATGAGCCTGTTGGCTAGCCGCTTGGCTTTTTCTTTTTCTTTTTGACATGAGACGCCTGTGTGGCTATTTGGGAATTTTCCCAGCCCCTCCCGTACAAAGGAGGTTATGGCGAAATTTTCCAAAATTTAAAGGCGTTAGTGAAATATTTGAAGTGGAAACAATATAGGAATTTTTGAATGAACTATATTTATATAAATATACAAACATAAATAAAATTAAAACGAAACGTGGCCGTGCAGTTCGTGTTTTGAAACTGTGATTTCAGACAACTAGTGCGGGAAATCCGACCATCGGATTTTCCCGAACCGCAACCGTTGGGTTCGCCTTGGAAATATCTTTCCAACGGCGCCAACTTTGTAAAAATCCAACGGTTGGATTGTCTGGAATGTTTAATTCAAATCTAAAGAAAAACAGCGCCAGAATCGATTATATTTATATATATATATATATATATAAATAAATATAATTATATTTAATCGAATAACGACGCTGCAGTTCGTATTTTGAAATCGAAACTTCAAATGATGATACCGGGAGATCCGACCGTCGGATTTTCCCGAAACTAGAACCGTTGGATTCGTTTTGAAAAGACCTATCTAATGATATAAATTTTCTGAAGATCCAACGGTTAGATTTTCAGATGTGTGTTAATCAAATCTGAAGAAAAACAGCGCCACGGCCGCGTTATGGCCCGAAGCGTCGTTTTTGAATAAATAGGCTATTTTAAAATAAATAAAAATAGCGATAAATTGTTATAAAATATCATAAACGATATGGAATGGAAATAAACTGAATTTGCTCGATTTATGTGGCATTTGATGGTTGAATGTGTTTGGTGTGAAAATTACATTAAAGAACAAAATTGGTGTTGTCGAATGATTTAACCATTGAAATAAATTGATTTGAAATTATAAATATACATGAATTATTTGAAAAGGCCGAGTTAATTCTCATTTCAAATAATTGACCGACGATTGAAAGCCGAAGATGAAGACGGTGGTCGAAGACCGGAGATCTTCACCTCGTCTGGGTGGTAACCGAGGTCCTGATTGGGAGACATCCCGAAATATAGATAATGAGTGGTGATCGTCCAGACGTACGTGGTGATCGATGGGTTTGCGAGGTATTTAGTGCCTCCGGTTTCGTTCAGACCCAGAACGGACTTGTAAATGGACTGTGTGTCTGACATTGGTTTTTATTCTGTGTTGATTAATCTCTGTTAAATATACATCTGTTTGGAGGCGGAGAATTTATTCTTTTGCTTAACGCCCTTCTCTGAAACGCATGAGCTCAGAGGTTGTATATCGATGGATATCAGTCGCATGGCATGAATTGCTAGTGTGGCATGCCTAAGTGGCAAATGATCAGGGCTTCTGTTGAAAAGCAAAGTCTTGTGGTGATGATCAAAGCACCATCTGTGTGGCGTAGCTTTGTGTATAATGTGAATTCGCAAGCCTCACACCCCGGTATGAACCAGAAACGGGAGAAGGACCTCAGGGAGGGCATGCGTTTCTTTCTAGCTAGGGTGGTGTCAGTGACCTACCAGCCCTGACATTTATATACTTTTCACCTGTGTGGTTGTTGCGAGGCGCCTCAGATATATCGGTCGATCCGGGACCGATGGAGCCATTCGTTGGCTCATTGACGCCCTATAGGGCGGGGAAACGTATTGTTCAGGCATAATAATCCACATCGGTGGACTGGCCCTGACGATCCAAGGGGCAGTTGCGGCTGTTCCTGAGACACGGGCTAGAGCGTCTCGAATTCGGTAAGGACTATCTTTTGCCTTGGTTCATGACGGAAATTCAATTTCCAAATACGTGACTGTGCGGTTTCGATTGTATATATATATTTGGCGACATAGTGGCATGGGATGCTCATGTCGTCTACGATTGATAGTTATGATTTGAAATTGTTTTTGAAACATATAAACACTAGTAGTAATATCAAATGCTTTTGTTTTATTCGTATCAAGCATATCTTGGCCATTATAAGGTAAAAACTCTATCCTCCGGTTTGCGTTGCATTGTGTGATGGGAACTGAGTCTTATAATGGCTTCATTTTTATAAAAAGCATCGCGATGTTTAAAAGAATGATTTGTTTTAAAGCACTGGCAATCCAATGGAGTAAACCCGTTCGACGAAAGTGGCGTGGTCCTGTGATTAGCCATATCTGAATTGTGTTGAGTAGATTTCTCATACCAGTTCCATGACTGACTCGTAGTTTGTTTCACTTTCAAACTCGGGTGCCCCTTTTCTACACGGGCAGCCTTGTATTCAGGTTTAGCTGGTTCTTTCTGGATAGCTGGAGCTGAAGATGGATTCTATTATTTATCTCTTTTTATGCTGTTCAGCTCCTATTGTACATATTTTGTTTATTTCCGCTGTAGACATTTATGTATAGCTGAACTGTATTTGTACTAAGTATGATCCTGTATACTATGTAACTCAGATGATTTCGTTTATCCAGTATATTATATTGTTCATTATCTGGTGTATTTACTTAATTATGTTCTGCTATTATCTGTTTCTGGGTTATGTTCCACGGATTACCCTTGCCACCGTCTGTACGGGTTTGGGGTCGTCTCAGTTTGGTATCAGAGCCATGGTTAAGCTTAGTTCTGGAATATAACATATTAACGAACTCGTCAGAAATAGAACCAGTAGTGTTCTAGGATGGGTAACTCATTACAGATAGGATCAGTAATATCCTAGTATGAGTAGCAGAATGAAATAACACCTAGATAGACGCATCTACATTCAAGTATTTGTCTCTATATTTTGAAATATTTTTTCTTTTGACCTGACACTTTGTCTGCTAATTGCAGACGCACTAGAAAATGAGTGTCAGAAACAGAAGGAATGCAGAATCGGATATTGAGGCCCTATTAATCAAATATCGAAATATGGGTGGAATACCGTTCTCAGGTGAAGAATCTATTATGAAGACACAAGCTTGGATTCGTTCTGCTGAGAAAATCTTCGAAGCATTAAAGCTGAGGGATGACCAGAAAAGATTACTAGCATCCTGGGCACTCAAAGATGAAGCTTTGTTCTGGTGGGATTCAGTTATCAAGGATAATCCAGAAGGTGATATCACCTGGGACAGATTCAAATTGATTTTCCTGGAAAGATTTACTCCTCCCGAAGCGACTGAGCGCCTATGTGATGAATTTTCTTATTTGATTCAAGGAGATATGACCATCCCAGAATATCATAAGAAATTTAACTAACTTTCTCACTTTGCTCCCCATCTAATTCAGAATACGAGGAGAAAGAATCTGAGATTTATCAACGGGCTTCAAAGGAAATACCAGAACAAAGTAATGGGGCAGGTGAAGCTTCCTTTTTCAGAAATGATTTATATGGCTTATCGGTATGAAGATCTCCATAAGAAAGGCATGTTGCGCAACGAAGAGGAACCCAGTTCTAGTAACAGAGTTGAGTCTGAAACTGATCGTCCTGAGGCCAGTACGATGTCGGGGGTCAGTAAGGAGCCTAAAATCAATCGGAAGAGGGCCAGACCAGGAAAAGAACCGGTAACAACCACCGTATGCAACAACTGCCATCAGAAAGGGCATTTGTCGATAAACTGTGGACCCTTAAAGAAGCGATTGAAAGGTGGGCTTCAATCCAAGAAGGGATTTCAAGAGGATAGAAAATGCAATCTCTGCCATCATGCTGGTCACGTAAAGCAAGATTGCTGGCAGTTTAAAAAGGCTGAAATAGTTCAAGTGAATGATGTAGCAGAAACTCCAACACCCTCAGCTATTCAAGAGAGGCCAGATGTTTTAGAAGGCACGCTAACTGTCAAAGATATTCCAGTTAAAGTACTGTTTGACACAGGCGCGACACGAAGCTTCATTGCAAAGGATGCAGCTAAGAAACTAGATTTGAATTTGAAAAAGCTGAAGGAACCAATGACTGTCCAGAATCCGGTTGGGGGTTCCATTGATCTCAGTTGGGTTTGTGGAGTGCCGGTTTCTTTCTCTCGTTATCGGTTTCCCACCATCGCGGTCGTTATGAATTTTAAAGAGTTTGATCTTACCTTGGGGTTAGACTGGTTGACCAAATATGAAGCTGAAGTTAAATGCGCCGACAGAGTCGTAAAGGCGAAGATTAAATCAGGTGATTATATAACCATTCCCTGTAAGGGTCAGAATGCCAATAGAAAGGACTTCTGGGCAACTTTGAATGTTTCTCCATCTCAAATAGAATATATCCCTGAAGTCGCTGAGAATATTTCTGACCTCATCAAAGACATTCCTGTTGTCAAGAACTATGCGGATGTGTTCGAAGAAGTTGTTCGCTTACCTCCGCAGAGAGAAATAGATTTCAAGATCGCTTTGATTCCTAATGCAAGGCCGGTAGTTCACGCTATTCGAAGAATGTCCTTGAAGGAGAAAGAGGAATTAGACAATCAAACACGACAGCTCGTATGGAAAGGCCTGATCAGGCCTAGTTTCTCTGATTGGGGAGCAGCAGTGGTGTTTGTCCCAAAATCTGACGGTACTCTACGGCTATGTGTGGATTATCGTGATTTGAACAAGCAGACCATAAAGAACAAATATCCATTGCCACGAATAGATGATTTATTGGATCGATTAAATGTAGCACAAGTATTTTCACGAATGGACCTAGCTACAGGCTTCCATCAACTTCGAATTGCCGAAGGGTGTGTTCCAATGACAACAATCAGAGGTCCCGACTTATTCTACGAGTGGTTAGTAATGCCGTTCGGCTTATGTAACGCTCCAGCTTACTTAGTCGATCTGATGAATAGAGTGTTCAGAGGAGTTTTGAATAAATTTGTTCTGGTTTTCATTGACGATATTCTAATCTTCTCTAAATCAAAGGCCGAACATGAAAAGCATCTGGAGCAGGTTCTAGAAATTCTGAGACGGAATGTATTAAAAGTCAAACTATCCAAATGTATATTCTGGCAAGATGAAGTGAAATTTCTAGGCTACGTCGTATCGAAAGAAGGAATTGCTGTGGATCCAATCAAAATCACAGCTATTCAGAATTGGAAACAGCCCAGTACCCCCACTGAAGTCCGCAGTTTTCTCGGATTGGCTAGTTATTACCGGAAATTCATTAAAAACTTTTCGAAGATATCCGGTCACTTAACGAAGCTTACAAAGAAGCATTCTAAATTCAAGTGGACTCCAGAATGTGAAGAGGCTTTTGAAGAGCTAAAGTTAAGATTAACGACAGCTCCAGTGTTAACCATCATCGATGGCAATCAGGATTTGAAAGTCTGGACTAATGCTTCTAGAGAAGGCCTTGGCGCAGTGTTAATGCAAAGGGGTCAAGTAATTGCGTATGCTAGCCGTCAGTTGAAGCCGCATGAAAAGAACTACGTAACTCATGATCTTGAGTTGTTGGCTATAGTATTCGCTTTGAAAATCTGTAGACACTATCTGCTAGGTGAGAGATTTGAACTGTATACAGACCATCAGTCGTTAAAGTATCTGTTCACTCAGAAAGACCTGAATTTGAGGCAGCAACGTTGGCTAGAGTTCCTTGCAGCATATGATTTTGAGATTCTATACACACCAGGGAAAGCAAATGTTGTGGCCGATGCGTTAAGCCGAAAGAATGAAATGATCGCTTGTTTTATCATTGCGACTTCGTTGATTGACAGGATATCGGCTCTCCAAAAAGACGACCAATTTATCAAAGGAATGAGTCAGCGAATTCGTGAAGGCAATGCTTCAGATTTCCAGCTCGACAGCGAAGGGATTCTGAGGTTTGAAGGACGAATTTGCATCCCAGAAATTCCTGAACTCAGAAGGAGTGTGCTTGATGAATGCCACAAATCTAAGCTCAGTATCCATCTGGGTGTGAGTAAAATGTATAACGATATAAAGCGCACATTCTGGTGGAAGTCGTTAAAAAGAGACATCTCGATATATGTTAGTCGATGCCCTACTTGCCAGCTAGTCAAAAGTGACCAACAAAAACTTCCTGGATTGTTACAACCGCTGGACGTCCCCAGCTGGAAGTGGGAACATATTTCCATGGACTTCATTGATGGTTTGCCCAGAACCAGAAAAGGAAATGACAGTATTTGGGTGATCGTAGATCGCTTCACGAAGACCGCCCATTTCATACCTGTCAGATCAAACAGAACTGCTCAGAGTCTGGCACAGATATACTTCAAGGAAATAGTTAGACTACATGGAGTGCCGCTCAGTATAGTCAGTGATAGAGATACAATATTTACTAGTAAATTCTGAGAGGCATTTCAAGTAGAGCTGGGAACGAAGCTGAACTTGAGCACCGCTTATCATCCTCAGACAGGCGGTCAGACTGAGAGGGTAAATCGTATTTTAGAAGATCTATTGCGGGCTTGTGTTCTAGATTTCGGCGGATCATGGGAAGACCATCTGCATTTGGCTGAGTTCTCATACAATAACAGCTACCAGGCGAGCCTGACAATGTCGCCGTTCGAAGCATTGTATGGTAGACCGTGCCGATCTCCTGCTTGTTGGGTCGAACCTGGAAATAGACTTGTGTTAGGGCCCGACATGATCCGAGAAGCTGCCGACAAAGTCGATTTTATTAAGAAGCGATTACTCGCCGCTCAAAGCCGATAGAAGAAGAAGCGATATATCATTGGTTGTTGGAGACTATGTATATTTGAAAGTATCGTCGATGAGAGGAGTCATCCGGTTCGGTAAAACTGGAAAGTTAGTGCCCAAATTCATTGGTCCGTTTCCTATTCTAGAACGGATCGGAACTCTCGCTTATAGGGTTAAATTGCCTGATTGGTTGCCTGGAGTGCATGATGTATTTCATATATCTCAACTTCAAAAGCACGTTCATGATCCAGACTTGATCGTGGAAGAAGCAGCTCAACAGGATATTGAAATTACTCCAGAATTAGCCGTGAGAAGAGAGCCGCTAAAGATCATCGGCAAAGAAACCAAAGAGCTGAGGAACAAGAAGGTTCACTTAGTCAAAGTGCAATGGAGTGGAGATCCGCGAGATTGTACTTGGGAAACTGAGGAGAGCATTCAGAAAGCTTATCCTAGATGCCGAGTGGATATCTCTGATTGACTCCGGTGCAAGGTACATTTACCATGCTTTGCATTACCAATTAGTTCTCTATTCTGTTGTTATTTTCTTTCCATGGGTGTGCACTTTTGATTCTATAGTCTGAATGATTTTAAAGGAATGTAGAAATTGATTAGTATGATTTTGAAAAGTTAAAAACAATTTGATTGTTGGTTGTGTTGGGTGACTGTAGGTTTGATTAATTGAATTATTGAAACAATAGTTAATTTAATCAACGATGGAATTATGGCGAAATTTTTCGAAAATTCCGGGTGTTAGCCAAATTTTTGAAGAATTTGAAAATTCTCAGAAACTGAAAAGTTGGAGAATGGAAGCCAGATTGAAAGTAGAGTTGATTAATCAAACCACTTTCGACTTTGTTCCTTTTCGGGGGCGAAAAGTTTTAAGTGGGGGAGATAGTAACGACCCAGAAAATCTGAACCAATTTAAAAATTTTAAATTGGCTAAAATAATGGATTTTAAAATATTTAAAATAAATATTTTAAATAATAACGATGAAAACTGAGTTTGAATCAACAATTGAAAACGAATATAATTAATTATAATTATAAACAAGGCCTGAAAAGGCGAGGTAGTTTCAAAAATTGAATTCAAACTTTGTCGGACTGTACTGGGTGCAAAACAAAACGGATTTGAGTGAAACCAAAAATATTTAAATCTGTTAGTGAACACCTTTCTAACGAATCTGAAAAATCAAATTTTAATAGTGGAAAGCAAAAGTTATGGCCAAATGAATTTTCAGAAAGGTCGCTATGGAATTTATATAGCCCGTGAAATTGGCCCTTTTGCATACGACCTCGGAATTCGACGAAACCACTTTTGTTGGATCCAGGATGTGAAGTTATTGCTAGGTTTCAAATTTCATAATTTTTGAAGCTAGTATGTGAGCATGGCAAAGGAAAACGTGTTTTGGTCAATTATAGTTAAATTGGATCGACCAGAAATGGGCCTTTTTGCTAACGGTCTCAGAATTCGACGAAACTAGTTTTGTTGGGACCGTATCGTCAAAACATAGCCAGATTTATTTTTCTGGAATTTTTCGAATCAGTTTGTGGCCCTGGCAAATTGAAATGTACGTTCAAATTGAATATTGAATGTTATATATTTTAAATTGAATGAAAACTGACTGAAACAGTCGAATGGGCCTACGAAACATATCCCATTGCGTTCGGAATGGGGGTAAAACGCTAGGGACGACAGTCGTTGGGTTTGGATTGGGGTTCGTGGGCAAAAGGGGTATTTTGGAGATTTTAAAAATTAAAAAATAAATTAAAAAATATCATTGGTCAGATACTTTTCTCTCTCCCTGATAATTAAAATCGCGAACGACGGAAATTGCTCAAAGCTTCCCCCTCATTTTCCGATCAATCCACGCACCATTGGACCTCGACCCAGTTGAGGATTTTGTAGCCCTCGTCGAGCTCTTCAAATCCATACCTGGAGCATCCCCTATCGGTGCGCCATCGTCGAGTTTCGAGCCGAGGAAGTGGCCCACTTTCGAGCGCCGCCGTGACTGGTGGGGAACACCGAGCTGGATGACACAACCAGGCGCGGGGAGCTGCTTCCAAGCCCTTTCGAGTGGCGAAGGCCGATCGACGTATAGTTGCGCGGATTTCGAGGAAAGTGGAAACCTAGATTTGAACGAAGTTGAAAGGTAACGGCTTGAAATTATATAAACTATATTATAGCAGTTTAAAGCGCTACGGTTTTTGATTTCACTGTAAAAATCATATCTTTTTCGTTTCTTGACGAAATTCAGTGAAACAAGAGACAGTGGACTCGTGTGGACGTCTTCTACCTTCTAGAAGAGACCGCATATTTTTCTGAGCCTTCTGTTATTTTTGGTGGAGTGGAACCCAATGTGAGATTTCTAATTTATAAACGATATGGAAAACGACGATGTATAAATTATATAGTCGATGTATGAATTATATAAGCGTTGTACACCTCATGTATAAACGTTGTATAAGTTGTACGTTCGATGTATAAGTTATATATGCGTTGTAAAAATTATATATGTGTTGAAATAGAAGTGAATTACTATATATAAATATATATATATACACGCCCCTTGTCCACAAACCATGGACGATATTTATTGATTGTGATTGGTGTAAAAATTGATTGATAGCGAATGGTTGATTGTGATTGTTTCTGGTTGATATTGGTAGATTGTGGTTGAAAAATACCCATTGGTGATTGAAATGAATTGGAAATATTTGTGGAAATAAAAATAAAACATGCCGCCTACGTGCGAATTAGATGCATGAATCCCCATTGTCAAAAACCGCGAGGTTTTAAGGTAGAGCGAGGAGCCGTACTAGGGACGGTCCCGGTTTTAACTACCCTGCCGTTATGCAGCCGAAATTTTGAATAATCTTTATGTGTTAGAATAATTTTCATATGTTGAAATTATTTTCATGCGTTGAAATTAAAGTCATATGTTGAAACTATATCAAGGTGTGGATATGTTCATGTGTTGAAAAGTGATGTGTGAAAATTAAATTCATTTGTGAATGAATGAAGTGTCTAAACAATAAAAATCACATTTTTCTAATATATGTGAAGTATGTAAAATATTCGCCTTATATATAAATAGTTTCAACAAAAAAATTCTATCTTTCTTATATGAACAACATAAATAAAATATCCATTTGTGGAAATGCTCATGTGTTGAGGAGTTTGTGTGTAGTGGAAAAGTTCATGTGTTGAATAAAAAGATCGAACAATAAAAATTACATTTTTATTGAAACTATGAAGTGTTGAAAACATCTATTTGTCGAATAAATATTTTAAATGATAAAAATATCATTTTTATCATCTATGTGATATGCTAAAGATATGCGGACGTTGAAATAAATATTTTAGAATAAATATTATTTTCAACATGCATAGGAACTAAAGAAAATAGTCATGTGTTGAAATGTGTTTTAGTTCGCCAAAATTATCA
The DNA here is from genome assembly GCA_030737875.1 of Allium sativum. Classification (NCBI taxonomy): domain Eukaryota; kingdom Viridiplantae; phylum Streptophyta; class Magnoliopsida; order Asparagales; family Amaryllidaceae; genus Allium; species Allium sativum. The sequence continues at coordinate 9,857,231 of JASFAX010000024.1, forward strand.
TCTTTGAAATGTGAAGTGTTAAAAATAGCCACTCGTTCAAATAAATATGCATGAGTTGAAATATTCATTAATTAGCTAATGATATGATTTTTGCCTATGCATGTAACATTAGAATGAATGGTGTTTTTAAACCAAATGGAATCAAATATGAAGTTGAATGGAAAATGATAAATGATAAGAACTGTATATATGTACATGCATATTTATTGAACAGGTTATAGCAAAGGGGCTAGAGAAGAGGAATAAAATTTTTGTGCCCGACAAATAGGTACACATTTACTGTTTTGTTTGGGTGATGATTTTATGAGACTGTTGGCTAGCCGCTTGGCTTTTTCTTTTTCTTTTTGACATGAGATGCCCGTGTGGCTATTTGGGAATTTTCCCAGCCCCTCCGGTACAAAGGAGGTTATGGCGAAATTTTCCAAAATTTAAAGGCGTTAGTGAAATATTTGAAGTGGAAACAATATAGGAATTTTTGAATGAACTATATTTATATAAATATATAAACATAAATAAAATTAAAACGAAACGTGGTCGTGCAGTTTGTGTTTTGAAACCGTGATTTCAGACAACTAGTGCGGGAAATCCGACCATCGGATTTTCCTGAAACCGCAACCGTTGGGTTCGCCTTGGAAATATCTTTCCAACGGCGCCAACTTTGTAAAAATCCAACGGTTGGATTGTCTGGAATGTTTAATTCAAATATGAAGAAAAACAGCGCCAGAATCGATTATATTTATATATATATATATATATATATAATTATATTTAATCGAATAACGACGCTGCAGTTCGTATTTTGAAATCGAAACTTCAAATGATGATACCGGGAGATCCGACCGTCGGATTTTCCCGAAACTGGAACCGTTTGATTCGTTTTGAAAAGACCTTTCTAATGATGTAAATTTTGTGAAGATCCAACGGTTAGATTTTCAGATGTGTGTAAATCAAATCTGAAGAAAAACAGCGTCTCGGCTGCGTTATGGCCCGAAGCGTCGTTTTTGAATAAATAAGCTATTTTAAAATAAATAAAAATAGCGATAAATTGTTATAAAATATCATAAACGATATGGAATGGAAATAAACTGAATTTGCTCGATTTATGTGGTATTTGATGGTTGAATGTGTTTGGTGTGAAAATTACATTAAAGAACAAAATTGGTGTTGTCGAATGATTTAACCATTGAAATAAATTGATTTGAAATTCTAAATATACGTGAATTATTTGAAAAGGCCGAGTTAATTCGCATTTCAAATAATTGACCAACGATTGAAAGTCGAAGATGAAGACGGTGGTCGAAGACCGGAGATCTTCACCTCGTCTGGGTGGTAACCGAGGTCCTGATTGGGAGGCATCCCGAAATATGGATAATGAGTGGTGATCGTCCAGACGTACGTGGTGATCGATGGGTTTGCGAGGTATTTAGTGCCTCCGGTTTCGTTCAAACCCAGAACGGACTTGTAAATGGACTGTGTGTCTGACATTGGATTTTATTCTGTGTTGATTGATCTCTGTTAAATATACATCTGTTTGGCGGCGGAGAATTTATTCTTTTGCTTAATGCCCTTCTCTGAAACGCATGAGCTCAGAGGTTGTATATCGATGGACATCAGTCGCATGGCATGAATTGCTAGTGTGGCATGCCTAAGTGGCAAATGATCAGGGCTTCTGTTGAAAAGCAAAGTCTTGTGGTGATGATCAAAGCACCGCCTGTGTGGCGTAGCTTTGTGTAGAATTCGCGAGCCTCACACCCCGGTATGAACCAGAAACGGGAGAAGGACCTCAGGGAGGGCATGCGTTTCTTTCTAGCTAGGGTGGTGTCAGTGACCTACCAGCCCTGACATTTATATACTTTTCACCTGTGTGGTTGTTGCTGTTGCGAGACGCCTCGGATATATCGGTCGATCCGGGACCGATGGAGCCATTCGTTGGCTCATTGACGCCCCATAGGGCGGGTAAACGTATTGTTCAGGCATAATTATCCACATCGGTGGACTGGCCCTGACGATCCAAGGGGCAGTTGTGGCTGTTCCTGAGACACGGGCTAGAGCGTCTCGAATTCGGTAAGGACTATCTTTTGCCTTGGTTCATGACGGAAATTCAATTTCCAAATACGTGACTGTGCGGTTTCGATTGTATATATATATTTGGCGACATAGTGGCATGGGACGCTCATGTCGCTATGATTGATAGTTATGATTTGAAATTGTTTTTGAAACATATAAACACTATTAGTAATATCAAATGCTTTTGTTTTATTCGTATCAAGCATATCTTGACCATTATAAGGTAAAAACTCTATCCTCCGGTTTGCGTTGCATTGTGTGATGGGAACTGAGTCTTACAATGGCTTCATTTTTATAAAAAGCATCGCGATGTTTAAAAGAATGATTTGTTTTAAAGCACTGGCAATCCAATGGAGTAAACCCATTCCACGAAAGTGGCGTGGTCCTGTGATTAGCCATATCTGAATTGTGTTGAGTAGATTTCTCATACCAGTCCCATGACTGACTCGTAGTTTGTTTCACTTTCAAACTCGGGTGCCCCTTTTCTACACGGACAACCTTGTATTCAGGTTTAGCTAGTTCTTTCTGGATAGCTGGAGCTGAAGATGGAGTCTATTATTTATCTCTTTTTATGCTGTTCAGCTCCTATTGTACATATTTTGTTTATTTCCGCTGTAGACATTTATGTATAGCTGAACTGTATTTGTACTAAGTATGATCCTGTATACTGTGTAACTCTGATGATTTCGTTTATCCAGTATATTCTATTGTTCATTATCTGGTGTATTTACTTAATTCTGTTCTGCTATTATCTGTTTATGTGTTATGTTCCACGGATTACCCTTGCCACCGTCTGTACGGGGTTTGGGGTCGTCTCAAATTTAGGTTTTTTAGGGGACTACATCATGGGAGTTTGGTGCCGTACGCATTTTGGGGCCATAAGCGGATGCTTCTACAGCTTTGGTAAAGGGTTGGGCCTGATAATGGCATAGCAAATGTCATACTAAATAAAAGGAATGAATGTAGTAATTATGGTGTATGTTTGAACCACTGCTATACAAAATGTTGCTATGTCACTTTAACTTTGTTTTATTGTTTGAATAATTTTAAGGTAGTTGATCATGCACTTTTACAAAACAAGAAAAGCGCTATACTTTGTTATTATTATAACCACATAGTGTTATGATGATAATAAATTAAGTAAGTTTTTATAATAAGAATCATATTTAGTGCTTTAATAATAAAAGTAAATGTAATTAACCATTAGGTGATTTAAAATGCAAATTAGTGTCATATCCAATTGATTGCATCATAAAAATTAAATCAATCTAACAATCTAAGGCAACAATACATTTAATCTCATATCCAGGTATGGAATTACTCAATAACTATGTTGTTAAAGGTATAGCAAAGCCCTATGCACAAAGAATGTCTTTAGGACCCTAGCAGATTCCGAGCAGAGCTTGGGTGTAAATAAGCGCTTATTAAGTAATTTGAGAGTAGTTAATTTTTCATTTGTTAGTAATGAAAAATAACCGCACTTAATGAAGAACTTAATCGGTGATGATTAAATCATTATTGTTTATAAGTGTAACAAGTGTAAAGCTAAACTACTCATATATACTTCATGTACTTTATACAAAATATCTTCTGTAATATAAGAATTTAGGTTTAGAATGAAAGAACAAAATGAGTCAAACTTTACATTATTTTTGAAGATTAAATAATATGTGGAAATGTTTCATCACTTGGCCTTTTAACTTGGTTGTTAGCACATTGTTTTTGTCTAAAATCGTGAATTATGCGTATTAATAATGATAATCATACTTTTCTTATGAATATCGTTTCCTTTTCTTTTACTAACTGCATACATGCACCATCATGAAGATTGATTAAGGCGCCTTCTTATGATTCCACGATTGAGCGAGTCAATTACAAATGCACTCAATATTATTAAATTTAAAGGAAAATGAATATAGTTTAATTTTCTATTTACTTAAGGAATATCAGTCAAATTAAACAATAAATATATAAAAATATGTAACTAGGGTGCAAAGAACCACAACTATTATAAAGTCTAACAAATATTTTTGTCGGTATTTTGTAGGCATTTTATTAATAAAAGAATATCTACGAGTGTATATTATAAGTTAATAATTTTGTATAATTTTGCATTTGGTTTCTAAAGAAACCCAACTCCTAAACCTTGCAACTCTCTATTTTAATGATCCGAACTACTTGAAAATGATTCTATCTTATTAGGAAATTTTCAAATATTATTAATAAAATCTACATAAACCAAAGTAACAAAATCATTCCATCGAAAAAAAATATAATTTAGTAAAATCAAGATTGTAAAAATTGTTAGCTGCTAAGCATGGACTAGGGATTAATTTACTTGTAGACAACTAAGAATTAGTCAGAGTTAGGCATTTTTAAAATCATGCATTCCAGATTAAATTTAACATTTTTATATTAATCATTCTACAATGGAATGTCATGAATTTGGTTGGAGTCGGATATAATCATAAAAAAATTGCTAGAAATAAACATTTTGATTCTTATGAGAGACATCAAGTCTAAATTGTTACATAAATGGTGCAAACGAACCTATCTATGTGTTTCGATAATGTAGTGAGTGTTGAATTTTTTGATTCAAATATTTAATGAAGAGGATGTAATCAATTATTTGATTGATTGATTGATTTGATTGATAAATTAATTAATTGACTAATTAATTTGATTGATTGATTGATTTGACAATAGAAGGAAAGAAATAAATGATCATATTTTGCAGATATTTTGAAGGGTAATTTGGATATTTGCCCAGGTCTTTTATTCTCCTATATATGCAGCCTTCTTGGTTAGATCAGATGAATAACAACAAACAACAAGAAACGATGTGAGAATATCCGGTGAGAATGTATGCCTCCAGGGGCTTGCGCCCTAAAGAGGAAGATATAGGAATTTGGGTTGAGGGTAGTTATTCCTATTTACAACTGAAAGACATAGTTGGTGTGAAACGATCCAGATTTCCCGATCCTCGAGGAGACGTAGGAGTCCGGATTTCTTTGAGAACATGACGCATCAGACATAAACAATAGAACATTTCATTTCTATTACAACAATTTACATCAGAGTACAAGAATCAGAGTATGAATAGATATTACACAGCGGAAATAAAATAATATCGGAGACTAAAATACAAAGCAGCGGAAAAATATAATACATGAATGTAATTTGCAATGGAAAATATCAACTACCATAGCTATCACGGATACAAAACTTTCCCAATATTGCTCCAACCGCAATCCAGGATCCTGGGAAAGGAAATATTAACAAATCCAAAACTACTAGCCGCCCATGTGGAAAATATGGGCACCCGGAGTTTAGGTAGAAACAATAAACTTCGAGTCGGTCATGGGAATGGTGTGAGAACTAAAACAGTTGTTAAATCTTTACTTTAAAGTTAGGAAATCATGGGACCACGCCGTATAATACGGAACGGGTTTAATCCACATGAATCTCTATTTAAAATAAAACAACGCAATGCTTTTTGGAAAATGAAGCTATTATAAGACTCAGGTCCCATCACACAATGCAACGCAAGCCGAAAGATAGAGTTTTTCCTTATAATAGCCAAACATGCTTGGTACGTTTAAAACAAACTATTTTGATAATATATAAGTGCATAGTGTCAAAATCAACTTCAGATATATATATATATATATATATATATGTATATATGTATCAATCATAGACGACATAGGTATCATATATTATGCTGCCATACATAGGTTTACAACAAAAACCAAAAAGTCGCGTATTGGAAATTGGATTCCCGTCATGAGTCAAGGTAAGGGATGGTCTCCTTACCAATTCGAATCAACTCTACCAAGATGACCCAGGATCGCACCTACGAGCAACCCTTGGATCATGCAGGGTCAGTCCACACTTACCTTAGCGGATTAGTTATTCCTGAACAATACGTTTTCCGGTCCTATCGGACCTCCAAACAGGTCAGTACGTCGACCCTATGAGCATATAGCCCTATATCTGAGGCGCCTCGCAATCCATCATCCACAAAAGTAAAAATGTCAGAGATCCATACCATGACACAACTTCTAGCAAGAAAGAAACGTATGCACTCCCTGCGTCCCTTATCCCGTTTCTGACTCATACCGGAGTGTGAAGCTCGCGAATTAACGTTATACACAAATCTATGCTATTTAAAGCCGTGCTTTGATCATCAACCATAAGACTCTGCTTTTCAACAAAAGCTTTGATCATTTGCATCTCAGCATGCCACACTGACAATTCACGCCATACAACTGATGTCTATCAATATATAACCTCTAAGCTCGTATGTCTCGGAGAAGGGTGTTAAGCAAGAGAATAAATTGTCTGCCACCAAATAGATATATATTTAATAGAAATCAATCAACACAGAATTAAATCCAATGTCAGACACACATCCATTTACAAGTCCGTTGAAACGACCCGCAAATCCGTGCTACCTGAGTTGACTAAATACACCACACGTCCAACCCAAATAACACAGAAATACGACTCATTATTAGAAAGAAGTTAGAGGATGAGAAATAGAAAGAAATACTTAGAATAGAAGAAAAACGAAGACCACAAACTCACAGTGGAGCGAAGAAAATATATTATATAACATAACCTTTGGAATACAAAACAGTAACTTTATATACATACCATCATCAGAGTACAACAGTCATTTCTGGAACAGTTATAAACACCTGTTTCCAGATACAAACAAAGTCCACAGCGGAATATATGATAGCCTATAGCTAACCGGTGAAGCCTCCTGCTTCCAGCTCTTCCAAGTGAATCTGAAAAATCCCAACTACTTGACTGCCCGTACAAATTTTGGGCACCCAAGAGTTTAGGGAAAACAAAAAAAATAAACTCTGGGTCAGTCATGGGACTGGTGTGAGTAAACTCCAACCACTTGTTTAACTTTCAAAACTCTTTTCGAAAGAAAAGGTAATAGTAAGACCAGCCCACACATAAACACGGACGGTTTTTACCTTACTATAACCCAAAACACTTTGATATCAAATCCAATGATATTATAATAATGTCTACATCAAGTAAATAACCAAATAGTAGAACGCTTGCATCTCACGCTCTACATATATATTATAAAATCAAAACCGCATGGCGCTTATTGGAGATTGGATTTCCAACATGACAAGGTATGGGACCACCTTCCGATGATGTATCTCTAGAGGCAAATACACCTGGGTTCCACAAGAACGTCTTGCAACCCGGCCCACACATGACCGACCACTCATTTCGCTTGAGTGTATCGAATGTATATCACCAACGGTTGGACTCAAACCACCGTTTCCCGAATGGGCAGAATCGATAGATTTAGAAACAAAAGAAATTTCTCTAGATAGGTGATTATACACCCTAATGGGTGCGACCCACATAGCCATGCTGCCTGCCCGATTTTTGTCCTTTCCCGGTTGTTGAGGCCTGAGGCTACGAATACTTACCATTTCTTGATAGCACAATCACTTTGAATGCCACATTGTCAGATCCGTTAATCACTAGTTGAGTTTGCACAAATATTCTGGATATTATGCTAAGGGATAAATCCGTTGCAACCATATATATTCATACAGACCAACCCATTTGATCATTGGAAATACTCTGTCAGACATTCGTCCATTTACGTCCGTTCTGGGATTGAACGAAACCGAAGGCACTATTTCTATAAATAGAAAAGCCCTTGCACTTTTACTCCGTCTTCAATATATTCAGCATACTTGGTTCGCAACGCTTATGCCGATACGGAGTGGTTCTTCGGATAATAATCCAACCGGTCTCTCCATATTGACAACGATGGTCAAAAACTTCGATAGTCTGTGATTTAACTATCGAATAAAAACAAGTGTTCATCCACATATCAAACAAATCACTGGCTCTTTAATTAATATTTCATTAATTAAATCTCTTCTCCATTTTCTATATCAATATTTGTTAACCAAATATTTCAATAACCATATTGGTCCTTAATGCTATTTTTGATTTCGTTTCCTTATCGAACTCTATATATATATCGATATATAGATTTCTAATTATCAAATTTCTTAAAAATATTCTAACTCCTTAAATTCCCGGAAAAATTCGCCATAACCTCCCCTGTATCGGGAGCATCGGGAAATTTCAAATAGCTTCCCGGTATCTTCCTCAATAAAAAAGAAAAAGGAAAAGCCAAGCGGCTTGCCGATACGGCGCATAAAATCTCATATATGAATTTAAACATGTACCTTATTGTCGGGCACATAAATAAAAATCTTCATATACTCCATCCCATATCTGTTTAACACCTGTTCACCTGTTTTCAATTCAATTCAATACCATCTAATCGTTTGAATTCAGTTTCGCCCATTTATTCTTTAATTAGCCATTTCGCCTATTTCACTTCTTTGTCGAACATAACATGTTCAAACAAAATATTTAACTCGTTCATAACCAAATTGAATTTCAATTTCAATTCTAGTTCTCCTTTTTTATTTCGAATACAAATTTCAAATCGAATTTACTTATTCAAACCCCGATATCCCTTCGAAAACTCATTAACTAATTTCTATTCAATTTAGTTAATTCTATTCAATAAATCAAAATCTGGTTTCTGTTTCAAAAATCAATTCATTACTCCACTTGAGTTCACATATATTTTATAACTCAAAATCTGGATTTTTCTAAATAGAAATTTCGATTTTTATTTGCTTAAAACCCTTTAATATCATTAAATAAACCGTTATGGTTTTATAATGGTTCTGGCGCTGTTTTTCTGAAATTTGATTTTGACATAACTCAAAATCTATACGACGAAATTCAGATTTTTCTCTTTCATTAGAAAACTATTATCAAACCAGTCCTGACGTTTCTTGTTTCAAAGAATTCCGACTTCAATTGCGTTCTGTATACTCAATTGAAGTTCGAATCGCTATTTTACGAACTGCAGCGCTGCGGCGAGTTCGTTTTAATTATATTTATATATATATAAACTTTTAAACTTCTAAACTTCTTTAAAATGAATTCAACTCCATTTAACTCTGCTTGATTCAAATTCAAATCTCACTTTTATTTGAATTCTAAATTCAAATTCCAATTCCTTTTCTATTTGATATTCAAATCCAATATTTGAATTTCTATTTGAATTCCCTATATTCAAACTCTATATTTAAATTCCATTTGAACTTTCTATATTCCAATTTCTATATTTGAATTCTATTGGAATTCAAATATTCAAACTCCTTTCAAATTCTACATTCAAAATTCCATAGTTTAAAACCCATTTGAATTTCATATTCAAATCCCATAGATTAAATCCTATTTGAATTCAATTTGAATCTCTTACATTCAAATTTCATTTTTCATTTCCGACCCCATTTGAATTTCTAATATTCAAATTCATTTTCAACACCATTTGAATTTCCATTATTCAAATTCATTTGAATTCCCTTGAATTCAAATTCCATTTCAAAACTATTTGGATTTCCTATTTTGAAATCCTATTTGAAATTCTATTTCCAATTCTACTTTGAAAATCCTATTTCGAAGTTTATTTCAAATTCTATTTTGAAATCTCATATTCAAATTTCTACCTGAATTTCGGTATTCAATTCCATGTTCAAATTCAATACTCGAATTTCTATTTCAAATCTCTATTCAAATTTCATATTTAAATTCCATTCAAATCTCTATTCAAATTTCACATTTGAATTCTTCTTTGAAATACTATATTTCAAATTCTATTTTGAAATTCTACATTGAAATCTCTATTTGAATTTCTTTATTCGAATTCCTTTGAATTCAAATTTTATTTAATTTCTTGAATTCAAATTCTATTTTTCATTCAAATTTCGTCTATTCAAACTCTATTTGAACCTCTAGTTGAATTTCTAATATTCAATCTCCTCTTTAAAATTCAAATATTTAAACTCCTTTTAAAATTCAAATATTATACTCAAATTTCATTTGAGTTATATATTTAAAAATTTCCTCTCACGTCCTATTTTGAAATTTCATTTCAAATTCCAATTTCACGCTTGTATTTCTATTTCTGAATTATCAAATGATAATTCTTTTCACTTCATTTATAACTTCGTTATAAAAGAACTATTTCTTAAACTTCGTTTAAAAAGAAACTACTCGTTTTATTTCAAACCAAGTTTATACTTTTATTCCCATTTAAAATTCAAATTCTATTTAAAAATAGAATTTTCCTTTTTAAATCTCAAATATCCTTCCACGATATTTTTAAATATCATTACTTAAGCCCAGTGATAAAACACACAAAGCAACCAATTATTTATTTTTCTAACCCATCATATATAACAATATATATGCAAACAAATAAACAAACAGATAATATATTTTTGAGGAATCCAGTTGGATTCCTCCAACCTGTTTTTCCTGCATCCACAGATGTTAGCACATAAATAATACCCATTCTGCTTCGTGGCAGAATATCGTGGTATAGAAGGTCATCCACTAATCATAGCGTGGGGCGTATAGGGTATGTAATGACCCGCATTGGCAGAGGTATTATGATTAATTTATTTTATTGTATATATGGTGGTTTAGAGAAATTTAATGGTCGTGGAAGAATAATAGTGAATATTTAATTAAAATAATAAATTAAAAATATATTATATTCTGAAATAATCAGAATTGGCTGAAATGGCGATATGGTGTGAACCGGATCATCTGTGATATTTTATTCAGCTTAGAATTTGAGTAGAATAACGAATATATTATTTGAACGATAGTTTGAACGTATAATTATATTATAATTAAAACCGAGCTTGAAATGGCGCTGCAGTTCGTAAATTGGCTATTCGAACTTCAACTGAATGTACAGAGTTCATTTTAAATCGGATTTCTGTGAAACAAGAAATGTGTGGAGCTGGTGGAGTATATCTTTCTAGCGGAAGAGAAAGATCAGGATTTCGTCGTGTAGATTTTGAGATATGTCCAAATCAAATTTCAGAATAGTCGCTATAGAATCGTTTATCGACCATAACGGTTTATTCGATATAACTAGAAATCGGATTTGAATTTAGACAAGGTTCTTTTGAGACATAACGATAATTAAATTTTTAGAATTTTATTGTAATTTTTAATTAATTAAATAAGCAACTTTTTATTTGGAGTATTTGGCACCCTGTAATCAATATTTTGAAGTTTCAAAATATGAGTCCACCTACCAGTATTTTTATATTTTTGGGATCTAGACACATTGCTGATCATCACTGTAATTTGTTTTCTGTCCATAGCAGTTCATACGCGAACGGAGTTTGATATAGTAGGGTACCCTAACTTCTATAAATACCAAACATTTGTCTACTGGGATGATGATGTTTTGATGGACCATGACCAAACAAATATAACAAACGTATGAACTCCCCTCACCAAACAAATATAACAAACGTATGAACTCCTCTCACCACTCAAATATAACAAACGTATATACTCATCTCACCACTCACGTATAACACTCACGTAGGAACTCCCCTCACCAAACGATAAAGCAACCTACCACGTATTCTAATATTATAAATACGCTGCGGCCTCCCTTATTTCTCGTTTTCGAAAAGCAAGTGGAATCAAAACCACATCCTTCCAATCCATTTCAGAGAAGAAGAGGTCACGTTGTTTTGATTCGATGGAAGTTATGGGAACAGTGGAGCTGAGAGCATGCGGCAAGGGGAAGGGGCTGTTGATTGAAACTATGCATGGCGACGTGAAGAAAATGAAGGACAGGGCAGGGTACTGGCTTCATGCGTATGGAGTGAGCTGCTTTGAAGTCACGGAGCATGATGGTCGTACGCGTGGACAAATGACGGGTGGAAACTGTGAACGTGAGGAACTGCGGACATCGCGACAGTGGAGATGATCGAGAGCAGTGCGGGTTGTACGAGATTAGGAGGAAATCGAAGAGGGTGGTTCGCTAAGTGCCATGGTGGTTGCGGTTTTGAGAAAGGTGAAAGGAGGAGGGAAGACGTGGAGTAGAAATTTCCACGATGGTCATTTCGATTTCCCTGGAGCTCGATAGAGGAGGTATCGGAAGTGGGAGGAAAGGGTAAACCGCGGGCCTGGTAAGTTGAAAATGGTATGGGCCTGTTTATAGGATTAAGCCCAATTAAAATTTTAATCCAATGTTTATTTTATTTCAATAGTATACCAACTTTTAAATAACATAACTTCATCATACATGATCGAAAAAATGTGAAACAAGATCCGATGGGGTTGTATGGACGGTGGCTACACCATGGAGCTGACTGGGAGTGAATCCGAGCTCGTTACCATTTATGGCGAATTAAATTGTTTGATTCAAATCAAACAACAGTTTATCGTTCTTTAGCGATGAACTGCAAATGTGAGTAAATCTCACTAACTCTGAACAGTTTATAATTTCATGTTGTATTTTTAGAACTGTTAGATATTGGCTGATTTACTGTATGTTGACTGTTTGATTGAACTGCTAGTCAGTTGATTTAATTTCTATATTGATTCTGTTTAGCAGAATATATCATACAGAACTGAAAGTGATGTTATCTATATTGTTTAACATCTGTGATGCAGGGAAACAGGTTGGAGGAATCCAACTGGATTCCTCAACATTTATTTTACTGTTTTCATATATTGTGATATATGATGTGTTATATAATCTGTTATGGATTATGGGTGTTGGAATGATGTTGATCATTTTTATTCGATATTTTAAATATCATAAAAGACCCTGGGATGTAAAAAGAAGTATTTCAATGTATATTGAAATAAAGGAATTTTATAAAATCTTAGGATTTTATAAAAGGAAATATTTATAAAACGAACACGGTTTTATAAAAGGAATATTTATTTAGAAAATAAATAGAAATAGAATAGGAAATATTTGTAACGGTAAATAGAAGTTATAAATAGGAAATATTTGTAACGGTAAATAGAAGTTACAAATAGGATATATTTGTAACGGTAAGTAAACGTTATAAAAAGGAAATAGTTGTAACGGAAAACGTAGTTTATCAAAAGAAGTTAATCGATGTTAGTTAATCGATTAGTGTTAAAGTTAAAAAGAAGTTAATCGATGTTAGTTTAATCGATTAGAGTTAAAGTAAAAAGAGCTAATCGATGTTAGTTTAATCGATTAGAGTTAAAGTAAAAAGAGCTAATCGATGTTAGTTTAATCGATTAGAGTTAATGTAAAAAGAGTTAATCGATGTTAGTTAATCGATTAGAGAATAAAGTTAAAAGGAGTTAATCGATGTTAGTTTAGTCGATTAGGGTTAAAGCAAATGAGTTAATCGAATACAGTTTATTCGAATAGAAGCAAAAGAGTTAATCGAATATAGTTATTCGAATAGAAGCAAATGAGTTAATCGAATATAGTTTATTCGAATAGAAGCAAAAGAGTTAATCGAATATAGTTATTCGAATAGAAGCAAAAGAGTTAATCGAATATAGTTATTCGAATAGAAGCAAAAGAGTTAATCGAATATAGTTATTCGAATAGAAGCAAATGAATTAATCGAATATAGTTTATTCGAAGAAAGTAAAAGGAGTTATCGAATATAGTTTATTCGAAAGGAGTTAAGTGAATAGAGTAAATCAAAAAGAGTAAATCAAATAGAATAAATCGAATAGAGATTTATTCGAACGAGAGTTAAGTAAGGAAGTTAGTTAAAGAAATATAAAGTGAACTTTGTCTATTTCAAAGTTAGAAATGTTGTTCAGTTAAGGTCTGAGAGGTAGTTCTACCCCAACTTGATTGACTTCATTTTTAACTAAGGAATAGTTAATGTTCGGCAGTAAAAGGAAATGGTTTGAGTTGGCATCGCGATGGTTTGTTTAAACATCTGTCTAAGTCCAATGAAGAAGCTTTGGAAATGTTTTCCAAAGAAGAAACCAGAAATGTTTTCTAATAAAGAAAACATGAAATGGAAATGTTTTCCATTGTTAATAACGTATATTTTCCAAATTTAGAAAATAAGAAATATTGAATATAGGGAAACAGGAGATAAGTAAAATTATGAACTAAGGAGATGAATGTTGAATGATGTTTGATCGATATAATTTCCATTTGGAAATAATATCGTTGTTTGCACATCTGTTTTTATTCGATAGTTAAATCACAGACTATCGAAGTTTTGACCATTTTAACGTTGTTAATATGGAGAGACCGGTTGGATTATTATCCAAAGAACCACTCTGTATTGGCATAAGTGTTGCGAATCATATATGCCAAAGGAAATTGAAGACGGAGTTATGCAAGGGCTATCCTGTTTACAGAATAGTGCCTTCGGTTCATCCTGTTCCTGGGTGACTTGTATGGACGGATGTCTGACAGAGTATTTCCAGACGATCACGTATATTGATTTCTCCAACTGTACCAAGAGTGGAAGCGAAGAAGGAAACTTCTTTTAGCTAACACATAATGTATGGTTGAGGACGTCAATCGGTGATTTGATGGATTTGACAATGTGGCATTCAAAGTGAATCTGATGTGATGTTAAAGCGTAGCTTCTAGCCTCATCATTCGGTAAATGACAGAAATCGGGCAGGCAGCATGGCTAAGTCGGTCGCACCGAAGTAGGGTGTATAATCACCTGATCTAGAGTTTCATTTTCTTCTAAAAATCTATTGTTGATGCTGTCCCATTCGGGAAACGGTTGCTGATCCCAACTGTTGGTGATGTACATTCGATACACTCAAGCGAAATGAGTGGTCGGTCATGTGTGGCCGGGTTGCAAGATGTTCTTGTAGAACCCAGTGTATTCCTCTCTAGAGGTACACGAGCGAAAGGTGGTTCCATACCTTGTCATAGTTGGAAACCCATTACCCAATACGTGCTTGCGGTTTTGATTGTATACTATATATGTAGAACGTGAGATGAAAGCGTTTCTACTAGATGATTATATATATTGTGGTTGATAGACATTATTATAATATCAAAAGGTTTTGATATAAAGATAATTTGGATTCTCATAAGGGGAAACCCGTTCCGTTATGCGGCGTCGGTCATGTCGCGCTTACGTCGATAACCAAAGTCGCTCAAAATCCGGGTCGTTACAGTTGGTATCAGAGCTTAAGTTAAGAATTACTTGGCTCTGTGGCGTGACTCGGTAGAGATAGGGTTAGTAATACCCTAGACTGAGATTGAGTGTATATATACGAGTGAACGTATTTGTATATGATACAAAAATTTGTTTTATATTGTGGAGATTCATTGGTTGAGTCGTTTATGGGTTCTGGTCGATCAGTTTGATCCACTGTATCGGTAGGAGTTATTAAACACTTGAATACGATGAACCATCATAGTATGTTTTGAAAAGAGGGTAAATTAAAATAAGTTTACCCAACATATATTTTGAATATAGTGGATATATTGGTTGTGATTATAATCGAGTAAGATTATAAATTAAATGGTTATGTAAATAACCAATCAGAATTCATATAAGTGAAATACGTGAAAACAGATGAGTTAAATCTGAAATGTAAACCAGAAATTGAATTAAAATTTCTGGAAAATTGGATAAGTGTTTGTAAATGGATTTGGATTAAAAATAAGGAAAATTTAAGATCTTGGGAGGTTTTAAATTGTTTTACAAGCAGTTTGAATAATATTTTGAAATGAATTTCAAAGTAGAAATGTTTAGAAATGGTTTTATAGTATTGAACTCACTTCGATCGCTGGAAAATAGATTCTGATGATGACAGCTGCATCACCAGTATTCATTTTCGAGTTGTAAGTGACGAATTACTACCAGAGATACTGTTTTGAATTTGTTTTGAGAAAGACAAGTTGGGTTGAATTTCAAAATAGAATTTGAAAATATAGAATTTGAATTTTGAAATAGATTTGAAATATTTACTTGCTTTAAAAAAATAAAATAAAACGAGAAGTTCCTTTTTAAATGAAGTTTTTAAATGAAGTGAAAAAGAATTATCATTGGATAATTCAGAAATAAAAATAAAAGTGTGAAGTTGAAAGGGAAACCTATTTTCCAAAGGTAGTAATATCGATTTCAAAGGGAATTAAAATCGAGACTTAGGAAAAGAATGAATAAAGAAAGTTTGAAAAGAAATTTGAAGAAAGGAAGTTCAAACATAGAATTTGAATAAGAAAATTCAAAGAGGATTTGAATATAGAAAATTCAAAAGGGGATTTGAATATAGAAATTCAAATGAGATTTAAATAAAGAAGATTTAAATCATGGAAAATTGAATATAGAATTCAAATAGAGTTGAAATAGAAATTGAATATAGAAATTCAAAGGGAGTTTGAATATATGAAACTCAATGGAAGTGATATAGAATTTGAATATAGAAATTCAAATGGCGTTTGGATATAGAAAATATAAGAGATTTCAAATATAGGATTTGAATATCGAAAGTAAAATGGAAATTGAATATAGAAGATTCAAAGGAAATTGAAATGAAATTCAAATATAGAATTTGAATAAGAGAACTGAAATGAAATTCAAATATAGAATTTGAATAAGAGAATTGAAATGAAATTCAAATATAGAATTTGAATAAGAGAATCAAAATGGAATTTGAATATAGGAAATTCAAATAAAATTGAAATGGAATTCAATTAGTTGATAAACAAGTTAAAATATATTTGAACATGTTATACTCAAATATGAAGGTGAAATGGGAAAACCAGTAATTTGAAAATCACTTAACGAACTAAGTTAAAATGATTGGATTAAGTTGAAATGAATTAGAAATGTATAAATATACATGAGATAGGTATGGATAAGGATAATGCAAGAGTTATAAATAGATTGCTCGACAAAAGGTATGTATTTAATTCATATATGAGATTTTATGCGCCGTATCGGCTAGCCGCTTGGCTTTTCTTTTTCTTTTTTGGAGAAGGCCTGTGTGGCAGTTTGGGGATTTTTCCGATGCTCCTAGTATAAAGGAGGTTATGGCGAATTTTTCCGGGACTTGAAGGAGTTAGAATATTTTTAAAGATAATTTGATAGTTAGAAATCAACGTATCGATATATCTAGAAGTCAATAAGAAAACGAACTTAGAATTAGAATAGTATAATCAAAAAGAAAGTCTAGAATAAAATCTAGTTAGGATAGAAAGAGGAAGTGTATACGTGTTTAAAGGTGAATAAGTAGTTGTATGGTATTGATTATTCGAGTAAGTGGTCTTATCTGTTTTGACGTTATAAATGTTATTCAGTCAAGGTCTGAGAGGTAGTTATACCCCAACTTGATTGATTTCATTATTAACAAATAAATAGTAAGATTTCAGGCTCGAAGATCAATGTTGAATAAGAGTTAGTTGAATATAGTATTTGGGTTGTCGTAACGATGTTTTACACAACATCTGTTTTAACCCAAATAAGTGTAACTTGGAAATATAATAAAGAATATTTCCTAAGTATAGAAATAAACGAGATCGGAAAAGAGATAAGTAATTGGAGTATTTTCCAATTATAAATAGCATATATTTTCTAAAGTTTAGAAAATAAAGGAAGGCGATATTCGGAAATGTTTTCCAAATAACATAAAAGGCCAATATGGTTATTGAAAATATTTGGTTAACAAATATTGATGAAGAAATAGAGAAGTGATTTAACTAATGGAATATTGATTAAGGGCTCAGTGACAGGTTCAAAAGGGGAAATTGATTTTTGAAAAGAGTAAACTGTTTGAAACTCCCTGGGAAGAGACTATTTGAATTAAGAACAAATTTAAATAGAAGTTTGCGAAAGTAAGCTGAAATTGAATTGAAACAGTTAAGTGAAAACTGAATGGAAATAGAACGATATCAGGAAAAATTTATTCTTGAATAAAATTGGATTGTCGAGATAAGAATTTGAAATGAAAATTTGATTGGGAAGTTAAGAGTTTGAAATCGAGAATGGAACTCGAATTTGAAATAAAATTCGACTTAGGATATAAGCGAATGGCTGTGTCGTGGATAAAAGCAGATTGGATTTGATTGGGATAACTCTTGTATATGCTGAGTTGATAGCATATGGAAGTGGCAGAGTAGATATGCCCGACAAAAAGGTACAAGTTTATATTTCTATTGGATATAAGATTTATGAGCCGATTTGGCAAGCCGCTTGGCTGTTTGATTTTCTTTTTGGTTGGAAATGGCCCAGAGAGGCGAGTTGGAGTTTGACCAATTGACCAGTACAAAGGAGGTGCTGGCGAATTTTTCGAAGAGTTAAGGCGTTAGAAAATTTTCAGGATTTTTGAAAATTTTCGTTGATAAGAATTAATTAACATTTTAATTAAAATTAAAATGGTTCAGTTGAAACTGAAGTTAAGAAGTGAACAAATATGTTCTAACCAGTCGATAGGGTCGTTCTCTACCTTTTAGCAATTTCGAGGACGAAATTATTTTAAGTGGGGAAGATTGTAATGACCCGCATTGGCAGAGGTATTATGATTAATTTATTTTATTGTATATATGGTGGTTTAGAGAAATTTAATGGTCGTGGAAGAATAATAGTGAATATTTAATTAAAATAATAAATTAAAAATATATTATATTCTGAAATAATCAGAATTGGCTGAAATGGCGATATGGTGTGAACCGGATCATCTGTGATATTTTATTCAGCTTAGAATTTGAGTAGAATAACGAATATATTATTTGAACGATAGTTTGAACGTATAATTATATTATAATTAAAACCGAGCTTGAAATGGCGCTGCAGTTCGTAAATTGGCTATTCGAACTTCAACTGAATGTACAGAGTTCATTTTAAATCGGATTTCTGTGAAACAAGAAATGTGTGGAGCTGGTGGAGTATATCTTTCTAGCGGAAGAGAAAGATCAGGATTTCGTCGTGTAGATTTTGAGATATGTCCAAATCAAATTTCAGAATAGTCGCTATAGAATCGTTTATCGACCATAACGGTTTATTCGATATAACTAGAAATCGGATTTGAATTTAGACAAGGTTCTTTTGAGACATAACGATAATTAAATTTTTAGAATTTTATTGTAATTTTTAATTAATTAAATAAGCAACTTTTTATTTGGAGTATTTGGCACCCTGTAATCAATATTTTGAAGTTTCAAAATATGAGTCCACCTACCAGTATTTTTATATTTTTGGGATCTGGACACATTGCTGATCACAACTGTAATTTGTTTTCTGTCCATAGCAGTTCATACGCGAACGGAGTTTGATATAGTAGGGTACCCTAACTTCTATAAATACCAAACATTTGTCTACTGGGATGATGATGTTTTGATGGACCATGACCAAACAAATATAACAAACGTATGAACTCCCCTCACCAAACAAATATAACAAACGTATGAACTCCTCTCACCACTCAAATATAACAAACGTATATACTCATCTCACCACTCACGTATAACACTCACGTAGGAACTCCCCTCACCAAACGATAAAGCAACCTACCACGTATTCTAATATTATAAATACGCTGCGGCCTCCCTTATTTCTCGTTTTCGAAAAGCAAGTGGAATCAAAACCACATCCTTCCAATCCATTTCAGAGAAGAAGAGGTCACGTTGTTTTGATTCGATGGAAGTTATGGGAACAGTGGAGCTGAGAGCATGCGGCAAGGGGAAGGGGCTGTTGATTGAAACTATGCATGGCGACGTGAAGAAAATGAAGGACAGGGCAGGGTACTGGCTTCATGCGTATGGAGTGAGCTGCTTTGAAGTCACGGAGCATGATGGTCGTACGCGTGGACAAATGACGGGTGGAAACTGTGAACGTGAGGAACTGCGGACATCGCGACAGTGGAGATGATCGAGAGCAGTGCGGGTTGTACGAGATTAGGAGGAAATCGAAGAGGGTGGTTCGCTAAGTGCCATGGTGGTTGCGGTTTTGAGAAAGGTGAAAGGAGGAGGGAAGACGTGGAGTAGAAATTTCCACGATGGTCATTTCGATTTCCCTGGAGCTCGATAGAGGAGGTATCGGAAGTGGGAGGAAAGGGTAAACCGCGGGCCTGGTAAGTTGAAAATGGTATGGGCCTGTTTATAGGATTAAGCCCAATTAAAATTTTAATCCAATGTTTATTTTATTTCAATAGTATACCAACTTTTAAATAACATAACTTCATCATACATGATCGAAAAAATGTGAAACAAGATCCGATGGGGTTGTATGGACGGTGGCTACACCATGGAGCTGACTGGGAGTGAATCCGAGCTCGTTACCATTTATGGCGAATTAAATTGTTTGATTCAAATCAAACAACAGTTTATCGTTCTTTAGCGATGAACTGCAAATGTGAGTAAATCTCACTAACTCTGAACAGTTTATAATTTCATGTTGTATTTTTAGAACTGTTAGATATTGGCTGATTTACTGTATGTTGACTGTTTGATTGAACTGCTAGTCAGTTGATTTAATTTCTATATTGATTCTGTTTAGCAGAATATATCATACAGAACTGAAAGTGATGTTATCTATATTGTTTAACATCTGTGATGCAGGGAAACAGGTTGGAGGAATCCAACTGGATTCCTCAACATTTATTTTACTGTTTTCATATATTGTGATATATGATGTGTTATATAATCTGTTATGGATTATGGGTGTTGGAATGATGTTGATCATTTTTATTCGATATTTTAAATATCATAAAAGACCCTGGGATGTAAAAAGAAGTATTTCAATGTATATTGAAATAAAGGAATTTTATAAAATCTTAGGATTTTATAAAAGGAAATATTTATAAAACGAACACGGTTTTATAAAAGGAATATTTATTTAGAAAATAAATAGAAATAGAATAGGAAATATTTGTAACGGTAAATAGAAGTTATAAATAGGAAATATTTGTAACGGTAAATAGAAGTTACAAATAGGATATATTTGTAACGGTAAGTAAACGTTATAAAAAGGAAATAGTTGTAACGGAAAACGTAGTTTATCAAAAGAAGTTAATCGATGTTAGTTAATCGATTAGTGTTAAAGTTAAAAAGAAGTTAATCGATGTTAGTTTAATCGATTAGAGTTAAAGTAAAAAGAGCTAATCGATGTTAGTTTAATCGATTAGAGTTAAAGTAAAAAGAGCTAATCGATGTTAGTTTAATCGATTAGAGTTAATGTAAAAAGAGTTAATCGATGTTAGTTAATCGATTAGAGAATAAAGTTAAAAGGAGTTAATCGATGTTAGTTTAGTCGATTAGGGTTAAAGCAAATGAGTTAATCGAATACAGTTTATTCGAATAGAAGCAAAAGAGTTAATCGAATATAGTTATTCGAATAGAAGCAAATGAGTTAATCGAATATAGTTTATTCGAATAGAAGCAAAAGAGTTAATCGAATATAGTTATTCGAATAGAAGCAAAAGAGTTAATCGAATATAGTTATTCGAATAGAAGCAAAAGAGTTAATCGAATATAGTTATTCGAATAGAAGCAAATGAATTAATCGAATATAGTTTATTCGAAGAAAGTAAAAGGAGTTATCGAATATAGTTTATTCGAAAGGAGTTAAGTGAATAGAGTAAATCAAAAAGAGTAAATCAAATAGAATAAATCGAATAGAGATTTATTCGAACGAGAGTTAAGTAAGGAAGTTAGTTAAAGAAATATAAAGTGAACTTTGTCTATTTCAAAGTTAGAAATGTTGTTCAGTTAAGGTCTGAGAGGTAGTTCTACCCCAACTTGATTGACTTCATTTTTAACTAAGGAATAGTTAATGTTCGGCAGTAAAAGGAAATGGTTTGAGTTGGCATCGCGATAGTTTGTTTAAACATCTGTCTAAGTCCAATGAAGAAGCTTTGGAAATGTTTTCCAAAGAAGAAACCAGAAATGTTTTCTAATAAAGAAAACATGAAATGGAAATGTTTTCCATTGTTAATAACGTATATTTTCCAAATTTAGAAAATAAGAAATATTGAATATAGGGAAACAGGAGATAAGTAAAATTATGAACTAAGGAGATGAATATTGAATGATGTTTGATCGATATAATTTCCATTTGGAAGTAATATCGTTGTTTGCACATCTGTTTTTATTCGATAGTTAAATCACAGACTATCGAAGTTTTGACCATTTTAACGTTGTTAATATGGAGAGACCGGTTGGATTATTATCCAAAGAACCACTCTGTATTGGCATAAGTGTTGCGAATCATATATGCCAAAGGAAATTGAAGACGGAGTTATGCAAGGGCTATCCTGTTTACAGAATAGTGCCTTCGGTTCATCCTGTTCCTGGGTGACTTGTATGGACGGATGTCTGACAGAGTATTTCCAGACGATCACGTATATTGATTTCTCCAACTGTACCAAGAGTGGAAGCGAAGAAGGAAACTTCTTTTAGCTAACACATAATGTATGGTTGAGGACGTCAATCGGTGATTTGATGGATTTGACAATGTGGCATTCAAAGTGAATCTGATGTGATGTTAAAGCGTAGCTTCTAGCCTCATCATTCGGTAAATGACAGAAATCGGGCAGGCAGCATGGCTAAGTCGGTCGCACCGAAGTAGGGTGTATAATCACCTGATCTAGAGTTTCATTTTCTTCTAAAAATCTATTGTTGATGCTGTCCCATTCGGGAAACGGTTGCTGATCCCAACTGTTGGTGATGTACATTCGATACACTCAAGCGAAATGAGTGGTCGGTCATGTGTGGCCGGGTTGCAAGATGTTCTTGTAGAACCCAGTGTATTCCTCTCTAGAGGTACACGAGCGAAAGGTGGTTCCATACCTTGTCATAGTTGGAAACCCATTACCCAATACGTGCTTGCGGTTTTGATTGTATACTATATATGTAGAACGTGAGATGAAAGCGTTTCTACTAGATGATTATATATATTGTGGTTGATAGACATTATTATAATATCAAAAGGTTTTGATATAAAGATAATTTGGATTCTCATAAGGGGAAACCCGTTCCGTTATGCGGCGTGGTCTTATGAGATATCGTTTACTTGTTCGAACTGTTTTTAAACTGTTTTACTCACACCAGTCCCATGACTGACCCGGAGTTTACTTTGTTGTTTTCCCTAAACTCTTGGGTGCCTAAATTTGTACGGGCAGTCAAGTAGTCGGGATTTACAGATATACTGGAAGAGCTTGGAGCAGGAGGCTTCGGGATCATATAGCTATAGTTATTTCCGCTGTGTTGTAATCTGTACTTTGATAATGATATGTATATTCAAGTACAGATTTGTATTTCAAAGTTATGTTATGAAATATATTTATTCGTTCCGCTGTGAGGTTCGTGTTACTCTGATGTTGTGTTCTTTTTCTTCTTCTATTCTAAGTTTCTATCTTATCTATTCTCACCCTCTAATTTCTTTCATTAATTACCGGGATTTTTCGATGGTTTGGTTATCGACATCGTGCTTATGCCGATAACCAAAGTCGCTAAAAATCCGGGTCGTTACAGGGTAATCATCCGCTATGAAACTGCGGGCATCCGCTAATGAGACTGCGGGAATCCAACCAATCAATCAACCCAATATATATATATATATAGCCTAAATAACTAATATATATAAAACAACCATAAAGTATTCACACAAGCAACAAACAATTATTTTTAATGAAATAAAAATAATTCTAAAGGTGAGTGAGATTTACTCACCTCGATTTTAATTGCAGATCTGACCATTTAAATCGAACGATACTCGATTTAAACTAAATTCCAAAATTGATCTCGAATTACTCCAAAAATTCCAAACTCAATTTGCTTGCGAAGCTTAAGCCCTTTTGATTCCAAATGAATTTCGTTTCCGTTGAAAACTGTTATCATATGCAAGTGTTGTTATTATATTTTTCCCCGTTCGTATATATAAGGTAAACAATATTAATATATTTAATTAACTAACTTTTTACCTTAATCCCCTTATGATAAATTTATTTTTCTTGACTTGAAATAAAATCAACAACTTAAATTAAAATTAAATTACCTAATTTGTTTAACACCTTCCTTTCCTGAATTAGCAATCCCGTAGCTGCTCCTGAAGTCTGCAGTCCTTATTTCTTGCATCTACCCTTCCACCTTCCCCTGTTCGGTCTCCTCTGCAACTCAGCTCGACCCAGCAAACCATGCCGACAACTCCCTCTCTTGCGAGTACCTCCAAACTGTTGTTGAGGATACCCTAAATCGCACTCGAACTACGGTGGATAAATATCGACTGTTTTTATCACTGAAGCAACCGAGACCCTTGCCGGAGCTGCTGGACCTCGTCGTGACTTCTGCTCCACCATTCACTTCGCACTTCAATGATCGAACACCCAATTTCACACATCTTCCACTTCGCAAGCCCCTCCAGTACTTATCGAGTTCAATTCTGGCCCAGAGACCACGTCGCACCATGCTTCCCTTCCACCCTCTGTATGAATCGCCGAAGACTCCTTCCCTTGAATCGACAGCGCGCACTCGAGACCCTCGATGGTTTAAATCCCGACCGCAATCTCATTTCCCCTCTTTACTTTTGTTCAGAGAACTTTCGATTTCAGAGGGAGGAAGGGAAAGGCAAATTTGGGGTTTTGATTTGAGGGTAGAACGAAAATAAAAAAAATCGGTGCCATTCTTTTGTTTACTGAAGTTTTTGATTTGTGAAGTAGTAGAGGGAGGGGTCGTGGTTTTTATAAGGGAGGAGGGAGACAGTAGTACATACGCCATTAAATTTCCTGTTTCCATGATACTGAGGGAGTGAGACCATTATTTCTGCTCGAGGAGAAATAAATGTACGATTTTTTTTTCAGTTTTTAGGGTGGCTGATGAGTATAGGTCGGCTTACAAAATTTGAAAAGATTTTGATTTGATTTTGGTTATTTTATTTTATTTATGTGAACCGATACACTTCAGAAATTTCAAAATACCTAGTGTTTCTGAATCCTAAATTTAGCGTAATGACCCACCTTCCTGGAGTTAGCACTATTCTAAGACTGTTTGGAAAAATCACCATTTCATGGTGTTAAATTAAATTGTTTAGTTCTCGTATTTCGATAATTATCAAATTAAATCGTATTTCGATTATTTAATCGATAATTGAATAAAATACCATTTATATTATAAATTCAATATTTAAAACTATATTAAATATTTAAAATAAACTGTTCGAAAATCTGGGTCGTTACATTCTTCCCCCCTTAAAATAATTTCGTCCTCGAAATTGCTAAGATAGGAAAATGGTACAAATCCATTTCTTTCCCACATCTCACTTATGTTGAAACTCAACTTCTCATATTTCAACAAATTAACTCCAACCAAAACTTTTGGTCTTCCTTCATTCAATTCGAATGATCGACGATCAATCCATTTATATCCAATCTATATTCTATTAAACCAATTCAAATTGATTTTAATCAATTCATTCACTCCGACCCATTTAAGTTAAATTTCAATTCCAGAATTCAAATCCTTGGGTTTTCTTTTCAAATTCTTTTGAAATCCCATAAATATATACATATATTCATTTTCATTTCAAATTCAAAACATTTGAATTTTCAATCTACTTGTTTTCTTTCAAAACAAATTTCCATCAAAAAACTTTCTAAGGTAGCAATCCATCACTTAGAAACTCGAAAATGAATACTGATGATGTTGCAATCATCATCAGAATTATTTTCCAGCCACTGAAGTGAGTTCAGTGCTTTATTATTTCAAAGTCCATGATTCCCTTTCAATTTTTTTTTTTTTTTAAAAACAAAGCTATATTATCCTAATATACTTCCAAAAATATTTCAAACTTCCCAGGATTTTGAATTCTCAATTCTGGTTTGAATTTAATTCTAATTCATCTCATTTGTATATTTAATCTTCATACAAATTCTATTTGGTTATAAATAACCATTCTAAATTTATAATCTCATTTGATTATAATCCTAACAATCGACACATCCATATAATAATTTCGGAAAATTATTCCTTCTATATCAAAATAGAAATTTGGGTAAAATTATTTCATTTACCCACTTTAAAACAATATCATGTCGTATTTTCTGTTCAAGTGTTTAGAAATTCCTATCGACTTCGTGGCGTCCCATGATTCGACCAGAATTCATAAATTACCCAACAGTCAAGCCAACACAATATAAAACAATTTTTATATCAACATACAAATACGCTCTCTCGTATATATATACACTCAACTCATTCTAGGGCACTGCTGACCCTATCTCTAATGAGCACATGCCACACAAGCCTAGGTATTCACTCAACCTAAGCTCTGATACCAACTGAAACGACCCGCAAATCCGTGCTACCTGAGTTGACTAAATACACCACACGTCCAACCCAAATAACACAGAAATACGACTCATTATTAGAAAGAAGTTAGAGGATGAGAAATAGAAAGAAATACTTAGAATAGAAGAAAAACGAAGACCACAAACTCACAGCGGAGCGAAGAAAATATATTATATAACATAACCTTTGGAATACAAAACAGTAACTTTATATACATACCATCATCAGAGTACAACAGTCATTTCTGGAACAGTTATAAACACCTGTTTCCAGATACAAACAAAGTCCACAGCGGAATATATGATAGCCTATAGCTAACCGGTGAAGCCTCCTGCTTCCAGCTCTTCCAAGTGAATCTGAAAAATCCCAACTACTTGACTGCCCGTACAAATTTTGGGCACCCAAGAGTTTAGGGAAAACAAAACAAAATAAACTCTGGGTCAGTCATGGGACTGGTGTGAGTAAACTCCAACCACTTGTTTAACTTTCAAAACTCTTTTCGAAAGAAAAGGTAATAGTAAGACCAGCCCACACATAAACACGGACGGTTTTTACCTTACTATAACCCAAAACACTTTGATATCAAATCCAATGATATTATAATAATGTCTACATCAAGTAAATAACCAAATAGTAGAACGCTTGCATCTCACGCTCTACATATATATTATAAAATCAAAACCGCATGGCGCTTATTGGAGATTGGATTTCCAACATGACAAGGTATGGGACCACCTTCCGATGATGTATCTCTAGAGGCAAATACACCTGGGTTCCACAAGAACGTCTTGCAACCCGGCCCACACATGACCGACCACTCATTTCGCTTGAGTGTATCGAATGTATATCACCAACGGTTGGACTCAAACCACCGTTTCCCGAATGGGCAGAATCGATAGATTTAGAAACAAAAGAAATTTCTCTAGATAGGTGATTATACACCCTAATGGGTGCGACCCACATAGCCATGCTGCCTGCCCGATTTTTGTCCTTTCCCGGTTGTTGAGGCCTGAGGCTACGAATACTTACCATTTCTTGATAGCACAATCACTTTGAATGCCACATTGTCAGATCCGTTAATCACTAGTTGAGTTTGCACAAATATTCTGGATATTATGCTAAGGGATAAATCCGTTGCAACCATATATATTCATACAGACCAACCCATTTGATCATTGGAAATACTCTGTCAGACATTCGTCCATTTACGTCCGTTCTGGGATTGAACGAAACCGAAGGCACTATTTCTATAAATAGAAAAGCCCTTGCACTTTTACTCCGTCTTCAATATATTCAGCATACTTGGTTCGCAACGCTTATGCCGATACGGAGTGGTTCTTCGGATAATAATCCAACCGGTCTCTCCATATTGACAACGATGGTCAAAAACTTCGATAGTCTGTGATTTAACTATCGAATAAAAACAAGTGTTCATCCACATATCAAACAAATCACTGGCTCTTTAATTAATATTTCATTAATTAAATCTCTTCTCCATTTTCTATATCAATATTTGTTAACCAAATATTTCAATAACCATATTGGTCCTTAATGCTATTTTTGATTTCGTTTCCTTATCGAACTCTATATATATATCGATATATAGATTTCTAATTATCAAATTTCTTAAAAATATTCTAACTCCTTAAATTCCCGGAAAAATTCGCCATAACCTCCCCTGTATCGGGAGCATCGGGAAATTTCAAATAGCTTCCCGGTATCTTCCTCAATCAAAAAGAAAAAGGAAAAGCCAAGCGGCTTGCCGATACGGCGCATAAAATCTCATATATGAATTTAAACATGTACCTTATTGTCGGGCACATAAATAAAAATCTTCATATACTCCATCCCATATCTGTTTAACACCTGTTCACCTGTTTTCAATTCAATTCAATACCATCTAATCGTTTGAATTCAGTTTCGCCCATTTATTCTTTAATTAGCCATTTCGCCTATTTCACTTCTTTGTCGAACATAACATGTTCAAACAAAATATTTAACTCGTTCATAACCAAATTGAATTTCAATTTCAATTCTAGTTCTCCTTTTTGATTTCGAATACAAATTTCAAATCGAATTTACTTATTCAAACCCCAATATCCCTTCGAAAACTCATTAACTAATTTCTATTCAATTTAGTTAATTCTATTCAATAAATCAAAATCTGGTTTCTGTTTCAAAAATCAATTCATTTCTCCACTTGAGTTCACATATATTTTATAACTCAAAATCTGGATTTTTCTAAATAGAAATTTCGATTTTTATTTGCTTAAAACCCTTTAATATCATTAAATAAACCGTTATGGTTTTATAATGGTTCTGGCGCTGTTTTTCTGAAATTTGATTTTGACATAACTCAAAATCTATACGACGAAATTCAGATTTTTCTCTTTCATTAGAAAACTATTATCAAACCAGTCCTGACGTTTCTTGTTTCAAAGAATTCCGACTTCAATTGCGTTCTGTATACTCAATTGAAGTTCGAATCGCTATTTTACGAACTGCAGCGCTGCGGCGAGTTCGTTTTAATTATATTTATATATATATAAACTTTTAAACTTCTAAACTTCTTTAAAATGAATTCAACTCCATTTAACTCTGCTTGATTCAAATTCAAATCTCACTTTTATTTGAATTCTAAATTCAAATTCCAATTCCTTTTCTATTTGATATTCAAATCCAATATTTGAATTTCTATTTGAATTCCCTATATTCAAACTCTATATTTAAATTCCATTTGAACTTTCTATATTCCAATTTCTATATTTGAATTCTATTGGAATTCAAATATTCAAACTCCTTTCAAATTCTACATTCAAAATTCCATAGTTTAAAACCCATTTGAATTTCATATTCAAATCCCATAGATTAAATCCTATTTGAATTCAATTTGAATCTCTTACATTCAAATTTCATTTTTCATTTCCGACCCCATTTGAATTTCTAATATTCAAATTCATTTTCAACACCATTTGAATTTCCATTATTCAAATTCATTTGAATTCCCTTGAATTCAAATTCCATTTCAAAACTATTTGGATTTCCTATTTTGAAATCCTATTTGAAATTCTATTTCCAATTCTACTTTGAAAATCCTATTTCGAAGTTTATTTCAAATTCTATTTTGAAATCTCATATTCAAATTTCTACCTGAATTTCGGTATTCAATTCCATGTTCAAATTCAATACTCGAATTTCTATTTCAAATCTCTATTCAAATTTCATATTTAAATTCCATTCAAATCTCTATTCAAATTTCACATTTGAATTCTTCTTTGAAATACTATATTTCAAATTCTATTTTGAAATTCTACATTGAAATCTCTATTTGAATTTCTTTATTCGAATTCCTTTGAATTCAAATTTTATTTAATTTCTTGAATTCAAATTCTATTTTTCATTCAAATTTCGTCTATTCAAACTCTATTTGAACCTCTAGTTGAATTTCTAATATTCAATCTCCTCTTTAAAATTCAAATATTTAAACTCCTTTTAAAATTCAAATATTATACTCAAATTTCATTTGAGTTATATATTTAAAAATTTCCTCTCACGTCCTATTTTGAAATTTCATTTCAAATTCCAATTTCACGCTTGTATTTCTATTTCTGAATTATCAAATGATAATTCTTTTCACTTCATTTATAACTTCGTTATAAAAGAACTATTTCTTAAACTTCGTTTAAAAAGAAACTACTCGTTTTATTTCAAACCAAGTTTATACTTTTATTCCCATTTAAAATTCAAATTCTATTTAAAAATAGAATTTTCCTTTTTAAATCTCAAATATCCTTCCACGATATTTTTAAATATCATTACTTAAGCCCAGTGATAAAACACACAAAGCAACCAATTATTTATTTTTCTAACCCATCATATATAACAATATATATGCAAACAAATAAACAAACAGATAATATATTTTTGAGGAATCCAGTTGGATTCCTCCAACCTGTTTTTCCTGCATCCACAGATGTTAGCACATAAATAATACCCATTCTGCTTCGTGGCAGAATATCGTGGTATAGAAGGTCATCCACTAATCATAGCGTGGGGCGTATAGGGTAATCATCCGCTATGAAACTGCGGGCATCCGCTAATGAGACTGCGGGAATCCAACCAATCAATCAACCCAATATATATATATATAGCCTAAATAACTAATATATATAAAACAACCATAAAGTATTCACACAAGCAACAAACAATTATTTTTAATGAAATAAAAATAATTCTAAAGGTGAGTGAGATTTACTCACCTCGATTTTAATTGCAGATCTGACCATTTAAATCGAACGATACTCGATTTAAACTAAATTCCAAAATTGATCTCGAATTACTCCAAAAATTCCAAACTCAATTTGCTTGCGAAGCTTAAGCCCTTTTGATTCCAAATGAATTTCGTTTCCGTTGAAAACTGTTATCATATGCAAGTGTTGTTATTATATTTTTCCCCGTTCGTATATATAAGGTAAACAATATTAATATATTTAATTAACTAACTTTTTACCTTAATCCCCTTATGATAAATTTATTTTTCTTGACTTGAAATAAAATCAACAACTTAAATTAAAATTAAATTACCTAATTTGTTTAACACCTTCCTTTCCTGAATTAGCAATCCCGTAGCTGCTCCTGAAGTCTGCAGTCCTTATTTCTTGCATCTACCCTTCCACCTTCCCCTGTTCGGTCTCCTCTGCAACTCAGCTCGACCCAGCAAACCATGCCGACAACTCCCTCTCTTGCGAGTACCTCCAAACTGTTGTTGAGGATACCCTAAATCGCACTCGAACTACGGTGGATAAATATCAACTGTTTTTATCACTGAAGCAACCGAGACCCTTGCCGGAGCTGCTGGACCTCGTCGTGACTTCTGCTCCACCATTCACTTCGCACTTCAATGATCGAACACCCAATTTCACACATCTTCCACTTCGCAAGCCCCTCCAGTACTTATCGAGTTCAATTCTGGCCCAGAGACCACGTCGCACCATGCTTCCCTTCCACCCTCTGTATGAATCGCCGAAGACTCCTTCCCTTGAATCGACAGCGCGCACTCGAGACCCTCGATGGTTTAAATCCCGACCGCAATCTCATTTCCCCTCTTTACTTTTGTTCAGAGAACTTTCGATTTCAGAGGGAGGAAGGGAAAGGCAAATTTGGGGTTTTGATTTGAGGGTAGAACGAAAATAAAAAAAATCGGTGCCATTCTTTTGTTTACTGAAGTTTTTGATTTGTGAAGTAGTAGAGGGAGGGGTCGTGGTTTTTATAAGGGAGGAGGGAGACAGTAGTACATACGCCATTAAATTTCCTGTTTCCATGATACTGAGGGAGTGAGACCATTATTTCTGCTCGAGGAGAAATAAATGTACGATTTTTTTTTCAGTTTTTAGGGTGGCTGATGAGTATAGGTCGGCTTACAAAATTTGAAAAGATTTTGATTTGATTTTGGTTATTTTATTTTATTTATGTGAACCGATACACTTCAGAAATTTCAAAATACCTAGTGTTTCTGAATCCTAAATTTAGCGTAATGACCCACCTTCCTGGAGTTAGCACTATTCTAAGACTGTTTGGAAAAATCACCATTTCATGGTGTTAAATTAAATTGTTTAGTTCTCGTATTTCGATAATTATCAAATTAAATCGTATTTCGATTATTTAATCGATAATTGAATAAAATACCATTTATATTATAAATTCAATATTTAAAACTATATTAAATATTTAAAATAAACTGTTCGAAAATCTGGGTCGTTACATCCGTTCTGGATTTGAATGAAACCGGAGGCACCTTATTCCTCGTCCCATATGTCCAGTACAGGAGAGAGTTCCTCGCATGTCCGCTCGATCTCTAAGTACGTCCGGACGATCACCACTTATTACCTTGTCTTGGGTGTACAACCCAATCAAGACATCAGTAATCATCCAAACGGTGTGAAGATCTCCGGTCTTTAACCACCGTCTTCATCGTCGACTTTTAGTCGTCGTATGAGTTATTCAGAATGGGATTAACCCGGCCTTTCCGAATAACTCGCATATTTTATAATCAATAATCAAGTACTATAAAAGCACATTATACACCTCATTCCAATTTAGAATATATTTTTATTCAAATATTCACATCTTAGGGGAAAGGACCCCATTAATTTTATCAAAGACTTTTAAACTTATTCTTTATTCTTCCTTTGGATATCATTTCAAAAGATTTTATTTTATCCTTTAACAATTCCAAACCAAAGTAAGGTTTATAAAACTAGTCGGGATTACCGAGCCTTACCGAACTAATCGTTTATTTTATTTTTCCAATCCCAACCTATTCATCACATAGAGAAAAACTGGTAGTACTCCATATCTAAAACCACTGTATTATCAGTAAAATTAATTACCATTTCCCATTTCAAATCTAATTAAAGATTTAACTATCGTGTCGAGTAAAACTGGCGATACTCCATTCTCGATCATTTCATGAATTCGACAAATTCAATTACCTCATTCTCATTTTTAATCTACTTAAAGATTCATTAAAACTCTAGCTTAGTTTTAATCTCAAAAATCATTACTTAATGATTATTCCACTTTCTCGAAAATTAATCCTGCTTTTAATTAGGTTAAAGGACAAATGTCATAAAAAACACCATTCACAGCAAACCCAAATCAATCTTCCATTAAATATGGAATCTTCGCGGAAAACATATCAATATATAATTGATATAAATTTCCGTATTAGACTAATAATATAAATGGAATAACGACAAAGCCTTTTAAATTCCATATATAGTAACAGTCTTCCTTTATAGAAGCTCATCTTGATTATTACCAAATCAAATTCCATTCAATTCCAATTAATATATTAAATTGGGAAACTTTACTTTGGAAAATTCCCATTAAATCTTAATAAAAAGATTTATAAATTCCAGATCATATCTTCACTATTAATTGGGTTTTAAGAACAAATGTTATTTAAAACGTTGTTCAAAATGAACCCAAAATCATCTTCCATTTAATTCCAATTTATAATTATAAATTGGAAAACTTCATTTATCTTAATTAAAAGATTTACTCATTTCTGAACGAGGTTTAAGAATGGTGTTATTAAAGACGTCATTCACGACAAACCCCAAAATCTAATTTGATATTAAATACAAGGCTCTGAATAGAAATTAATATCGACTTATATTCACTATCAAATTCTGAAACCAACGGGTATCGTGTTGGGAATAATGATATGTTTATCTTCTAAATTCCCAAACAATATCTGAATAATCAAGGAATCCAATATCGAAATATTCCGAAGGTTATTTTCTTCTAAATCGTTTCCAATCCATTCATTGGAAAATTCTGGTTATATTAAAACTATTTACTAATCCAATTTATTTATTTATAAATATCGGATTATTATTTTAGTTAATAACTAATTCATTTCGATAAAAATATATTTTTACCTTCCCAAGCTTAGATTTTTTCATCCAAAATCTTTCCAAATCATTAATTATGATTTTACATAATTTTTTCGTATTTTTAATAATTTTCTTAAGGCCCTTACAGTCGGTTTCCAATAATGGCCACCGAACTGCATTAAGAGTGACCTTTCCTGATATTGATCTGGATATATTTTAAAACCCAACTATTCAAATTTAAATCTTATATTCTTTGGAAAGATCTTTTCGATACGAACCCAACAGTTCCGGTTTGGGAGAATCCGACGGCCGGATCTCCCGTTACATCAATTTGAAGTTAATGGTTGAAATTCGAAAACGATCGTTGCGTGGCGCGTTCTATTCAAGCCATTTAAATATATATATATACATATATATATATATATACATACATACATACATACATATATATATTATATTTAATTGATTTCTATTAAAACGTATTTTATAAATCGTTTATATATCCATTTTAAAAACGATTTCAACTTCATTTTCAATTTAAAATCAAAGTTGAATATTCCATATTATTATAATATTAAAATGATAATATTTTCAGAATATTTTATTTTGAAATCCATTTCCTTTTCGTATTCATTATAAAATGAATAAAATCGATCGATAAACTCATTTGACTTAAAATGGCGTTTCACTACTTAATTCAGCTTCACATTTCTATATTTTTGTGTCCATCCAAAATTGGACATCAAAATCATAATTTTATTCTTCACTGAATATTATTTTTAAATATTCGTCATATTCTGAATCGGAATGCAACTCAATCAATTACCATATAATTTTAGTTATATGGATTTCATACATCGCATGTATTCAACAATAATGATAAATAATCATTAAACAATCAAACATCATCCAGAGTGCATTCTACAACTGTATAAGCATCAAATAATTAAATAACGCTTACAACAGCCTGTCAACCAATCGATTGACATACAACTAAATATTGGGATTAGTATATATCAAATATCATTCCAATACCCTTGTGAGGTTTAAACAACAATAGTCAATTTAAATAAATCATTAGTCAATAAATTTAACCGATTCTAATTTGGTTTAAATTACTTTCTAATTAACCAATTCTACTCAGACAATCAATGAAAATTTATTGTTCAAATAATAAATGGGCATTTATATATCATTTCAACAATCACAAAATGTCGATCCACATTGTTTGAAATATGGACGTCGTACATTCAAACAACGCTTCTTGTGCAGAGGAGTTGTGAATAGTTCATGTGTTGAACTCAAGCAATGTCACATACAACAGATAAAAATCATCACTGGCAATTCATATTTTTTTAGTTATAAAATAGATAATTGTACAAATATTTTTTGAGATAATTCTCACTTTGGTTTCCACTCCGTCAGTCCTTAATGAATGATTTTATGTTCAGTCTAAATTGATCGTGCATTTAATTTAGCTGAAAATCCAATTTGATCCATTTCTGTTTTGGTCAGTTCCATGTTGTGGAGTTTTCTGTCACGAGTTCAATGCAACTGAAATCGTCGGATTTCGACCTCATATGAAAAAGATATGACCTTTTATGCGTTAATTAAATTAATTAGTGACTTAAGAAAATTAATTTAAATAATTAAATTAAACTAATTACATGTACATGTTCTTCCCCATCGCGGTTTTATCTCTAGCACCAAATAGATGTCGTAACCCATTTCATAGCTTAGGGTTTTAATTCGCTGCTCAATCGTTGTGGCGGAAGATGATCTGACCTTTCCACCTCGACGGTCGTTCAACCCTCCACACATGCGCCCAAGCTCGGCCAACTCGGTGAGCCCAGGGCTCACAAATTCCTTCTCGAATGCGCTTGCTTCCCCCGTTGATTTCTCCCCAACGACGAACTTAAACCACATCACCACCATCCATTCCAGAGATCTCACATAGTTCTTCCATTTTTGTTTTTAAAACTTCTTGAATTGGTGAATGATTTGGGAGAAAAGGGAGGAAGAAGATCATAGTTCCCATTCATTCAAAATGAAGAAGCGGCGCCAAAAACATTTGACCGCTGAAAATGAATTATGGTTTTTGACCTAGTTTGACCTTATATATATATATATATATATATATATATTATTTAATTTCAAAATTATCTGTTTATCCATCTGAACTCCAAACAAACCCAACGACTGTCGTTCCTAGCTAAATACCCCCATTCTGGACACAATGAGATATGTTTCGTATGTCCATTTGACTCTTTCGGTCATTTTTCATCAAAATTAAAATATAAATTAATATAACGTTGAATATTTAATTTTAATATACATTTTAATTTACCGGGGCCACATACCGACTCCTAAAATTACAGAAAAAATTAAATCTAGTTATGTTTTGATGATACAGTCCTAACAAAATTAGTTTCATTGAATTTGGAGACCGTTTGAAAAATAGCCTTTTTAACAAGTCGATTAAATTTAAACTGAAATTGAAAACACGTTTTAATTTACTGCGCTCACATACTAATTCAAAAAATTATGGAATTTCAAACCTAACAATAATTTGACATTTCAGATCCAACAAAAGTGGTTTCATCGAAAATGGAGGTCGTTTGCAAAATGACTATTTTTAAGGGCTATATATATTATATAAAATATATATATAAATCCCATAGCGACTATTTAGAATTTTGAACTAGACATAATTTTCAATTTATAAAGTGAAATCTCAATTTTTCACCTTCGTTAGAAAGATATAATTAAATAGATTCTAATATTTCTTGTTTTACTGAAATCCGATTTATTTTGAATTCTGCACATTCATTTGAAATTTAAAATCAAATTTTCAAACTACCGCGCCATTTCGAGCTTGATTTATAATTAATATAAATTTATACGTTCTAACTTCGATTTAAATAAATTTTTTGTCATTATTATTTAAAATAAATCATTTTAAATTCTTAAAAACCACTAAATCAACTAAAATTTTAAATTGGTTCAGAAATTCCGGTTTGTTACAATCTCCCCCACTTAAAATTTTTTCGTCCTCGAAAAGGAACGAAGCTGAAAGTTGTTTAATTAACCAACTCAACTTTCATTCTGGCTTGAGTTCTTCAACTTTTCAGTTTCTAAGAACTTTCTGATTTCTCAAAAATTTTGGCTAACACCCTAAATTTTCGAATTTTTTTGCTATAACCTCCTTTGTACGGGGAGGGATTGAAAATTTTATTGGGCCGTATTAGGCACCCAATAAATCAATAAAAAGCATACACAATTTTTGTGACCTATCTATGCCCAAGGGAGACGTGTAAAAAGTCGTAATCTCATACCTTGCCCCAGTGTTGGAAATAAAATAATCCATGTGCCCTAATTAACAACAAGAGAGACGTGGATTATTGTCATCTCCAGACCTGTGTAGGGTTTTTATTAAATCCTGCCCCGAGCACCGTTACATGTATATTATTATGTCCATAATCAGTCTTCTGTTCAACCTGTAATTCAGTCATCGCCATATAAGCATTTTGCTCATATGATAATCCAAACCACGTCATATAAGCGTCAAATGATTATATGGAATATGATATGATATGTTGTATTCATGTAGTATGCCATGCGGTATAGTTCATAATTTATTTTTTGCTACCATATGGCGTATGTTCGTAATCTCACGCAGAACAACCATCGCAACGCATCCATAAACACTCACAGTAGTTGATATAATAATAAAATTACGCAACCAACTCATTAAGGAGCACCTGTTTGTCGGGCACTGTGACGGCAAGGAATTTCGCTCGGTCCGAACCAGTCGCTAAACCGATCCAGGCCGTTCGAAACGCCCTATCGTTTGAGAACAGGACAAAACAGAACGCATACAGAAGAACCTTTCACTATATATTACAACAGTGCATCAGATTACAAGAATAAACAGAGTATAAATGAATATTACACAGAAATATCAGAGATTTAAATTACATTTAAATACATAGCAGCGGAAAATAATACAATACACAACTAGAATGAGATATACGGATACAAAGCTTTCCGGATATCGTTCCAGCTGTAAACCAGGATCCTGTGAATATAAATCTGCAAAACCAAAACTACTAGCTGCCCGTGTCAAAATAAGGGCACCCAGAGTTTAGGTTAAAACAATAAACTCCAGGTCAGTCATGTGACTGGTGTGAGAACTAAAACAGTTATTAATCTTTATTTTAAATCATTAGGTAAATCAAGGGACCACGCCGTATAACACGGAACGGGTTTCCTCCCAAGAATACCAGTGCTTAAAACAAACAGCGCAATGCTAAATAAAGAAAGATGAAGCTGTTATAAGACCCAGGTCCCATCACACAATGCAACGCAGCCGAGGATAGGGTTTTCCCTTATAACAGCCAAAGAATGCTTGATACGTTTAAAACAAATCATTTGATACTATTATAAGTGCATAGTGTATAAAACACTTCAAATCATAAGTATCAATCATAGGCGGCATGAATGGCCCATAACACTATGTCGCCATATATAAGTTTACAATCAAAACCGCAAATGTCGTATTGGAAGTTGGGTTATCATTTATGGTATGAACCGAGGCTAGGGATCGTCCTCCACCGATTCGTGACTCTCTAGCCCGAGCCACAGGCAAGCGCGCAGGCAAGCCTTGGAGCGACAGGGCCGGTCCACCGATGTGGATTATTATGCCTGAACACTACGTTTCTCCACCCTATGGGGTGTAAGCCTGGTCCGTCAGCCGACCAGAAGCATCGGCCGAAACCGATATAACCGAGGCGCCTCGCAACAGCAACAACCACATAAGTCAAACTCGTCAGGGCGTGTAAAACCACTGACGCCACTTCTAACTAGAAAGAAACGCAAGTCCTCCCTGAGGTCCGTCTCCCGTTTTTGATTCATACCGGGTGTGATACTCGCGAATCAACGTTACACAAAGCTACGCCACACAAGGCCGTGCTTCGATCATCAACCACAAGACTTTGCTTTTCAACAGAAGCCTTGATCAATTGCCACTTAGGCATGCCACACAGGCAATTCACTCCATGCGATTGATATCCATCAATATATAACCCCTGAGCTCGTACGTCTCAGAGAAGGGCGTTAAGCAAGAGAATAAATTCTCCGCCGCCAAACAAATATATATTTAATAGAGATCAATCACACGGACTAAAATCCAATGTCAGACACACAGTTCATTTACAAGTCCGTTCTGGGTCTGGACGAAACCGGAGGCACCTAGTACCTCGCATATCCATCGATCTCCAAGTATGTCTGGACGATCACCAACTGTTTCCATCTTCTTGGGTGTACAGCCCAATCAAGATCATCAGTTATCACCCAAACGACGTGAAGACCTCCGGTCTTCGACCATCGTCTTCATCTTCGACTTATCGTCGTATCAGTTATTCAGAATGGGATAAACCCGGACTTTCCGAATAACTCGCGTATATTTTAAATAAGTGTTACACAAACACAACATACGCCTCATTCCAATTCATCAGTCACTAACCATAAATTAATCAAGAGAATAATTTCCCAAACATTAACCCCGAAGGCCGAAACCAACATCAGATCAATATCCAGGAAACCCTTCTGCTTAGCTAACCGACAGTTAGTTTCTAAATTTCACATTCATAGGGAAAGGTTCCCATTAATTTTATCAAAGATAAATTCTTGAATTTATTCTTTAATCTACTTTTGAATATCAATTCAAACTAGTCGGGATTAGCGAACCTTACCGAAGTAATCATTTGTTTTAATTTCCCAATCCCAACCTATTCATCCCATGAAGTAAAACTGGTAATACTTCATATCTAACACCACAGTGTTATCGGTAAATTCAATTACCATTTCACGTTCAAATCTAATTAAAGATTTAACTATCGCCTGGAGCAAAACTGGTGATACTCCATTTTCGATCATTTCAATCTAATTAAAGATTCATTAAAACTCCACTTAGTTTTAATCTTCGACTGGGTTAAAGAATCAGTGTCATTTAAAACACGGTTCACGATAAACCCAAAATCACATTCCATTAATTATCGGGTTAAAGAACAAGTGTTATTTAAAACACTGTTCACGATAAACCCAAAAATCAATATCAATTCAATTCCAATTAAATATTATTTAATTGGTACACTTCATTAAATCTAAATAAAAAGATTTAATCTTTTCTCAATTGAGTTCAAGAATAGTGTTAGTGAAGACACCATTCACGACAAACCCAAATCACATTCGATATTCAATACAAGGCTCTGAATAGAAAATATATCGGCTTATATTCAATATCGAATTCTACGACTAACAAATGTCGTATTGGAAATAACGATATCAATATATATCTTTCAAATTTCCATAACAACACCTGTATAATCACGAATTCCAACATCGAAATATTCCGAAGACAATTTCGATTCAAATCCACTCCAATGCAATCATTGGAAATTTTGGTTATTTTTAAAACCCTTTTCGAATTCAATTTATTTATTTAAAAATAAATAGAATTATAATTCTAGTTCAAAACTAGTTCATTTCGATAAAAATCCATTTTTATCTTTTCAAATATGGAGTTTTTCATCCCAATTCTTTCTAAATCATTTCTTATGATTTTACACAAATTATTGCTATTTTTAATAATTTTATCAAGGCCCGTACAGTCGATTTCCATCAATGGCCATCGAACTGCACTTACAGCGACCTTTTTCGAATTTGATTTGGACGTAACTCCAAATCCAACCGTTAGATTTCTAATTTATCACATTCGTTAGAAAGCTCTTTTCGATACGAACCCAACGGTTCCGGTTTTAGGAGAATCCGACGGTCGGATCTCCCGTAATGCCCGTTTGAAATAAATGGTCGAAATTCGCGAACTGCCGCGGCGCGGCGCGTTCTATTCAGGCCATTATATTATATATAATATATATATAATATATATATCGTCGATTTCTATTTAAAACGAATTATATAAATAGTTTTGAATTCGTTTCAAAAACATTTTCAACTTCCATTTCAATTCAAATCAAAATTGAATTCTTCTTTATAAATTCGTTTTAAAATCCATTTCTATTCAATTCAAATTTCAATTCAATTTGAATTTATTTCACTTCGCTTTCAATTCAATTCGAATTCGTTTTCAATTCAATTCATCTCGAAATCGTTTTCAATTCAATTCATTTCGAAATCGTTTTCAATTCAATTCATTTCGAAATCGTTTTCAATTCAATTCATTTCGAAATCGTTTTCAATTCAATTCATTTCGAAATCGTTTTCAATTCAATTCATTTCGAAATCGTTTTCAATTCAATTCATTTCGAAATCGTTTTCAATTCAATTCATTTCGAAATCGTTTTCAATTCAATTCATTTCGAAATCGTTTTCAATTCAATTCATTTCGAAATCGTTTTCAATTCAATTCATTTCGAAATCGTTTTCAATTCAATTCATTTCGAAATCGTTTTCAATTCAATTCATTTCGAAATCGTTTTCAATTCAATTCATTTCGAAATCGTTTTCAATTCAATTCATTTCGAAATCGTTTTCAATTCAATTCATTTCGAAATCGTTTTCAATTCAATTCATTTCGAAATCGTTTTCAATTCAATTCATTTCGAAATCGTTTTCAATTCAATTCATTTCGAAATCGTTTTCAATTCAATTCATTTCGAAATCGTTTTCAATTCAATTCATTTCGAAATCGTTTTCAATTCAATTCATTTCAAAATATTCGATTTCGAAATCACTTTTCAATATTCATTTTAAAATGAATAAAATCGATATAAATATCGTTCACGTCAAAATGGCGTCAATCTAATCCTCACGGCTTCACATATTTCTATTTTCAAATATTCTATTTCAAATATTTCTATTTCAAATATTTCTTTTTTTTTCGAAACTGGAATGAGGCCCAATCAATTACCATATAATGTTAATTATATGGATTTTCTACAACACATGTATATATCAACAACGATGAATAATCAACCATCAACCAAAGTGCACTACACTGTATAAGCATCAAATATAGACATTTAACGCTTATAGCAGCTTGTCAATCAATCGATCGACATATTTAATCAATCAGGATGAGTGAACTTCAAATTTCATCCTAACACCCGTGTGGGGTTTCAAACAATCAAACACATATTTTATTTGTGCAGTTAGGCGATGTGTAAAATTTATCGACCCAATCAACGTCATTCAAATAGGTGTACATAAACAAACCGTCTGGTTTGTAAATGAATATTTATTTATTCACATTCACGTTAAAAATTATATTTTTAACGATAACACATTTTATTTTAACATATGAATTTCTATTCAGTTCATTCGTTAAATAAAATGCTATTTTTATTTTTCTAACTTATTTTAGAAAATTTCGGCGGCATAACGGCACGATACTAGAAACGGGACAAGGCCTAGCCTTATCCCCGGTCTAGTGAAGGCCCACGCCATTCACACATCAATCAAATTCACTTTCGTTATGCAAACCACAAAATTTGGAGTAAGGGTCTAACCTAGCCTTACTCCTTCGCCTTATAACGGCGCACGTCTAATCCTAACCAATTTATCGATTCGATTTTTCACACCACAAACCACATTCAAACCAATATCGCAATCAATAACCAAACAGCCAAACAAACAAGTCCATGGTCTGTGGACGATTGTGTCGGGTGCTACTAAACACCGTCTGCATCCTAGTATATATATATAACTAGAAAAGTAAATTGAAAGGTGAGAAATTCTCACAGATTAGCTATCCTAGCTCCACGGCACTTCTAATGCAGGAAATCTTCGCCAACTCGCCTTTTGTCGCTTTTGTTGTCCGCTTTCACTACATATGTAAAAATCGAATTTTACTTCGCTATTCAATATATAAAAATCCTATTTTTCTATCGAAGTTCAATATATAAAAATCCCCTTTTTCTATCGAAGTTCAATATATAAAAATCCCCTTTTTCTATCGAAGTTCAATATATAAAAATTCCCTTTTTCTATCGAAGTTCAATATATAAAAATTCTATTTTATCTTAAAAACAAAGGTTTTTATTTTCTTAAACAAAGGTTTTTATTTTCTTAAACAAAGGTTTTTATTTTCAAAAACAAAGGTTTTTATTTTCTTAAACAAAGGTTTTTATTTTCTTAAACAAAGGTTTTTATTTTCAAAAACAAAGGTTTTTATTTTCTTAAACAAAGGTTTTTATTTTCAAAAACAAAGGTTTTTATTTTCAAAAACAAAGGTTTTTATTTTCTTAAACAAAGGTTTTTATTTTCAAAAACAAAGGTTTTTATTTTCTTAAACAAAGGTTTTTATTTTCAAAAACAAAGGTTTTTATTTTCAAAAACAAAGGTTTTTATTTTCTTTTAAAAACTGATTTTAATCTAATTTTTTTTTTTTATCAATGCTATATATATATTAAAAGTCACATTTTTATTTTATGGTATATTGTATAAAGAGCACATTTTTTATTCAAAGTTATTTTTTTTTTAAAACTATGTTATTTATCTAAAAAAAACACATTTCATTTAAAGCTATTTATCAAAGAAACTGACTTTTATATTTATAAAATTAATTACATAGAAAATAAATAAATGAATAAATAAAAATAGAAATAAGCTCACTAGAAAAAGGTCTGGAATCCTCGTTCTTCTTCATCCAAAACCAGGCCGCGCAAAACCCCACATCGTCGATCCCTAGGGTTGGGATTCGCGCTCAAACCGCTGCGCTGGAGTTCGATCTGGAGGTGCCACGCTGCGCGCCTTGGGGAGAGCTGCTGGCGCCATCAACCACGGCGAACTCGTCGTTGATCTGGAGCCGGAAATCGGCCACAACTGCACCGAGTTCGGAGCCCAAATTCTCCCCATAAGCTTCACGATAATCGATCATAATAGGATGGATTTAAAGCTCGTAGAAAGTACTTTGATTTTCGTGTGGGAGTTGGGATTCAATTCGAAATGATTTAGGAGAAAAATCGATGCAAAAATCTGAGGATTTCAGCCGTGTAAATCACCTGGCGGCGGGTTCTAGTTAGGAATTAGGGTTTGTGAAAATTTTAGGGGGTTTTATATAAATTATATTAATTTTTAATTCAAAAATTATTCGTTTATCGACTCGAACTTCAAATCAAACTCAACGACTATCGCCATTAGCGTTTTACCCCTATCCCGGACACAATGGAATATGTTTCGCAGGCTAATTCGACTGTTTCGATAGGTTTTACTCAGAATTAAAATATAAATCAGTATATATTTAATTTTAACGCACATTTCAAATTACCAGGGCCACATAACAACTCTATAAATTTCATAAAAATATTTCCTAGCTTCGTATTGACGATACGGTCCTAACAAAACTAGTTTCGTCGAATTCTGAGACCGTTTGAAAAATGGCCAATTTCCAGTCGATTAAAATCAACTGAAACCGGTCAAACGCGTTTTCCTTTGCCACGCTCACATATTGATTCGAAAAATTATGAAATTCGAAACCTAGCAATAACTTAACATCACGGACCCAACAAAACGGGTTTCGCCGAAATCCGAGGTCGTTTGCAAAATGTCCATTTTTAAGGGCCTGAATTCCATAGCGACTATTCAGAATTTTCAACTGGACATATCTTATCATTTCTAAGATGAAATCTTGATTTTTCGGATTCGTTGGAAAGGTATAATCAAATAGATCCTATCATTTTTGGTTTCACTAAAATCCGGATTGTTTTGCACCCGGTACATTCAATTGAAGTTTGAAATCGAATTATCGAACTACCGCGCCATTTTCAATTCTATTTATAATTATATATAAATATTTATATTCTAACGACGACGTATATAATATATACGTCGAATTATATTCAAAATAAATTTTCTCGTCGATATTATTTAAAATAATCTATTTTAAATATTCAAAATTCGCTAAAATTGCCAACATAAAAATTTTAAACTGGCCCAGATTTTCGGGTTGTTACAATCTCCCCCACTTAAAACTTTTCGTCCCCGAAAAGGAACAAAGTCGAAAGTGGTTTGATTATTCAGCTCTACGCTCGACCCGGCTTTCATTCTCCAACTCTTTAGTTTCTGAGAATTTTCAAATTTTCAAAAATTTGGCTAACACCCTAAATTTTTGAAAAATTTCGCCATAACCTCCCCTGCACCGGGAGCATCGGGGAATTTCAAATAGCTTCCCCGGTCCTTCAGATCTCAAAAAGAAAAAGAAAAAGCCAAGCGGCTAGCCAATAGGCTCACAAAATCATCATCACCCAAACAAAACAGTAAATTATGTAGTAAACATGTACCTATTTGTCGGGC
Source organism: Allium sativum (assembly GCA_030737875.1). Classification (NCBI taxonomy): domain Eukaryota; kingdom Viridiplantae; phylum Streptophyta; class Magnoliopsida; order Asparagales; family Amaryllidaceae; genus Allium; species Allium sativum. The sequence continues at coordinate 9,902,180 of JASFAX010000024.1, forward strand.
AAACAAATTTTATTCTCTGGCTCTAGCCTCCTTGCTATGACCTGTTCAATGATATATATGTATATGCAAGCAAATGCGACCAAATTTCAATATGATTCAATATTTGGTTCAATTAGGCTAATTGGTTAAAAATTAGCAAACAAATAAACAAACAACCCAAACATCAATCAATTAGTTGAATTAGAGTTTGAAATTCATAACTTTGATATATATAAAGAAAATCATGTTTTTGATGCCAAATCACAACAAGGTGTTCTAACTATATATATAAGTTTTGGTTCTCACACCAGTCTAATGGAAATATATAGATATCACACCTTCGTCACACGAATATAAATTCTGACGATGAGTACTCAACCATCAGAATCATCTTCGGGCCACTAGAGTATGATTCTATATCTATCCAATATATTAAAACTTCGAATACACGCGGATCAGACGTATACGCAAAATCTTTATATACTGGACTGTCCAACTCAATATAAATAGATAATCAGATACGAATAATTGATTTAAATTTTCAAAACAAAAATTGTTTTCATTTGAAAAATATACTCTTCACACTCGTTCTAGGATACTACTGATCCTATCTCTAACGAGTCATTCTAATTGGATATTACTAACCCAATATCTGATGAATTCTTTCGTATGGTTCTAATGTGCCTTGTTCTCTAAGCTTTGTAAACCAAAGCTCTGATACCAACTGTGACGGCAAGGAATTTCGCTCGGTCCGAACCAGTCGCTAAACCGATCCAGGCCGTTCGAAACGCCCTATCGTTTGAGAACAGGACAAAACAGAACGCATACAGAAGAACCTTTCACTATATATTACAACAGTGCATCAGATTACAAGAATATACAGAGTATAAATGAATATTACACAGAAATATCAGAGATTTAAATTACATTTAAATACATAGCAGCGGAAAATAATACAATACACAACTAGAATGAGATATACGGATACAAAGCTTTCCGGATATCGTTCCAGCTGTAAACCAGGATCCTGTGAATATAAATCTGCAAAACCAAAACTACTAGCTGCCCGTGTCAAAATAAGGGCACCCAGAGTTTAGGTTAAAACAATAAACTCCAGGTCAGTCATGTGACTGGTGTGAGAACTAAAACAGTTATTAATCTTTATTTTAAATCATTAGGTAAATCAAGGGACCACGCCGTATAACACGGAACGGGTTTCCTCCCAAGAATACCAGTGCTTAAAACAAACAGCGCAATGCTAAATAAAGAAAGATGAAGCTGTTATAAGACCCAGGTCCCATCACACAATGCAACGCAGCCGAGGATAGGGTTTTCCCTTATAACAGCCAAAGAATGCTTGATACGTTTAAAACAAATCATTTGATACTATTATAAGTGCATAGTGTATAAAACACTTCAAATCATAAGTATCAATCATAGGCGGCATGAATGGCCCATAACACTATGTCGCCATATATAAGTTTACAATCAAAACCGCAAATGTCGTATTGGAAGTTGGGTTATCATTTATGGTATGAACCGAGGCTAGGGATCGTCCTCCACCGATTCGTGACTCTCTAGCCCGAGCCACAGGCAAGCGCGCAGGCAAGCCTTGGAGCGACAGGGCCGGTCCACCGATGTGGATTATTATGCCTGAACACTACGTTTCTCCACCCTATGGGGTGTAAGCCTGGTCCGTCAGCCGACCAGAAGCATCGGCCGAAACCGATATAACCGAGGCGCCTCGCAACAGCAACAACCACATAAGTCAAACTCGTCAGGGCGTGTAAAACCACTGACGCCACTTCTAACTAGAAAGAAACGCAAGTCCTCCCTGAGGTCCGTCTCCCGTTTTTGATTCATACCGGGTGTGATACTCGCGAATCAACGTTACACAAAGCTACGCCACACAAGGTCGTGCTTCGATCATCAACCACAAGACTTTGCTTTTCAACAGAAGCCTTGATCAATTGCCACTTAGGCATGCCACACAGGCAATTCACTCCATGCGATTGATATCCATCAATATATAACCCCTGAGCTCGTACGTCTCAGAGAAGGGCGTTAAGCAAGAGAATAAATTCTCCGCCGCCAAACAAATATATATTTAATAGAGATCAATCACACGGACTAAAATCCAATGTCAGACACACAGTCCATTTACAAGTCCGTTCTGGGTCTGGACGAAACCGGAGGCACCTAGTACCTCGCATATCCATCGATCTCCAAGTACGTCTGGACGATCACCAACTGTTTCCATCTTCTTGGGTGTACAGCCCAATCAAGATCATCAGTTATCACCCAAACGACGTGAAGACCTCCGGTCTTCGACCATCGTCTTCATCTTCGACTTATCGTCGTATCAGTTATTCAGAATGGGATAAACCCGGACTTTCCGAATAACTCGCGTATATTTTAAATAAGTGTTACACAAACACAACATACGCCTCATTCCAATTCATCAGTCACTAACCATAAATTAATCAAGAGAATAATTTCCCAAACATTAACCCCGAAGGCCGAAACCAACATCAGATCAATATCCAGGAAACCCTTCTGCTTAGCTAACCGACAGTTAGTTTCTAAATTTCACATTCATAGGGAAAGGTTCCCATTAATTTTATCAAAGATAAATTCTTGAATTTATTCTTTAATCTACTTTTGAATATCAATTCAAACTAGTCGGGATTAGCGAACCTTACCGAAGTAATCATTTGTTTTAATTTCCCAATCCCAACCTATTCATCCCATGAAGTAAAACTGGTAATACTTCATATCTAACACCACAGTGTTATCGGTAAATTCAATTACCATTTCACGTTCAAATCTAATTAAAGATTTAACTATCGCCTGGAGCAAAACTGGTGATACTCCATTTTCGATCATTTCAATCTAATTAAAGATTCATTAAAACTCCACTTAGTTTTAATCTTCGACTGGGTTAAAGAATCAGTGTCATTTAAAACACGGTTCACGATAAACCCAAAATCACATTCCATTAATTATCGGGTTAAAGAACAAGTGTTATTTAAAACACTGTTCACGATAAACCCAAAAATCAATATCAATTCAATTCCAATTAAATATTATTTAATTGGTACACTTCATTAAATCTAAATAAAAAGATTTAATCTTTTCTCAATTGAGTTCAAGAATAGTGTTAGTGAAGACACCATTCACGACAAACCCAAATCACATTCGATATTCAATACAAGGCTCTGAATAGAAAATATATCGGCTTATATTCAATATCGAATTCTACGACTAACAAATGTCGTATTGGAAATAACGATATCAATATATATCTTTCAAATTTCCATAACAACACCTGTATAATCACGAATTCCAACATCGAAATATTCCGAAGACAATTTCGATTCAAATCCACTCCAATGCAATCATTGGAAATTTTGGTTATTTTTAAAACCCTTTTCGAATTCAATTTATTTATTTAAAAATAAATAGAATTATAATTCTAGTTCAAAACTAGTTCATTTCGATAAAAATCCATTTTTATCTTTTCAAATATGGAGTTTTTCATCCCAATTCTTTCTAAATCATTTCTTATGATTTTACACAAATTATTGCTATTTTTAATAATTTTATCAAGGCCCGTACAGTCGATTTCCATCAATGGCCATCGAACTGCACTTACAGCGACCTTTTTCGAATTTGATTTGGACGTAACTCCAAATCCAACCGTTAGATTTCTAATTTATCACATTCGTTAGAAAGCTCTTTTCGATACGAACCCAACGGTTCCGGTTTTAGGAGAATCCGACGGTCGGATCTCCCGTAATGCCCGTTTGAAATAAATGGTCGAAATTCGCGAACTGCCGCGGCGCGGCGCGTTCTATTCAGGCCATTATATTATATATAATATATATATCGTCGATTTCTATTTAAAACGAATTATATAAATAGTTTTGAATTCGTTTCAAAAACATTTTCAACTTCCATTTCAATTCAAATCAAAATTGAATTCTTCTTTATAAATTCGTTTTAAAATCCATTTCTATTCAATTCAAATTTCAATTCAATTTGAATTTATTTCACTTCGCTTTCAATTCAATTCGAATTCGTTTTCAATTCAATTCATCTCGAAATCGTTTTCAATTCAATTCATTTCGAAATCGTTTTCAATTCAATTCATTTCGAAATCGTTTTCAATTCAATTCATTTCGAAATCGTTTTCAATTCAATTCATTTCGAAATCGTTTTCAATTCAATTCATTTCGAAATCGTTTTCAATTCAATTCATTTCGAAATCGTTTTCAATTCAATTCATTTCGAAATCGTTTTCAATTCAATTCATTTCGAAATCGTTTTCAATTCAATTCATTTCGAAATCGTTTTCAATTCAATTCATTTCGAAATCGTTTTCAATTCAATTCATTTCGAAATCGTTTTCAATTCAATTCATTTCGAAATCGTTTTCAATTCAATTCATTTCGAAATCGTTTTCAATTCAATTCATTTCGAAATCGTTTTCAATTCAATTCATTTCGAAATCGTTTTCAATTCAATTCATTTCGAAATCGTTTTCAATTCAATTCATTTCGAAATCGTTTTCAATTCAATTCATTTCGAAATCGTTTTCAATTCAATTCATTTCGAAATCGTTTTCAATTCAATTCATTTCAAAATATTCGATTTCGAAATCACTTTTCAATATTCATTTTAAAATGAATAAAATCGATATAAATATCGTTCACGTCAAAATGGCGTCAATCTAATCCTCACGGCTTCACATATTTCTATTTTCAAATATTCTATTTCAAATATTTCTATTTCAAATATTTCTTTTTTTTTCGAAACTGGAATGAGGCCCAATCAATTACCATATAATGTTAATTATATGGATTTTCTACAACACATGTATATATCAACAACGATGAATAATCAACCATCAACCAAAGTGCACTACACTGTATAAGCATCAAATATAGACATTTAACGCTTATAGCAGCTTGTCAATCAATCGATCGACATATTTAATCAATCAGGATGAGTGAACTTCAAATTTCATCCTAACACCCGTGTGGGGTTTCAAACAATCAAACACATATTTTATTTGTGCAGTTAGGCGATGTGTAAAATTTATCGACCCAATCAACGTCATTCAAATAGGTGTACATAAACAAACCGTCTGGTTTGTAAATGAATATTTATTTATTCACATTCACGTTAAAAATTATATTTTTAACGATAACACATTTTATTTTAACATATGAATTTCTATTCAGTTCATTCGTTAAATAAAATGCTATTTTTATTTTTCTAACTTATTTTAGAAAATTTCGGCGGCATAACGGCACGATACTAGAAACGGGACAAGGCCTAGCCTTATCCCCGGTCTAGTGAAGGCCCACGCCATTCACACATCAATCAAATTCACTTTCGTTATGCAAACCACAAAATTTGGAGTAAGGGTCTAACCTAGCCTTACTCCTTCGCCTTATAACGGCGCACGTCTAATCCTAACCAATTTATCGATTCGATTTTTCACACCACAAACCACATTCAAACCAATATCGCAATCAATAACCAAACAGCCAAACAAACAAGTCCATGGTCTGTGGACGATTGTGTCGGGTGCTACTAAACACCGTCTGCATCCTAGTATATATATATAACTAGAAAAGTAAATTGAAAGGTGAGAAATTCTCACAGATTAGCTATCCTAGCTCCACGGCACTTCTAATGCAGGAAATCTTCGCCAACTCGCCTTTTGTCGCTTTTGTTGTCCGCTTTCACTACATATGTAAAAATCGAATTTTACTTCGCTATTCAATATATAAAAATCCTATTTTTCTATCGAAGTTCAATATATAAAAATCCCCTTTTTCTATCGAAGTTCAATATATAAAAATCCCCTTTTTCTATCGAAGTTCAATATATAAAAATTCCCTTTTTCTATCGAAGTTCAATATATAAAAATTCTATTTTATCTTAAAAACAAAGGTTTTTATTTTCTTAAACAAAGGTTTTTATTTTCTTAAACAAAGGTTTTTATTTTCAAAAACAAAGGTTTTTATTTTCTTAAACAAAGGTTTTTATTTTCTTAAACAAAGGTTTTTATTTTCAAAAACAAAGGTTTTTATTTTCTTAAACAAAGGTTTTTATTTTCAAAAACAAAGGTTTTTATTTTCAAAAACAAAGGTTTTTATTTTCTTAAACAAAGGTTTTTATTTTCAAAAACAAAGGTTTTTATTTTCTTAAACAAAGGTTTTTATTTTCAAAAACAAAGGTTTTTATTTTCAAAAACAAAGGTTTTTATTTTCTTTTAAAAACTGATTTTAATCTAATTATTTTTTTTTATCAATGCTATATATATATTAAAAGTCACATTTTTATTTTATGGTATATTGTATAAAGAGCACATTTTTTATTCAAAGTTATTTTTTTTTTAAAACTATGTTATTTATCTAAAAAAAAACACATTTCATTTAAAGCTATTTATCAAAGAAACTGACTTTTATATTTATAAAATTAATTACATAGAAAATAAATAAATGAATAAATAAAAATAGAAATAAGCTCACTAGAAAAAGGTCTGGAATCCTCGTTCTTCTTCATCCAAAACCAGGCCGTGCAAAACCCCACATCGTCGATCCCTAGGGTTGGGATTCGCGCTCAAACCGCTGCGCTAGAGTTCGATCTGGAGGTGCCACGCTGCGCGCCTTGGGGAGAGCTGCTGGCGCCATCAACCACGGCGAACTCGTCGTTGATCTGGAGCCGGAAATCGGCCACAACTGCACCGAGTTCGGAGCCCAAATTCTCCCCATAAGCTTCACGATAATCGATCATAATAGGATGGATTTAAAGCTCGTAGAAAGTACTTTGATTTTCGTGTGGGAGTTGGGATTCAATTCGAAATGATTTAGGAGAAAAATCGATGCAAAAATCTGAGGATTTCAGCCGTGTAAATCACCTGGCGGCGGGTTCTAGTTAGGAATTAGGGTTTGTGAAAATTTTAGGGGGTTTTATATAAATTATATTAATTTTTAATTCAAAAATTATTCGTTTATCGACTCGAACTTCAAATCAAACTCAACGACTATCGCCATTAGCGTTTTACCCCTATCCCGGACACAATGGAATATGTTTCGCAGGCTAATTCGACTGTTTCGATAGGTTTTACTCAGAATTAAAATATAAATCAGTATATATTTAATTTTAACGCACATTTCAAATTACCAGGGCCACATAACAACTCTATAAATTTCATAAAAATATTTCCTAGCTTCGTATTGACGATACGGTCCTAACAAAACTAGTTTCGTCGAATTCTGAGACCGTTTGAAAAATGGCCAATTTCCAGTCGATTAAAATCAACTGAAACCGGTCAAACGCGTTTTCCTTTGCCACGCTCACATATTGATTCGAAAAATTATGAAATTCGAAACCTAGCAATAACTTAACATCACGGACCCAACAAAACTGGTTTCGCCGAAATCCGAGGTCGTTTGCAAAATGTCCATTTTTAAGGGCCTGAATTCCATAGCGACTATTCAGAATTTTCAACTGGACATATCTTATCATTTCTAAGATGAAATCTTGATTTTTCGGATTCGTTGGAAAGGTATAATCAAATAGATCCTATCATTTTTGGTTTCACTAAAATCCGGATTGTTTTGCACCCGGTACATTCAATTGAAGTTTGAAATCGAATTATCGAACTACCGCGCCATTTTCAATTCTATTTATAATTATATATAAATATTTATATTCTAACGACGACGTATATAATATATACGTCGAATTATATTCAAAATAAATTTTCTCGTCGATATTATTTAAAATAATCTATTTTAAATATTCAAAATTCGCTAAAATTGCCAACATAAAAATTTTAAACTGGCCCAGATTTTCGGGTTGTTACAGGCACGCAATTTATTTCTTTACTCAACGCGAAGCCATTGACCTTCTCAATATATATATACACACATGTCGATATATGCAATTCCAATCAATTTTCAATTCAGATCTACTTTATATTTGACTTGGTTTTACTTATCATTCATTCATTTATTGGTTTTATCATTCCAATATTTTCATTAGTTAAATTAATTATCACACAACACAACCAACAAGAAATTAGCCGATTAACTTTTCAAACATATATCTTTAATATATACTCAAAAATTCTATTTTTAATGCCAAGTCAGGAACAATAAACTCTAACTAAGTTTGGTTCTCACACCAGTCAATTGGAAATATATAGATATCCCACTTTTGAAACTCGAACATAAATGTTGATGACGCTCGAGCTATCATCAGAATCATCTCCGGGCGACTAGAGTGTGATTCTATATCCATTCAGTATATTTGAGACTTCATATATACGTTCGCAAGACGTACATGCAAAATATGTTTATACTCGATAGTCCAAATTCAATATAAATTAAATATTCAAATACGTATACTAAGATATAATTTTCAAAACTAAATTCATTTTCATAAATAACACTCTTCCAACTCATTATAGGGCATTACTAACCCTATCTATAACGAGTCATTCTTATTGGATGTTACTGATCCTATCTCTGACGTATTATTTTGTTTGGTTCTAATGTGTCTTGTTCTCTATCTTTGTAAACCAAAGCTCTGATACTAAAATGAAATGACCCAGACTTCCTGATCCCCGAAGAGACGGAGGAGCCCGGATTGCTTTGAGAACACGACGCATCAGACACAAATAATAGAACATTTCACTGCTATTACAACAATTTACATCAGAGTACAAGAATAAGAGTATGAATAAATATTACATAGCGGAAATAAAATAATATCAGAGATTAAAATACAAAGCAGCGAAAAAATATAATATATGAATGTAATGTGCAGTGGAAAATATCAACTACCACAGCTGAATGTAATACACAGATACAAAGCTTTCTGAATATTGCTCTAGCCATAATCCAAGATCATGGAAAAGGAAATATCTACAAATCCAAAACTACTAGCTTCCCGTGTGGAAAATTTGGGCATCCAGAGTTTAGGTAAAAACAATAAACTCCGAGTCAGACATGGGACTGGCGTGAGAACTAAAACAGTTATTAAATCTATACTTTAAAAGTTGAGAAATTATGGGACCACGCCGTATAACACGGAACGGGTTTACTCCACATGAATCTCTGTTTAAAATAAAACAACGCAATGCTTTTTGGAAAATGAAGCTATTATAAGACTTAGGTCCCATCACAAAATTTAACGCAAGCCGGAGGATAGAGTTTTCCCTTATAATAGCCAAATATGCTTGGTACGTTTAAAACAAATCATTTTGATATTACTATAAGTGCATAGTGTCAAAATCAACTTCAAATATAAATGTATCAATCATAGATGACATAGGTACCATATATTATGCCACCATACATAGGTTTACAGCTAAAACTAAAAAGTCGTGTATTGGAAATTGGATTCCCGTCATGAGTCAAGGAAAGGGACGGTCTCCTTACCGATTCGGATCACCTCTAGCAAGATGACCCAGGATCACACCAACAAGAAACCCTTGGATACTGCAGGATCGGTCCGCATTTACTTTAGTGGATTAGTTATTCCTGAACAATACGTTTCCCGATCCTATCGAACCTCCAAACAGGTCAGTACGTCGACCCTATGAGCATATAGCCGTATATCCGAGGCACCTCGCAATCCATCATCCACATAAGTAAAAATGTCTAGGCTCCATACCTTGACACAACTTCTAGCTAGAAAGAAACATATGCACTCCCTGCGTTCCTTATCCCGTTTCTGACTCATACCGGGGTGTGAAGCTTGCGAATTAACGCTATACACAAAGCTATGTTATTTAAAGCCGTGCTTTTATCATCAACCACAAGACTCTGCTTTTCAACAAAAGCCTTGATCATTTGTATCTCAGCATGCCACACTGACAATTCACGCCATACAACTGATGTCTAACAATATATAACCTCTAAGCTCGTACGTCTCATAGAAGGGTGTTAAGCAAGAGAATAAATTCTCTGCTACAAAACAGATATATATTTAATAGAAATCAGTCAACACAGAATGAAATCCAATGTCAAACACACATCCACTTACGAGTCTTTTCTGGGTCTGAACGAAACCGGAGGCACCTTATTCCTCGTCCCATATGTCCAATACAGGAGAGAGGTCCTCGCATATCCGGTCGATCTCCAAGTACGCCTGGATGATCACCACTTATTACCTTGTCTTGGGTGTACAACCCAATCAAGACGTCAGTAATCATCCGAACGATGTGAAGATCTTCGGTCTTCGACCACCGTCTTCATCGTCGACTTTTAGTCACCGCATCATTTATTCAGAATGAGATAAACCTGGCCTTTCCGAATAACTCGCGTATTTTATAATCAATAATCAAGTGCTATAAAAACACATCTATGCCTCATTCCAATTCAGAATATTCTTTTATTCAAATATTCACATCTTAGAGGAAAGGTTACCATTAATTTTATCAAAGATAATTTCTTTTAAACTTATTTGTTATTCTTCCTTTGGATATCATTTCAAAATATTTTATTTTATCCTTTGACAATTCCAAACCAAATTAAGGTTTATAAAACTAGTCGGGATTACTGAGCCTTACCAAAGTAATCATTTATTTTATTTTTTCAATCCCAACCTATTCATCCCACGGGGCAAAACAGGTAGTACTCCATATCGAACACCCACTGTGTTATCGGTAAAATTAATTACTAATTCTCGTTTCAAATCTAATTAAAGATTAAACTATCGCATGGAGCAAAACTGTTGATACTCATTCTCAATCATTTCATGAATTCGAAAAATTTAATTACCTCATTCTCATTTTTAATCTACTTAAAGATTCATTAAAACTCTAGTTCAGTTTTAATCTCAAAAATCATTACCTAATTATTATTCTACTTTCTAGAAAATTAATCCTGCTTTTAATTGGGTTAACAAATGTCATATAAAAACACCGTTCACAGCAAACCCTCTTCCATTAAATATGGAATCTTCACGGAAAATAGATCAATATATAATTGATATAAATTTCCGTATCAGACTAGTAATATAAATGGAATAACAGCAAAGCCTTTTAAATTCCATATATAGTAACAGTCTTCCTTTACAGAAGCTCATCTCGATTATTACCAAATCGAATTCCATTCAATTCCAATTTAATATATTAAATTGGAAAACTTTACTTTGGAAAATTCCCCATTAAATCTTAATAAAAAAGATTATAAATTCCAAATCATATCTTCAATGTTAATTGGGCTCTAAGAACAAATGTTATTTAAAACATCGTTCACAATGAACCCAAAATCATCTTCCATTTAATTCCAATTTATAATTATAAATTGGAAAACTTCACTTATCTTAATTAAAATATTCACTCTTTTCTCAATGAGGTTTTAGAACGGTGTTATTAAAGACGCCATACACAAAAAACCCCAAAATCTAATTTGATATTAAATACAAGGCTCTGAATAGAAATTAATATCGGCTTATATTCACTATCAAATTCTGAAACCAACAGATATCGTATTGGGAATAACAATATCTATATCTTCCAAATTCCTACATAATATGCGTATAATCATGGAGTCCAATATCAAAATATTCCGAAGATTATTTTCACCTAAATCCTTTTCAATCCATACATAGGAAAATTCTGGTTATATTAAAACCATTTACTAATCCAATTTATTTATTTAAAAATATTGGATTATTATTCTAGTTAATAACTAATTCATTTCGATAAAAATATATTTTTATCTTTCCAAAATTGGATTTTTTTTTCATCCAAAATCTTTCCAAAGCATTAATTATGATTTTACATAATTTTTCCATATTTTTAATAATTTTATTAAGGCCCTTACAGTCGGTTTCCAATAATGGCCAATGAACTGCATTAATGGTGACCTTTCCTGATATTGATTTGGACATATATTAAAATCCAACGGTTCAAATTTAAATCTCTTATATTCTTTGGAAAGATCTTTTGGATACGAACCCAATAGTTCCATTTTAAAAGAGTCTGTCGGTTGAATCTCCCGTTACATCAATTTGAAGTTAATGGTTGAAATTCGCAAACGGTTGCTGCGGGTAGCGTTCTATTCAAGCCATTTAAATATATAATATATATATATATATAATCGATTTCTATTAAAATTTATTTTATAAATCGTTTATATATCCATTTTAAAAACGACTTCAACTTCATTTTCAATTTTAAATCAAAAATGAATATTTCGTATCATTATAATATTAAAATGATAATATTTTCAAAATATCTGATTTCGAAATCCATTTCCTTTTCGTATTCATTATAAAATGAATAAAATCGATCGATAGACCCATTCGAGTTAAAATGGCATTTAGCTACTTAAATCGGCTTCACATTTCTATATTTTTGTGTCCATCCAAAATCATATATCAAAATCATAATTTTATTCTTCACTGAATATTATTTTAAAATATTCGTTCATATTCTAAATTGGAATGTGACTCAATCAGTTACCATATAATTTCAGTTATATGGATTTCATACATCGCATGTATTCAACAACAATGATAAATAATTGTTAAACAATCAAACATCTTTCAGAGTGCATTCTACAACTGTATAAGCATTAAACATTTAAATAATGCTTTCAACAGTCTGTCAACCAATCGATTGATATACAACTAAATATTGAGATTAGTGTATGTCAAATATCATTCCAATACCCGTGTGGGGTTTCAAACAACAATAGTCAATTTACATAAATCACTGGTCAATAAATTTAACCAATTCTAATTCGGTTTGAATTATTTTCTAATTAACCAATTCTACTCAGACAATAAGTGAAAATTTACTATTTAAATAATAAATGGGTATTTATATCTCATTTCAACAATCACAAAGTGTTGATCCACATTGTTTGAAATACGGGTGTCGTATATTCAAACAACGCTTCTTGTGCAGATGAGTCGTGAATAGTTCATGTGTTGAACTCAAGCAATGTCACATACAACAGATAAAAATCATCCCTGGCAATTCATATTTTTTTTAGTTATAATATAAATAACTGTACAAATATTTTCGTGAGAGAACTCTGACTTTGGTTTCCAGTCCTTCAGTCTTTAATGGATGGTTTTATTTTCAAACTAAATTAAATTCACGTTTAATTTAGCTGAAAATCCAATTTGCTCCGTTTCTGTTTTGGTAAGTTCCATATTGTAGAGTTTTCTGTCACAAGTGCTATGTAACTGAAATCGTCGGATTTCGACCTCGTATGAAAAAAATATGACCTTTTATGTGTTAATTAAATTAATTAGCAACCTAAGAAAATTAATTTAAATAATTAAACTAAACTAATTACATTTACATGTTCTTCCCCATCGCAGTTTTATCTCCAACACTGAACAGATGTCGTAACATATTTCATAGCTTAGGGTTTTAATACGTTGCTCCATGGTCGTGCCGGAAGATGATCTGACCTTTCCACCTCGACAGTCGTTCAACCTTCCATCCGTGCGCCCAAGCTCGGCCAACTCGGTGGGCCCAGGGCTCACAAATTCCTTCTCGAACGCGCCTCCTTCCCCCGTTGATTTCTCCCCAACGACGAACTTAAACCACATCACCACCGTCCATTCCAGAGATCTCACAAAGTTCTTCCATTTTTGTTTTTAAAACTTCATGAATTGGTGAATGATTTGGGAGAAAAGGGACGAAGAAGATCGGAGCTCCCATCTGTTCGAAATGAAGAAGCGCTCTAAAAACAGTTGACCGCAGAAAATGAATTAGGGTTTTTGATCTAGTTTGACCTTATATATATATAATTCAATTTCCAAATTACATGTTTATCCATCCGAACTCCAAACCAAGCCCAACGACTCTCATCTCTAGCAAAATACCCCCATTCCGGACATAATGGGATATGTTTCATAAGCCCGTTCGACTATTTCGATCAGTTTTCATTAAAATTAAAATATAAATTAATATAACATTCAATATTTAATTTCAACATACATTTTAATTTACCTGGGCCACATACTGACTCCTAAAATTATAGAAAAACGTAAATCTAGCTATGTTTTGATGATACGGTCCTAACAAAATTAGTTTCGTCGAATTTGGAGACCATTTGAAAATTTGCCTTTTTAACTGGTCGATTAAATTTAAATTGAAATTGAAAACATGTTTAAATTTACTACACTTACATAGTAATTCAAAAAATTATGAAATTTTAAATCTGACAATAGTTTGACATTTCGGGTCCAACAAAAGTGGTTTCATCGAAACGGAGGTCGTTTGCAAAATGCTATTTTTAAGGGCTATATATATTATATAAAAATATATATAAATTCCATATCGACTATTTGAATTTTAAACTGAACATAACTTTCAATTTATAAAGTGAAATCTCAATTTTTCACATTCTTAGAAAGATATAATTAAATAGATTCTAACGTTTCTTGTTTTACTGAAATCTATTTTAAATTCTGTACATTCATTTGAAATTTAAAATCGAATTTTCAAACTACTACGTCATTTCAAGCTCGATTTATAATTAATATAAATTTATACATTCTAACTTCGATTTAAATAAATTTTTTGTCATTATTATTTAAAATAAATCATTTTAAATTCTTAAAAACCGTTAAATCAGCTAAAATTAAATTTTTTAATTGGTTCCTGGTTGTTACATGGTGTCTCCAGATTGTCCAAGGGTTTGTCGCCGTCCTTCGTCGCTCTTCTGCTACAACAATACTTGTAGTCATTTAGATAATCTTTGCCTATCTCAATAAGGTTATTGATTCAATTGCATTTTCTTTATTTTTTGGTTCGATCCATTAGGTGTAAAAAAAAAATGTTTTTGATGAATCAACAAAGAGGGTGGTTAGGTGGAATAACTTGTATATTTCCATTATTTCCATTTTATTGTGATGCTATTATCAATCAAATTCATCTTCAAGTGATTGGGTGAAAAGATCCTGTTTTTCGGGTGTTCTGTCAAATTTCTGTTGCGCACAAAACCTCAACAGTTGGTATCAGAGCCCAGTTCATCGCATAGCTTGGAGTGATTTTGGATTGAAGATTGTAGATACAGGAGATGATATTGCTTTTGTGGATGAATATTTTTGTTGTTAGATATTGGGAGATTTGGAAGCCTATGATGGTGGATGTTCCATGCCTCAGTGGTCTGATTGATGGAGATGAGAAGAAGACCTCTAATATGGATGAGGGAAGATGGAAGATGACGAAGAAGAAGGCGACCGACGGATGAAGAACCTAGTCCGCAGCAAGGTGGAGAGGTTAATATGGTCACTGCTAATGGTACTAAGGTGGAGGATCATGTTATCGACAAGAGTCTAGATGTTGACGATGCTCAAGGGATCGAATGAAGAGACCTTGTCAAGCGGAAGACGGGTATAGATGCGGAAAAATCCACAAGTCAGAGGTCCTTGTGGTACTGCAAGCACTTTTAGATCGTTGGTTTTTGCATGGTGCAGCTCAGGTGGTAGATGCATCTTTTGTAGGTGATGGGTTGTGTTTGTAATTGAGGTGTAGTCGTAGTCCTTTCAAATCGACTGGGGTGTATCTCGTTGCCTTGAAATCGAGATTGGTTTTAATTAAGAGTAGGTGTTATTGAAAGAGCTAGGTTGACTTGTTTGTGGATTGTTGGAGATATGATATTTGAATCAAGGTGGATTGTTGAATTTTTTGATTCAAATATTTCATGAAGAGGATGTAATCAATTAACTGATTTGATTGATTGACTAATTTGATTGATTGATTGACTAATTAACTAATTGATTTGATTGATTGGTTGATTTATTGATTTGATCATAGAAGAAAATAAATGAATGATTATATTTTGGAGATATTTCAAATGGGCAATTTGGATATTTGCCTAGGTCTTCTATTCTCCTATATATGCAGCCTTCTTGGTTAGATCAGATGAATAACAACAAGAAACCATGTGAGAATATCTAGTAAGGTTGTGTGCCTCCAAGGGCTTGCGCCCTAAAGAGGAAGATGTAGGAATTTGGGCTGAGAGTAGTTATTCATATTTACTACTGAAAAACGTAGTTGGTGCATCGAGATTGTCCAAGGGTTTGTCGTTGTTCTTCATCGCTCTTACGCTACAACAATATTTGTAGTCATCTAGATATTCTTTGCCTATCTCAATAAGGTTATTGATTCAATTGTACTTTGTTTATTTTTCGGTTTGATCCATTGAGTGTAAACAAAATTTGTTTTTGGTGAATCAACAAAGAGGGTGATTAGGTGGAATATCTGTGTATTGCCATTATTTTCAATTTATTGTGATGTTATTTTCAATAAAATTCATCTTCAAGTTATTAGGTGAAAACAATCCTGTTTTTCAGGTGTTTTGTCAAACTTCCGCTGCGCAAAAAACTCCAACAGTAAGTATCATTAAAGGTGGATTGATTAAAAAACCTAGGTGGTACGGCTAGCCATGAGCCTATAATGATTCTTATAATAGAGGGTAAATTTTAAAAATAATTTTTGTTCAATCACAAAGTCATATGTTATATTAAAATAAAATTGGAAGACATAAGAAATAAAAAAAAACATTATGTAGTTCATCCCACTAAATTTAATGAAAAGAAGCAACTTTTATTTATTATCTTATTATTTTGAATTCAAATCAAAAAATTATAATTAGTAATTACTTTTATGAATTAAATGACAACATAGTTTGTTATGACTCTTCAACTTTTAAATTAATTTACTTATATGCATTATAGAAAACTACATTACTAAACCATGATTGTTTAAAAGCATCTCTAAAATGTAGAAACTACAAATAATATAACATCAAACATATTTTATAGAGAATATATTACCTTCCAGTTTCGTATGGTGTTTAAATTTTTTGCGATGATCATGCATTCAATAGAAATCTTGTGTACATAATTTTGTGTGTGTGTGTGTGTGTATATATATATATATATATATATATTGAAAATTAGTTCACTTTATTATGATAAAAAACAGTACAGTAGACAGGTTATCATACTAACTGTTACAATAAGAAGACAGCAAAACAAATTACATAAAAACATGAAAATAAAAGACATCTAAATCTAATCTAAGATAAACTTAGCCCATGATGAGGTCACCCCTCTTGTGACTCGCTACACTAAAGCAAAAGCTCCATACCGATGCACTCAGCCCTGCAACTCTCAAAGCAACTTTTCCTATATCATTCACTAAGCATCTTCTTAACTCCTCAATACCAATGTCAAAACCTAAGTAGCTCCAAACCCAAACAGCAAGAAATAACAACGGCGTGTATAAATACTGCAAGAATTCTTTCAAGACTCAATTTCTAGCATTAAATCTGGTTGACGACTCACAAACGCATGTGAATCAGTCTTAATGCAAGAAAATCTTATAATAATGCAGCAAGAATTGAAACCAACCTCTGCCGTGATATTCATACTGTTAATCAATAGACACTGGAGAACTAGAAATAAAAAAAAAGCCAACTGAAATCAATTAGATCTGCTCATGAGGAACCTATTATCAGAGACACCAATTTGATGTTATCTTTGAGTCCAGGCATAACATGCCATATCTAGGCCTCTGGTGAAAAAACACTGCTCCTGAGCTTGCAACATGTATTCAATCCGAACAGTAAAATCAACCATATGCCAAGCTTTGAATGTAATGAACCCATATTATTTCCCAAAACCCATCTAGAAGAACAAATCAATAATCCAACGCAATCTTCAAACTCATAACGGGTTCACATGATTTTGAAAAGCATGCTAAATATTGATTAAAACTTGGACACAATAGATGGATTTTGGGATTGAAGAGGACTCATGAAACTGGAACATATTCAGTTGGATCCGATCTCACTGATACACGAATTGCATCAGACCTGACTATTGTTGTATAGATCTGGTGATAAGGTCTGGTGTTTAGCTATCCTCAGATGTTGAAGAGGAAACAGATCTAACTTTAAGTTGTGGATATAAGTTGAAAGAAAAACTAGTGGCTTATCAACGATAATAAATCATTGAAGGTTACGGATAGAAAATGAGGATTAAAAGGTAAAATAAAATCTCAAACCAGATCCGAGTGAGAACCCGAATCACCACTCCACTTCAACAACACCCAGCGTGAAAATTAGATCTCGATTCAATGATAAAACTCGACACGCCTTCAGATCTCATCCTCAGTCCGCAGCAGATTGGATCTAGGATTTACTTGACCCAAAAAAAAAAAAAAAAACTTGAAAAAAATGAATAATCAACGGAAAAAAAAATTCGTTGATGGTTTACCAAGTGGAAATCTGATAGGAAGCAGATATAAATCAAATAGAAAACAAAGAGAAGAGAAACTCACGCATGAGCGAAAGCAAGCGATAAGCCTGTCGCCATGGACAAGTTTCATATATATATATATATATGTATATATATATGTATATATATATATATGTATTTATAGGTTAATCAAGCTAAAAAATATTAGATTGAAAAAAGTTCGTCTAGAGCATACATAACTTTCCGGTAAGAATTATAAGTTTGAAAAGTCAATACTACAGTTTAATTTACATTACCTAAAATGAAAAGTTAATTCAGAATAAGAACTAAACGTTTAAAAGAAATTTTAGCATTTTTAGTAGGAAATGAAAATTTAAGAAATGATTGAAGGTAACTGAATTTCATTTTGGAATAAAGACATCTTAGAATTGTTTTTTTGAAAAATTGGTACTTTATAAATACTAAAATAAAAATGGGGATGACTATTTGAATACAAAATTAGACACAAACCTGGAGACACAAAGCTTCAACCGTTGGATCTTTTTATCTTTATGTGGAGATGTGTAATTCATGGGGTGATCCAATGGTGAAGATTGGTTGTGTTACCAATTGTGTCTACATTTTGTGTCCCAATAGACTTTACCAATAAAAATACATGGCTTTAGCTGTACACAGTCAAACAAGCATGCCACAACGCTCACTACCGGAAAAAACCCGTATTGACTAAATTATACAACTAAATGGGCCAAAAAGGCAAGTACAAGTCTTCTATCCAAACGCTAATGCCTGTGAATTATACAAAAAAAATATGAACATAAAGTCGAGCTCTCTTTCGCTTTTCGCATGTCCTCCATCTTTGTTGAATAGCCACGAGAATATCATTGATAATTTTTATCAGACTGCTACCTAAATTCCCCTCATCCTCTTCAAAAGAAAAGCCCAAGTTTACTAAAAATCGAAGGTGTAATGGAAGAACAAATCGGATCTTGTGCAACTCAAATCGCATGATGAGAGATCACACGGCAAGAAGTTAAAAGGAAAATGAGGCAAATAAAATAGGCTTCATTATAAATGTGGATTTACATGAAGATAAGTATTTTTCTTTTTGAGTATTGTTTCGATCTTGCAAAACTAGGTTATCAACATCTGTGCATGCAAGCTCAGATCTGACAATAACAGGCATAATTTTGTTTTGGAATATTCGGTTACTCCTCTCAAATCAAATATGCTAAACAGTGGTTGTAATACAAAGGTTAATGAGATTGAGTTCGATTTTACTAAACTTGTTGGTAGTAGAAATTGTTGATACTAGTTATACCGCACAATGTGGGAAAACCGACCGTTAAAAAACATAATATAAAATTAATTTTATTTTAAGTCAAATTTTATTTTAAAAAAGTATAATATAAAAGAAATTGGATGTATTTAAAAAAAAAAAAAGGCTAATTCAATTACATTGAATTGTACATGACCAGCTTAAGACTACGAATATGATATCAATGTATTGATTGAATTGGTCACAAGTACATACAATAAAAACACCTCTTTTGCTCATCCTGTAAGCACTCTAGGTCACATATCTTATAGAAATGGTCAAATTTTACACCTTTAAAATAGAAAATTAGGCAAAGTGGAAGACCACTTTATAGTGCAGATAATGGCCTAAGAAACTATCTTGACATTAGAATAAAATCATTCAAATGTCCGCTTAAAACATACTCAAAGATGGAATTGAATAAATCTTCAGGTCTGCTTAAATTATAGTGCAGCGCAAACTCCAATATAGTGTCGAAAAAACACCGAAGCTTAAGCATGTTATCATTCAAATGTCCGCTTAAAACATACTCAAAGATGGAATTGAATAAATCTTCAGGTCTGCTTAAATTATAGTGCAGCGCAAACTCCAATATAGTGTCGAAAAAACACCGAAGCTTAAGCATGTAGCACTGTATATATATATATATATGTATATATATATATATATATATATATATATATATATATATTTTAGTCCAAAGATCCTTGGAGAAAGGGAAAATATGTCATACCTTAGTACCTTAAAAAGCAGAATGTGGGTCCACGCCTATTAAGGCAACTGTTATAATGTCATGCCACCCTTTAAAAAAAAAATTAAGGGTGCACTAAAATTCTGAGACACTTGCAATGTTGTCAACGGGTATAAGTCTGTAACCCAAAATGGAATGAAATATCATTAGTTCTCAACAAAGTTTTCTAGTGCCAAACTACTACCAAGCTACATCTCAATCTTGGGGATATCCAATTGGAGTAAGACGTGTTTACCGAATGGAAAAGGACACTTTGAGAGTCATTTAACCAAATTTCACCCTCACCATATTTCATAAGAAAGCGTATTCCCACTCATTATTAATGTGAAAGGCATATTATCTGTTACATGATAAAATTCTGAAGAAGACATCAAATGAGAAATGCAATGAACTGCAAATTTTGTTCTATTTGCAAATCTTGTCACTTCTGGCTTTTTCTTTGCGTACTCTGTGATTTCAAAAGCTCCTTGTAACTATTTTATCCGTGAAAAGGTTAGCACCATTAAGAGGTTATAGGCCATGTATTGTTCTGTGTCAACCAAACAGTACTATGAAGTTCTTAAAATAGTAATCCCAGATCTCACAAAGGTAATGTTACTTATTTTCGTTGTTATTCAAATTGCATGAATTACTAAATGAGTGTATGCTTTAGGTACATTTTCATTGTACTGGAAGCCTGATAGAGCTGCCAAAGTACAAGACACGATTGACCACATCCACGAGTTGCTTGCCACAATCGATGAACTGACGCTTCAGATACAGCAAAAGCGTGTGAGAAAAATAAGCATGAATAGGCCAGAAACAATAAACGACGCCTTGGGGGGATAATGAGAGCTCATGCACGAAGCCAGCTCATGCATTGAAAGGCTCTTTGAGAAGCTCATGGCTGCAAAGGAAATCTAAGTACACCCATGTTGATGTTCGCATTGTGGAAGATGAGGTATTCATCAAGCTGACGCAGCATAAGAAGATGGGTTGCTCGTGTTCTTGATGAGTTGGTGCTCGATCTCATTCATGTTTCTGGTGGAAATATAGGTGATCTCCGTGCCTTTCATAATCTTTCTTTATCATGGAGGCCGTCTGCAAATATTTTATAGTTGTTTGAACTTAAAAGCATTTCGTCTTAGCAAAACGTTTTCACTGTACACAAAAAATAAAAAGTCAGAGCAAAGCAACATTTCACCCTATATGCAACTATATTTACATTAAAATGTAACAGACAACAAATGTAACAAACAACAAATGTGAACAAATCAAAAGAAAAAAGGTTTACCTATTGCATGGCTTTTCCATCAATATTAGGCTTAGCACAAGGATTTACTTCATCGTTTAGCAATTGGACTTAAGTATATATGATATAATTGAATAAGTTAACTGAAGCTAACTACAACCCTTACCTTCCACCCATCCTAGAGTATTATCAATAAGAGGAACCATAGCAGTTTAGCAATTGTCGCTGTCAAATTTGTAGTGCTCTATAAGGAGTTGTTCATATCAACTGCAAATGTAATTGAACTTCAATTGTCATTGTTAAATGCAATTTCCGGTGCTCTTTAAGGAGTTGTTCATATAAACAAGCAACTTTCGATAACCGCGCCATCAACAAACTGACATCCACAAACCATAATCGAAGATCAAACACACGACAACCAAACATCGCAACCCCGAATAATCCTTCGAACTTTGTAATATCATTGTTGATTTGTGATTTTAGTTTTGTGGATCCGAATTTATTTTTTATGCTTTCGGATCTTGATTTCTGGAATTTGATTTGGAAAGTTTGGAGTTTGATTTCGGAATCTTTAAGGAGTTGCTCAGAATAACATCGGCGGAAGAATCGGACAAGAATGGGAGGAGACGAACAACAAAGAAATAGTCGGGAAAATGAGATTTTCCAGCCGAGTTTCATTGGCACGTACAAACTGATTTTGACTGCTTACAGTAGGGAAACCTCTCTAACGGTCGGTTTGATAATCTCTAACAACTTACAATGTGTAAAAGTTGGAACTTTGTACGATCTGAGAGTATTATACCATGTTTTCTTTGCATATTCACACTGAAAAACAGATGGTCCCTTGATTCGTCTGCAATGTTACATAACCTACACGTAGTCTGAACACTATTATTTATTTCTTAATTCTGTCTAAACTGTTTAATCTGTCTAATAGTGAAAAATATTTACAAATAGTCATTTTTGGTGCGTTAATGCGATTCCATATATGACAATACCAAAGGCGCCGTAGGATTCTTGACACGTACGGTGTCCAAGGCAGATTTAGTAGAAAATTGCCCATTATGTGCTGGCAGCGGCCAGCACTAGTAATCCACCATGGCTTGCCTATCTATGCCTACATCCTCAATGACTTTCTGTATGTAACCAGAGACCCAAGATGAAAAAAGTGATCATTGTGAACCTGAGATAAAGTCAGCAACCTCTTTGGTGCTTCTCCCGTTATAACTAGGCTACTGCCACCCTATTTTTTTGTATAAGAGACTCACTTATAACCATGGATCAAACCAAAAACTTTTACCCTGACTGTTGGCAATGTTTTCGTTAACCATACCTGCACAGTAACATCTCGATCTAAGAATAATCTTTCACGTATTAGATGCATTCAAGTTTTCTTGAAATACCAAAAATTCTGCATGCTACAATACGGCTGCCGCATCCGTTTCGCATAAAGGCTCTTTCGTTCTAGAAATCTCCACAGTAATTTCATCCAACCAGCAATTTGAACATCCTGAATTTTTCTTAAGCCCAATCTACCTTCTTGTTTTGGCCCACATACAACAACATCCCAATTCATTTTATGTTTTTTAGTACCTTACAAAAAAAATTCAAATAATAACTCAATTCTTTTTATAACATTTTGTGGCAGTTGACTTATTTGAATCCAAAACCTAATCATCGAATAAATAGTTGTTTTGGTTAATTCCAGATGCCCACTCAAATTTAAAAGTCTATTTGCCCTAGCTCCACATTTACTTTTAATCTTATCAATAAGTCTGTTATAATCTAACATTTTTATAGCAGAATTACTTAATGGAATTCCCAAATGTAACACAAGGAGTTCCTGTTGTTGAACTGTCGGTATACTGCAAATTTTCTGCATACTAATAGCTCCTCTACTAAAAAAAAAAAAAAAAAAAAAAAAAAAAAAAAAAAAAAACTTAGATTTTTGTTCGTTAAATCTATTCCACCCATCTTTTTAGATTAAGTAACACTCTTTTATTATTTACCCCATTCATCAAACTAGCCTTAGCAAAGATAAGAAAATCATATGCATGCATAATGTGATTAAGAATAGGAACACGCTAATAAATAGGTGTAATATTCCACTTAATATGTTCTATTTTAATAGAAATATTGGACAAAAACTCCATTTCAATAGCAAGAGATATGGAGACAAAGGATCTCCTTGTTCCTTGTCTTAAGCCATGATTACTGCCGAAGAACCCGTGAGGCTCACCATCAATAATCGCTTAAAAGGTAGGTGAGGAAAAACAAGTGAATATTAGCTTAACTAGGGGAATCCGGAATCTCATGCATAAAAGCACATGACAAATAAACTTGGGACTGGTTTTATCATATGCTTTGTGCAAATCAACTTTTAAGCACATATTATAAGATCCCTTCCGATTAAATGTACGTACCATCACATAAGCCAATAATCCTAAATATTTCTGCTTCAAATAAATGGCATTTGATTCGGAGAATAAGCGCTGTCAAGAATCCTCTAATACAGTTACAAATAATATTCGCAATGATTTCATAAATTACATTGCAATATGAAATAAGCCTATAGTCCGATATGGAAGTAGCATTATCATTCTATAATCTATGGCACCCGAATAATAGAAGTATGATTAATTTCTTTTATAATTTGCCCTCTTGCAAATACTTCTTTAATCGATGTAATCAAATCATTCTTAATTAACTCCCAATGTAGCTTAAAAAAAAATTAGATCCTATCCCAATAGGACCTGGGCTGCTATTCACACTAATTTTGAATGTAGCTACTCTAACCTCTGCTTAAGTTATCTCCGATTCTAAATAACTCCTGGCTGTATGTGACAATATTCTTTTGCAAATGATATTGTCAAAGGATGTCATCACCTCACTATTATTATACAAGTTCGTAAGTATGAAACTGCCATATTTTTCAAGTAAATAGAACCCAAAACCGGTTCACCATGCTCGCTCACCACACCTCGCAGACTCTATTTACGCTTGTTGCTTTTCATTTTAGAGTGATAAAACTTGGTACACTGATCATCTTCTGTCAACCATTTGACCTCAGATCGCTGTCTAATCTCAGTGGCATGGTTATATATACATGAAATTCTCTAACTGAACTAAGTTGTCTTTATACTGTTGTAAAATCAGTTGATCATTAGGATATTGTAAAAGTTGATTGTAAAACTGGTCATTTTTCTCTTGCAAAATATTAATAGCAGTAGACAAATAAGTTCTGCTTTATTCCAAGCCTTAAGAGCATTCTTGACACTCTTTAATTTGCATAAAAATTTGTACAAATTTTTACCTGAATATTCTCTACACTAACTGCTCTGAATATTTTCTTGACATAAATAAATAGTAGGCCATATGTTGTTGTATCTAAAAGGGGTGTTGTGCTATTCTCGTCTAATGTTGGAATTTAAATGCACTAAGATGGGGGCAGTGATCACTAGCTGAATGAGCAAGTAAACAAGTAAAAGAATTAACAAATATATTAGTAAAAAGTCTATCAATCTTACTATGTGAGGAGAAGTCTTTTACCTCTGCGCAAAGAAAAATATATAATTACCTCTTCCCTGCGTTTCCATTAGACTAACACTGGTAATGCTCAAATTGTTGAAGAAGTTTGTCTCTGGAATCTGGAGAGAAAGGAATAATCGCATCTTTGGCTTGGGGGTGATGAATGCAGATCAGCTTTGCATGTTAATTTATAGAAATGTCATGAAATTATTACATAGTAGATAGTGCTTTTTTGTTTTTGACATGTATTGAACTCATGTAAATTCTTTGTGTAAATATAAGTTCCACTTATAGCCTTCCAAAAAAAAAAAAAAAAAAAAAAAATTATCATCAGCATTTTTACAACTATTAGAAGGACCAATTAATTCTATCGGAATCGTAAAGAACTTTGTTGAAATCCCAAGACACAATCCATGGGCACGTGTCAAACAGCGATACATGTTTAATATAGTCACAAAGGATGCATCTTTGATCAACAGAATGTATCCCATATACAGCTATAAAAAGCAGTTTAAGGCCACTAGAGTTTATCAGAAACTCGGATATTACTTGTGTATTCGAAGAAACAAGTGAAAATTTTCAGTATAAATTATGCCACATATATCCGGCTCACTTATATTCTCATTAAGACAGTAGAACCAATTAGGAAAATAACCCTTCACAAAACTATTTATTTCATCATTACTCATCTTATATTCCATCAAAGCCACAACTTATAGGTGTTATCATGAAAAATGATCTAAAATATCAAGTTTAAGCATATGAGAATTCAATCTCCTAACATTACAGAATAAAAAAGCCATTAATTGATTGGATCAGACACAACCCCAGTTTTAGAGTTGTCGGGGTTAACACTCACCTTATTTCTTTTACTCCGTCTATTTTTTCCTTTTTCCTGATTAATTAGATCTGTCCATGCAGGGTTATTGATTACACCTGAAAAAAATAGTTGGTACTACCAAAATCAGGTGATTTCTCTTCTCTGTTTAACTTGTTAGGATCTGAGCATGTTCCATGTATATTAGTAGCTTCAGTTTTATCAACCTGTTTTAATCTAGAAATTGTATCATTATGTACAGCTTAGCTTGCATCGCCGTAGAAGAACCACCATGAGAAGAAGGAAATTGCAGGAATTGACCAGTTTAAGTGTCCATATGTTCAGAAACTATGTCCTTTCTCATTCTTGTCTGAAACATTATTTATGTATCATTGCTGACTATTTGTAGTAAATGTCTTGTTATTAGGCCGTTTATTTGATTTTTCAGTCACTTCATATCTAATTCTAAACTGTTTCTGAGATCTGAATTGAGTTATATGCTCTATAGAATTTCATTTACATTCATAAGCATATTATTGTCACTTATAGTTGTGTCTGTTGCTATACTAGTATTACAACAGAACGGTGAGAAAATTGACCGTTAAGGTTGTTTAATATGAAATAAAAATTATGAATCATGCTACAACGACCGATTGAAAAAACGGTGGAAAATGGCGGATCTGGAAATCAACGGGTAGGTAAGAAATTAATTCACGGGTGGATGGTGCAGATTATACCATGTGAGCTGAACATTCGGCGGAAATTAAGAAGGGGCCCATCCTTTCATTCTGAACCGCGGTTTTTGACCGGAAATGCCGCCGGTTGAAGTAGCATAATTGAAAAATTATTTGTTAAAATTAATTTTAAGAGAATGAAAAATTTATAGCATGGTTTGAGAGAAAATGAAAATAATTGAAAGTATAGATCCAATTACATTGAATTGTACATGTAAACCAGCTTAACATTAAGAATACGCTATCAATATATTGGTTTGAATTAATCAAAAAGCACATATATAAGTTTTTATTTTATATTAAGTACGATCAATGTACTATTGGTCTTTAGTTATTTTACATATTTAAACTATTAATGGGTTGAAGAAATAAAAGGAAAAACGAAACCAATATAAACTCAAATTATATTCTCATATCACTAAATGTTTAATTGAAATTAAAAAAATAAGACCAATGAGAATCTGGCCTTCCATCATGATAAAATGATGAAACATTGAGTCTTAAGTTTAGCATTTAATATCTTCAGTATGAGAAATATTTGCACTTAAATACACTTGCCACAGAGAGTATGAGGAACATTTAAACTCCTCGACTTACTGTTTGAATCTCGTTCTAACAATCTTATGATGGGATGGGGAGGCAGATCAAAGCTTCATGTCGTTAGAGGAGCTGGTAATTAGTATTTAGTACTGCTATGAGACTTTTGAATTATATATGTAAATCGTCAGCGGATTGTTTACGTATTCATAAATAAGAGACCACAAATATAACTATATCATATGGTCAAAATTTGACCAAGGCTATATCTTGTGTCAGTAGAGACTGTAGAGCATACATCATTCCTTAGCTGAAGTACTTGAAATAATATAGTTTATAAACGTACTATACACATACATGAAAAACAAACCAGATTAAAGAGGTGCAAAATCTAAATTATGGAAATGGAATGGGATATTTGACTAAAAGTTTCATCAAATACATT
Organism: Allium sativum; assembly: GCA_030737875.1. Classification (NCBI taxonomy): domain Eukaryota; kingdom Viridiplantae; phylum Streptophyta; class Magnoliopsida; order Asparagales; family Amaryllidaceae; genus Allium; species Allium sativum. The sequence continues at coordinate 9,929,784 of JASFAX010000024.1, forward strand.
ATTATATACTCTAAGCCAACACCAAGTAAAAACATACCCATAAAAGTAAACATATATCAAATTTTAATTTCTGTTTTTGGATATCTAAAATTTCAAATGCAATTGAGTCAATACTTGATCTCAGACGCCAACATAAAACATTGTTTATAACTAGCTCAACCAAAAACAAAACGTGAAGATAAATTAAGGAAACCAAAAAAATTTCATACTTGGATGTAGGACTCACATAAGGTTTCCTAATTGAAGGCAGCAACATAGCGTTAGCAATACAAATATTAATACCTAGATGCATTTATGGTACCCGCAATAATAGTTAAAAAATCAGAGAAAAATAAAATACAAAAAGTGTATTTTCGACATTAACTTTTTTAATAAAAAAAAAAAAAAAAAAAAAAAAACAAATTTATGCTCTGTGTACTAAGTATTGCTCGCCATTTGAGCTTGAGCCACCTTCATCAACTAACAGTGAAATTTTAGATGCAAAAATTTGAAATTGAGTAATATGCATGACCATGCTGGACCTGATTTATCTCTTGTTAGGGCACCACAAGACAGTGGTGAAGGCAAGAGGTAAAGGATAGTGACTTCTAGCATTATTCATAAGCAACCACGTTCTTTCGCAGCTGCAAATGTAATGTTCTAACCAAACAACTAAATTATTTAATGATAGTAAAATGGTACACTCATAACACATTAATGTATGACTTATAAACTACACACAGTGTAACAATCGGGCAAGCTATCATTGAACAATTGGACAGAATGCCAAGAAAAGAGCACAGCATAATATAACTGATATTAGAATACATGAACTCAGCACTACGTAATTAGTTTTTGAAAAGTTGTCCAAATCGAAAAATAACATAAATAACAAAATGAATGGTTGATTCAGCATATATATATATATATATATATATATATATATATATACATATATACATATATATACATATATACATATATATACATATATACATATACACATATATACACACACACAGGATTAACCATACTTATATCTGCCAACTACATCATTTATATATACACACATATATACACACACACAGGATTAACCATACTTATATCTGCCAACTACATCATTTAGTCTACTTCATCGTCCACAGTAAAGACCAGCTATAACTAAGTTTGCCTAAAGTAAAAAATTTAAAGTGGAGAAGTAGTAATTAATCATCACAGTATCCATCTAATACCTATTGTATGTAAAATGAAAAGGTCGGCCCTGAATATAAGAATTGACATAAAAATGAGCCAAGTTCTATTATTATCAATTTTGGTAAGGAAGACATAAGATATTTACATTATTTATTGTAAAAAACACAAATTCGAAAAAACATCTAGGGATAGTTAAGAGATTTTAATAAGAAATAAAAAAAAAACAATTACATGAAAGGTAAAGCTTTTATGTATATAAAATGATAAATAACAATAACGGACAAAAATATAATCGTTTGAACTGGGGGATTAAAATGTGGTAAGACAAAAAAGGGAAAATGATGAAATTGGGAATAAAGTGTCACGACACACTTTTCATTACATTTGTTATAGCGAAATTCGAATTCAAATACTAGACTCAAACTCAATCTCACTATCTCAACGAAAGACATGATCGATGGTAAGACTGCAAAAACAACCAACCACAATATCTCAATTAGCAAACCAATTTAAATATGACTATCCCAATCACAAGCAATCTAAAATAAGCAATAACAATAAAACAAATCACAAACAAGATTTATAGTTGTTCAAATGGGACTTGATAGTGTACATCCACTTTGAATAGTGATTTTATTACCACTATGAGAAGGCTACAAGAGACTGATACAATTATCATCGAATAGTCACCCTATTTGAGATATGTGGAGATTTGAATTGAAGAAATAAAACTATGGTTAAAACCCTAATTTTCTTCGAGATGGACCCTTGAGAAAGTTAGATATATCCCTCTTTGAATTTGAAAATAACGTACGTAGAAGAATTTCGTCATGAAAAATTACCAATTTTCCCCTTAAGCCTCCCCATTATTTTACGAGCAACCCAAGACCCCCCCACAAAAAAAAGAAAGTTTCGCTAGCTTAGATATTTGGCCTAAATTGTTTGTCGTTTGGCTCAAGAATAAGATACCAGAACAATAGATAATTAACCAGATGTTTGTCCTAAGAGTTAGACGCCCCGTTAACTTTCAGGAAACACTCTGGGTCCGTTTGATTTTGAACAGAAAAGGGTATTTGGATGAGTTATTTTGAAGGGGTATTTGAAGGGGAATTGTTTCGAACGGGGAATGTGTTTTTTTTACGAAAGTAACATTTTGGAAGGACCAAAGGCACTATTTTATTGTTTTTGTATATATTATTTTTAATTGTTTGTATTTATGTGTGTTTTTTGTTGAACAGAATAGTAGAATGCATAATACAAATTGCAAAATTCAAATTACAGAATTAAAATTGCGGAATTAAAATTACATAATTGCGGAATACAATTACAGAATTTAAAATGCTAATATAAAATACAGAATACAATGAAACTTTTTAATGCATTCCCGCGAAAACTAGTTCGTTTCGTATATTGTCTCGTATAACCGCCATGGTGGATGTTGTTCTGGTTCTTTGAACGGGTTCTCGATCTTTGTTTCCACGATTTGATATACTGTAATATTCTTCGAGATATTCTTTTAGCACTAAATCAGGGTCGTCGTCATACGGTATAAAATCTGGATCGTCAACATTGTATTTTCTAATGTAGTTGTGAATAGCCATTGTAGTAGCAGTAACAATTTATACTTGAACATGGTATGGATACGTCTGTATGTTATGTAAGATGGAAAAAAATTTCTTCCAAATACCAAATGTTCTTTCAATTGTCATACGCAAACTAGAGTGATAGTAGTTGAAAATTTCATTTTCTGACTTTGGTTCATTCTATGTGTCATTAAAGTCTGGTATATGATATCTTACGGATCGGTAAGGAGTTATATTTCCTTGCACTAGTGGATATCCTGAATCCACTAAATAATATTGCCCGACAGGAGGATAAGGGAAATTAAGATCCGGGTTATTTATTGCTTCCCTAAATATTTTAGCGTCGTGCTCAGTTCTTTCCCATCCCGCTCTTACAAATGTAAAAGTTAAATCAAATGCACAAATAGCCATAATATTTTGTGTAGTAGATCCTTTCCGCCCTACAAAACGTTGCATGTCTTTTTGACCAACGTGAGCCATCACATGTGTCCCATCAATAGCCCCAATACAGTTTTTAAAGAAAAGATAATATCGGGGTGAAGAACGAATTTGTTCTAGGATTCGGTTAAATTGGTATAGGCCGGTCTAATAATATCGACTGCCAATAAGAGAACTGAATCCAAAACTTTATAAAAAATGACACAAATCGTGTCATTTGATCGTTGAAACCGCTCAGCAACCGTTATGTGCATTGAGCCTTGTAGTGAGGGCCAATGCAATAGTATATAGGAATACAGTCACCGTTTCTTTGACCGTTATTTGCATTGAGCCATCCAATCCGTATTGTTAACCGTTAACACAAGGATCTGAAACGTAATCGCTTCATTCAAAAATTTCTATGACAACGATCTGCGTATCCTGAAAGTACTTCATGAACCCAAGCAAGGCCGGAACTTACAGAATTATATATTCTGCTCCTTTCTCGTGTTTGATTAGCCATAATTTCTTGAATATCTAGCAAATCTTGCAAACCTTCCAAATCTTCAAAATCAGATTCATCACTATCTGCCATTATATTTGATCTAGAATACTACAGAAATGAAGAACTAGAGGAAAATGAAAAGTCAGTATGGTGACGTAGTGTTGAAATGGGTGGGATATATATAGGGAGAGGGAAGAGAGGAGAACAAAAAAAAAATATGTCGCATCGGACGTGCGTCGGATGCGTCCAAAGCATTCGACGCGAAAACTAACTTTTCAGTCGTTCGTCTTGAAGGGGCAAATGCGTGGGTCCCACTGTTGACACGTCAGACACGTCCGACCCGTCCGACGCAGACGTGAACGTAAACTGCCCAGTTGGAAAATCAAACGGTACCTCTGAATACTGCTAGACGTTCGACTTTCCTTGTCATATGTTTGGCCCAACTATTAGGTTGCAGCAAATCATATGCTCACACGTCTGATTCTTCCATTCAGATGTTTGATCTCCAGTGCAACCTTCTGTGAGTCTTCGAACTTCAATTCATCATATCTTGAGCACACTCCGATTCGCGAACTATTTTCATGATACCAAGCTATTCTCGGCCATTTCAATTCACTATATAAATTTGCCAAAATTAAGCACTTCATTTCGACATTATATCCATCTCCATATTCAAGAACCAACGGCACCAAACCATCATCAACTCGGTCTTCAACCAACCAAAGCTTGAAAACCTTTCTAATGGGATTTGACAAAGCCATCATCCATTAACTCCATCAACGAGCTCCTGCAAAGTCACAGTCGGCTAATAAGGCATCGAAAGTATCCAAATCCAAATTCGTCTCACCAAAAGACGTAAGTACTCTAAAATGCAAGCAAGTGTTTATAAATAAGATAGAGCCTCAATCTCTCATCGATACTCCTTATCATCTAAAATAAACTACTTTCTCTAACCCTGTCACCATATGGTACTTAGCACTTCAATAAGCAAATCAAGTTCGAGCAATTCTCAAACTTGCCAACTATGACAACCCACATCCCTTGATATACCTCGAGGATGGTCATATCAAAGGATGTGGATCGCTGGGTGGAAATAAAACCATACAAAGAATAAGATATCAACATATGATTAAAATAATATCATAGCGGAAGAATCTTACATTATAGAAAAACCAAGTAAAATTACTTAGAAAATACCATTAATCGCATGTCATAAATACCAGAGTCTCAATTACCAGTACATACTTTAAAAACATCAGAGTACCTTAAGTAATCCCTCTCAAACAAACCAAAAAAAAACATACTGATAAAGCAAAACAAAAGATATATGAAGATTAAGGGTGATCTAGCTAAGGTCCAAGCCATTTTATCCAATAACACATATCCACCGCAATCCTGTCCACCTAAGGTAAGGGAAAAAAATGAATGGTTCACGCATAAATCTGGTGAATAGGAAGTAAAATGAAATGAAAAGGTCAAATGTAATGAGTATTATATATTTTTTAAGTGTCGTAGAATGTATAGAGGTTGTGCCTTCTTAAGGCTTAATTCCTAAAGAGATAATTTATCTACACCATGTTACCTAATCTAAAGGTCAACCCAAATCCAATAAAGAACGAATATGTTTTTGGAAAAGAGATAATAAATGTTCTAAGGTTAGGTCAAGGGTTTGTAGTGTTACCTAGGTTTCTTATAACCATTAGACAAACTTAGGTTATATCTATGTAAGCATGTCTTTCCTCTTATTTTAACTATTATATCTTCACGCTTCTCAAAATTCATCCATAGAAATATGCAGATTCATCTCGACATGCACCAAAGACGCAACAAGACTAAATGTGATGACCAACCACTTAGGGAAGCGACCGACCCAACTTTAGACCAGTTGACTATCTATAATATGTTTTTAGTCTTAAATTAAAGTCTTCTCTCCATTGTATCTCCTTTATAATAATTCGGATCACCACGAGTTATATATGAAAATTGTCTAGAAAATCACTACAGATGCAATGGTGATATCACCATAGCCAAATTTGAATATTTTTGAAAATTTTACTCTTTAGTTCGTTTTCTTACATAAATTTATCATTATTCATAACTTTTCCAAGGTGTTATGCCTACCAATAATGTTTTGGTGAACATATCTACCACTTTATCCATCGTGTGCACTTTCTAAAGGTATACTAGCGTATCTTCATCCATAGTTACCAATAACGATTCTCTCACTTCAATGTGCTTAGTTCGTGAGCAAAAAGAAAAATTCTCTGCCAAGTGAATAACACTTAGTCTATCACACCGAACAAAGATACTATCATGCTCAAATCCCAAGTAACTCAAAATCAATTTAGATAAAGTTCTTCCAATATCGCTTTCACCACAACTATCAACTGTGCCTTTGTAGTGGATAAGTAACTAGGGTAGGCAATCTTGACCTCCAACTTAGAGTCGTACCATAAAGTGTGAAGACCTATTTGGAAGTTGATTTCCTTCTACCTCTATCACCGGCGTAGTCTAAAGATCTACAGTCAAAAGGCTTAGCAGTTCTATGGAAGTGGTGTGGGGGGGGGGGTGCAAAAAAGTGTAGCAGAGATAAATGGGGAATCAGTGAGGATAGAGCGATGCACAAAAAGGTTCATTAGATGTAAAATCAAGTATTTTAAAATTAATTAATTATCATTCTCACATTATTTGCATAGAAGAAACTAATATTAATTACTCTTATATAACAAAATCAAAGAATATCATGGTTACGCGCAATAGATTTGATGACTATAATACATTTATACCATGTATTAGACAGTTATCTATTAAAAGTAACTCTTTACACAAACTTTATAGATATTTTTAAAAAGATAACAAGTCAAATCAAACTTTGTATATTAATATTCCTAAAGTGAGTGCAAAAAAGCCTATATTTAAAAGGTATAACGGAAAATAGAGGCACTTATAATGGATCTACTGTTCATCGATGCTAACTTGAAATAATGTAGTGGTCGAAGGGTGCTACTGGCTGTAGCAGGGATTTTCTGAGGCTTTAGCGTGGCTTTCACTACTGTAAAAAATGCCCATGAGAAGAAGTACCTCTTAGGTATCTCATAATAGACTTCATGGCTTCCCAATGCGATTATCTCTGATCTACCATATACCGATTAAGCATCCGGATGACATTTGGAATATCTTGCCTTGTAAACACCGTGGCATACATTATACTCCCAACACAATTGCGTACGACACCTTTTCTATATAAGCCTTACTTTCTCAGTAATAGATGATCCCTTACTCGATATCTTCATATGCAAAGATAGAGGTGTATTTAATGTCTGTGCATTTTTCAAGCTAAATCGACCGAGCACTTTCTCAATGTATTACTTTTGAGTTAATTTTGAATCAAAACGCTTTCAATTCCTTTCTTTCTCCATGCCTATGATTTTCTTTGCCTCTCCAAGATCCTTCATCCCAAATTCCAATTTTAAAAGCATCTTTAACTTGTTTAATCTCCTTTTTGTATTCAGAAGAAATGAGCATGTCATCCACTTATAGGAGAAAATACACATAAAAATCATTGCATAATCTCTTGAAATGCACAAAAGCATCCTTTATGCTTTAATGAAAACTATTTTCAGACATAAGATGATCTAACCTTTGGTACCATTGTCTAGATGACTACTTTAAAACGTATATTAGTTTCTTTAACTTGTAAGCAGATTTTGATTTACCATTTGCAACAAACCTTCCGTTTTCTCCATTAGATGTCTTCATCCAAGTCATCATGCAAGAAGGTGGTTTTTCACATCACGTTGCCTTAACTCTAGATAATGAATAACAACTATCACTACAAGTGCAGTGATCTCATTATGATCCTTTCCCTTCCTTCGTGCCAATTCCTTTTCAACAGTCTAGATTTGTACCTCCCATCATCCTTTAATTTGTAAATATATTTGCATCTTATGGCATAGTTTCCTTTAGGAAGTGGAACAAAATCCCAAATTTGGTTCTTCTTCAACGATTGCATCTCTTCCTTTAAGGAACAATTCTATTTTGAGCTATTACTCGAATTCATAACATCATTAAGGCCCATCAGTTCATATAGGATTAAATGAAGAGCATAGTCCAAATTACCGCAAAATATAAGATAGTTCCATTCATCATATCTTTTGGGTGGTCTTATATCACGACGATCAACCTGAGTAGCGATACCATCTCCAAACTTCTTTTGGCTCCAAATTGAGCTATTATAAGAGGAACTATGTGGACGATGTGATTTCATCAATCGCTTCGTCCTCATACAACTCTATGACTTAGATGGAGTATGAGAATAATTTCCTCCTCCTTTAATTCTACATGAATCAAAATCAGAATATCCAATGACCTCTTAGCCTCCTTGAACATAGTCCACTCATCAAAGTGACATGACGAGAATTCATAATTTACTTCACTTAAGGATTACGAATCCGATAGTCGTTTATGTTGTTTGTATAGCCCAATAAGACCCCGTGAATGCTTTGGCCCAGGCTTAAAATTCCTTGGATCATGCACATAAACTAGATAACGGAACACGTGAAGATAACTCAAGTCAATTCTCTTACCCATTTGCATTTCCAATGAATTTTTTTACTAATAGACGAGCATGGGATTCGGTTCACAATATGCATCGTGGTTGACAAAGTTTTGATTCAAAATCCCTTAAAACGACGTCAATCCCAAGCATCAAGCTTTCTAAAGAAGATCATGGTTCATCCTCTCTGCTACTCCATTATATTACGGATCTCCCGGTGTAGTAAAATGACATCGAATGCCATGATTCTTGCAATAATATAAGGATTCTCTAGTATCATACTCTTGCTATTGTTAGACTAACCTTCAAAGATTTACCGCTATCATTCTCAATAAGAGCTCTCCACGCTTTGAACATTGCAAATTCCTCCAACTTGGCCATCATTAAATAGACCCATATCTTTTGCAAAAAATCATATATAAAAGAAGTATAGTATTGAGTTCTGCTCAAAGAAGCTTGTAGTGCCAGTCCTCAACATTCGAATGAACTTACTCAGGAATGCCTCTCGAATCATGTTTTCCTTCACCGAATGATACTTTCGTTTGCTTATCTGTAACACATTCCTTGTAAAACTCAAGCTTGTTGAAACTTTCTCCATCGACCATCTCCTTGTTCTGAAGAATATCTAAAGTCCACTCCAAGACATGGCCTAACATTAAATTCCACAACTTACTCACATCCAAGCCATGAAAACTATCAATTCCCATATAAGTTTCACAACAAATAGTCACTCCTTGAAGAAAATAAGCTCCATTACTCCTAAAACCCAATGACACCCCCACGTCCGTTGATGTCACTCATTACGTGAAGCGTTATAGGTAAACAGAAATAGAAACATTACAAAACAGATGTAAAATAGCAGCGAAATTAGAAACTTTATTAATCATAAAGCATCGTGGTTCAAAACAACGTATGTCTGAAAAAACATAAACCCATTGCATCATTAAAATTTCTGTCTTGTACTTAAAACAGCAGAGTACAATAGTAAAAGAAGCATAATCACCAAAAGAAACATAGCCATAGTAGCAAAGATAAGAACTTGAGAAATACATTTAAGAAGCTCCAAGCAAGACGATTGCAGAATCCTGATCAAGCTTGAGTATTCCCACCCTGAGAACCTGAGGGAGAAACAGATGAGAACGAAGAGGAAACAAAATGGGTCAGACATAAAGTCTGGCGAGTCCTATTACTTTTAGCAAATAAATAAGTAAAAGTATCATGACAGACGTATAAAATGGATAAAAAATATATCATCATATAAGGCAGGTATGACAAAGTAAACAGGATAAACATGATAGAATGTATACGCTTCCTTAATGATTACTCTGCACCAATACTAGTGTCTTATTAACAAGATGATCCCCAACTAGTATAAGATGGTAGACTTAGGTGTACTTCCAACGAGTGGTTTTCACCCCATATAATCAACAAGCAGCCCAACATACCGGAGTTACCCCTAAGGGTATTAATTGGCTCCCAACATACCGGAGTCTAAGTGTACCATGATTACTACCCTAATCGATTAGCTCCCTACTCCGTAGATACCCTGTGCTGGCCCCACAGTAGGATGTATCACTTCCTAAAGTAGAAACCCTTCGTTTTTATGATGTGCACAACCATATCTACAGGTGTCACGGTCGTCTTATCCCCCTGCCCGAACCATGTACTCACATGACCCTGGTCGGTTTGCGCCACCCACACCATCCTCCGCGTTTGGATCTCTTACAGTCAGCCCAGTGAGCGTGCCCCAACTTCGATCTAAGGCGGAGTACTCGTTTGATACCGTTATATGGGTTACTGACTGAAACGGGTCCTACACACAAGATGATGCAAGCTCTCCCCTTTGTGTTGCATCCCCACTAGGATTTCCACATGTTATGCTTACCTAACGGTGTCTTTGATTACATAACCCCCAATATTTTCAAAGGTTATGTTTACCTAACGGTGTCTTTAATTACATAACCCCAACAGGTTAAGTTTTATGGGATTATATATATATATATATATTGCCCACCCCACCCAGATATACTTAACCCTCCCACTGTTTCAACTAATTTTACGTAACCCCTACTCAAGTCAACATGTGCATACAATCCCTATGGATTCAACCAGGTTAAGTATTACAGACTAACAGTTTATCCCCATTCACATTGACTTCTTTTCACTTGCCAAAATTCCATTTTCTTATTAATTTCATATAAATATAACTTAATTCATTTAAGTTTATTAATAAGTCCCATTACATGTTATTCTTTAGATTGTAATTAACGAAAGTAATCTGAGAATCTTTCACCCCTGGATTGTAATTAACGGAAGTAATCTTACAATCCCTTTGTATTATTCATTGTCTGATTCCATAGTTACAATAACATGTTTTACTTAATATATAATAAAGTATACTTTATCACAGTTCACCTGTTTTCTGTTCAATGTATCACTACAACTTAACGTTGTTTACTTATCAACTTAGTTTTATTAACTAAGGTTCACTAATAAGCTTTCTTTCCTTTTATTATAATCTATGTTATAATTTCCATTTGTCCCTAGGACAAGACTGCCCATTATATAACATCCTCATTAAAGTAATTAATTATAATAGGTTATTATCATTCCCTGTTTACTCCAATTTATTACCATATATCCATTTATACTCGTAATGCACTAGACCTCCCACATTAAGCCTAAAACCTGTAAATGTTGGATATGCCGGGCGGGTCTGGGCAGACTTATTCCACAAATCGAGCTTAAGCTCGTGTCTTAGCACATTACATGTTTATGCACTTAGACCCCTCACATTAGATTCACCACTTGTGGTTGGTGGCTGTGTCGGGCGGTTCAGGGAAGACTTCCACCACAAGTGTAATCTAACCTCGTGTCTAAGCGCGATTACAAATTCAGTTATTGTAATTCTAGGCATTTCCATTATTAATTAATCATACCTATGTCATTATAGGCTTTCATGCCCCTTTCCCAAGTCATATTCATAATGAACCATATGCCCCAAATTAGGGTCTTTTAATCACAATTTTGGTTCATACCCAAATCCACATTTTAATTCAAGTTATGCCCAAATTTCCCAATACAAGTTATGATCCACTTTTAGCGAATTAAATAGGCTTCACACATTCTTTACAGTTCCATTAACATGTTTCACTTAATCTTAAATTAAGCCTACATATTTATATGTCCCAAACAACAAGTCATAATTTACCGTATAAATCATGCCCTAATTTTTAGTCGAGTTCCGCAATATAGTTTATGCCCCTATATTCTAATCGTGGTCGAAAGTACAGGTTATTCCCCTAAGTTACCATTTCAAATCATTCCCAATTTAACTCAATTTCGTTCGTATGCATATTTTAGCGACATTGGCCTAGGCTCGAAGGTAGCCTGGCATAAAAATAAAAAGGTAATGAGAGAGATGAACATAATAGGCATAAACCAAAAGTAACAGAAATGGGCATATGATAGCAGAAACAGGCATATAAGAATAGATCTGATGAGCAAAAATAGGCATATAAAATAGATCTGATGAACATGTGATAATAGAACTGATTAGGCATAGTGACATGATCATAAAAAGACATGATGAGATCTAACCAATGAATTAGATATATAAATAATGGCAGATCTAACATGATAAATAGGTATAGGTTCAGATCTAGTTCATAGCCATGTCAGAATAACTTAGATAAACAGGTTATAGCAGATCTAATATGATTCAAATAGTCATAGGCATAGATACAAATTATAATCATGTCAATATTTACTTTTTAATTTAGATCTAAAATTAACATAGACTCACAGTGTTTGGATCTAGAAAAATAGAGCAGAATTGCTGATGCTGAATCACAGATCTAAACTTGAATAACTTGGTTTGTTAAAGAAGAAAAGGTTTGATTCAATCTAGGCAGCGACAACATCTAGCCCTCCATTATTTTGGGTGTGCAAAGACAAGAAAAATGAGGCTATATATATATATTATATATATATATATGTCTGAAACCCTAATCTGCTCAGTCTGCCGTAGGGGGGTCGACACCCCTGAGTGGGATTTTTGGTGCTCAACGAAAATTTTATTTTTGAAATTATTTTTGAATTTCTGGATTAATTATATATATAATTCTCCTGCGCATATGCAAACTTCAAACCTTCATAACTTCTTCATACGGTGTCTGTTTTATGCATACCAGGTGTCTATTTTGACAAAATTTCCAGATGAACGCAATGGCGATGTCAATTTCCACTAGTTCTGAATATTAAATTAATTATTCTTTAATTTATCATTTTTAGTGTTGTTAATATTACGGGGTGTTACATTCTCCCCTACTCAAAGGATTTCGTCCCCGAAATCTCCAAGTTAAGAAGAATGTCTATCCTATCAACCACATCCATTTACTCATCCACCAATCACAGGCATCCATTGTCCTTAGAAGATTTCTAATGCTTATATGAACATATGCAAAGGTGTGTGTATATATCCCAATACTAACGCGAAGATCCGGCGGTCTAGTGATTCAGTTGACCTCCTTAATGTAATGTATGTTAGTGTCATGAATCCAACATATATGCAAATAATCCTCTTATAACTAGTAAGTTCTATATGTGTGCACACTCATCCATCCAAATGCAACGTCCGTATGATGATACACTCACTTTCATCCGTAAAAGAAGAAAAACGCACACACATCCATATGTAGTATGAGAGTGATTGAGCCGATCTAGTGCCTAATGTGTGTGTATATGCATCCACGAGCAACCACCAGCAAACACTTGCATCCATCAAATATAACATGTCTCAAACACATGTTTACATCCATGGGTCCCCTACCTAAAGGCCGAAGATTCGATCGATAGGATACAAACGAATGATAGAAACAAGTATGGGGTTCGAAGCACGTATAATGTCTTCAGTCTTTCAATTCTGGTCATCTCCCCACTGAATTTCCATCAATTTGACCTCTTGGTTTCATAGCTTATTAACCTATGATCCAAGGATATGGGCAGGAACTCTTCTAACTGTTGCCTCTCATTCACCTCTACTTCCTCAAGCATGCTCAGCTCAACAACTTCTGTTGTATCGTGCTAACATTTCCACAACTGAACACCTAATAATCTCTCTGGTAGCTTTACCTATAAGCCATTTGAACTCAATATCAGTTCTTCCTTTTTCTGCGTATGACTTCCGCTTGTCCTGAGCTATTTTCATGCGCCTGCGGATAAGATCAATCTTTTCTGAAGTTTCTTTAATCGTCTCAGGTCCAAGTAGAAGTCTATCTATGTTGCCTCAATTTGAGATCCTTTTGTGAGAACAAATACTTCTGCGACTTATGGTCCAATTATAACTCGAACCTCTCTCCATGAATATACTGCCGCCAAGTCTTAAGTGTGAATACTTTAGCAGCTAATTCCAAAACATGGGTAGGGTAGTTCTTCTTATGAACTCTCAACTGTCTACTCCCATAAAATACTACCCTTCCCTCTTGCATCAGAACCACACCAAGCGCTATACCACATGCGTCAGTGTATACTTTGAACACCTTATTCTCATTAAGCAAGGTCAAGACTGGGGCTGTTGTCAGAGCCCTCTTCAATCGCTGAAAAAGCATCCTCATAGTTTATACCCCAAGAAAATGTCAAATTCTTCTTTTCAGATTGGTGAGTGGGCCTGATATCCTTGAACTTCTTATAATAGCCAACTAATCCAAGAAAACTCCCGAAACACCTAACTCATCAAATCATCAAAATAGGCGGGTGCATTCGTCAACCCAAAAGGCATAACGAGCCATTCAAAGAAACCATCTGGAGTCCTAAAAGCAGTCTTGTCTATATTGTCCTCGGCCACCCTCAAATGATGAAACCTCGTGGCCAAGTCTAACTAAGAGAATACTGATGCACCAACGAGCTAGTCAAACAAATCATCTATCCTCAGAAGTGGGTGCCTGTTCTTTTTAATGAGAAGCAAAGTGAACCATCTGCCTTAGTTGCGAATACCACCGGAGCACTGCATTTAGATATGCTTCGCATGATAAACTTTTCTTCAAGTAGCTCCCCTACTTGCTTGCTCAGATCTCTCCTTTCCCTTGGAGCCATGTAGCACACGAGCAATGCAACTAGCATTGCATTGTCCACCAAGTATTTACGAAAATCGATCTCACGCCTCAGGGATAAGCCCCGAACCTCCTCAAAAACATTAGAATAGTCTCAGACTACTGGTACAGATTGCAGATCCTCGATAGATGCATCCCAAGACTCTAGGAAACTAAGCATGATAGACCCATCCGGGCCACAGGAAATCTCGAGGGTCCTCCCATGGCAAGTCAAAAGTCTAACGACCCTCCTCTTACATTCGAGAATGGCACCTTATGTGGTTAGCTAACCGATCCCTAGAATCAAACCATATCCCATAAAACCGAGCACATATGCGGCACACTCAAACTCGACGCCTAACACAGATATACTCAAACCCCGACAAATCATGGACAAATGAGCCGAACAACCAATGGGGTTTGAGATAACAATAGGATCCACTACAATACTAGTATTAAGGTGCAGAGACTCAACTACAGAACTAGATATAAATGAATGTGAAGTGCCCAAATCAAAAGAGTTCTAACTGGATAATTTGGAAAGGGAAATTAAAATTTTCTATCTGGTATACTGACTACGAGAACATACACCTACCCTTCAAAAGATCTTGCCCTTTGGTCTTGTCCTTGTTCCTTTGGGAATTACCTCGTATAGTGTCCGACCTCACCACAGTTGAAGCAAGCATTCTTCCTTTTCTGGTAATCTTTGACTAAATGACCCAAGTGCTTACACCCACGACATTACTTAGAGGATTTACCTACTTGCGATGGTGGAGGAACAACGGCTGCAGCTGGGGGAGGGACATCTCTTTGGCTCCCGATTGGTGATGTAGCCTTAAGATACCTACGAAACGAATCTGGTACATGAACTCCCTCAGGAATATTTGGTTCCCCAGACATGTTGAAACAAAAAGGAAGAAGGGATTCAAACAGAGAATCGAAAGATATTACCTACGGCTTTGGGAAATATCACAACACCATAAAGGCTCGATTGTCACGCTTATAACCGTGACTAATTATATTACTCACGGTTATAACCGTTTACCCAACATGCATGGGTAAATTTACTCATGGATATTACCACGGTTATAACTGTTACAAACAGATGATTTAGTAACGGTTATAAGCGTGAGTTTTTCTCATGTAGTAACGATTATAAGCATGAGTTTTTCTCATGTAGTAACGATTATAAGCGTGAGTGAAGTGGAAATAATCACATTTATAACCATTGTAAATGTTTATATTGTAACAGCTAAAACTGTTATTAATATTTATTTATTCACAGTTATAAACGTTAGTTAAATAAATGTACTCATCGTATACTACCCTTATAACCATGATAAGCTGTGATTATAACAATTGGACACTTCATATTAATCGCCATCATTTCCATACTGACCAATAATACACACTAACATATATTTCGTATCAAACAAACATGTAAATATATATTCAGTAATAATATCGGTTACACACAATAATATATAGCTCATATCAATATATAGTTATATTCTGTGCTAATTGCAAATAGTCAATAATACACAATAGTTAGAATAGCAAACATACACATATCTCGTAAAAAATACCATAAGTTTTATACTTTCATTACCATACATAAATTTATTTAAACAAGCTTCAACATGTTCAGTGTTGCATCTCCAACGCCTGCATATTCCAACTTTACTGAATTTCCATTGTAAGAAACCTGTAATACAACATTATCAATTTATTACATTACTTCACTAATTACCTGGCTACTAGGTTAACATGTTAATCAAAAAGAAATATTTACCTGGTCTTTCTGATCATTGAGTATCCATTGCTATCTTCATATTGTTTAAATTGCAAGCGTAGCAGTAAAACTATATATGCAAAGAGTACTAACAAGGAGAATGATCAAAACTGAATCTCTTATCATTAATCTTGCATAAGAAAAAACTATATAATAGCATCTAAAATTTATCAAATTGTTTCCCTGTACACAAATGCTTGAAGGCCTGAAAGTACAGCCGAAAACAGATAGGCTTGTCGAGCATCAAAATCATAAATGATATGACATGTATATTGAAGGGTAAAATAATTTACACCATTTGTGAATTAAGACTTACCATACTCCTAAGTGCAATTATGATTTTAGTATTAAAAAACATATTATGAAATCAAATTAAAAGTGCTATATTGGTGTTGTTGTACAGTTTTGGTGATGTAGAAGCATCACAAATGGTATAGGACCTTTTCTTTTGAAAATGCTTTCTTTTAAACCTTTTTGAAAATAATTTTCAAAATCTTTTATCAGATCTGGTAACCTTCAGCTCTGATACCAAGTGTGACACCCCATGTCCGTTAATGTCACTCATTAAGAGAATGTGTTAAGTTTCGTGAAGCATAATAGGTAGACAGAAACAGAAACATTATAAGACAAATATAAAATAGCAGCGGAATTAAAAACTATATCAATCGTAAAGCATCGTGGTTCAAAACATCATATGTATGAAAATACATAAACCCAGTACATCATTAAAATTTTGGTCTTGTACTTAAAACATCAGAGAACAATAGTAAAAGAAGCATAATCCCCAAAAGAAACATATCCATAGTAGCAAAAATAAGAACTTGAGAAATACATCTAAGCAGCTCTAAGCAAGACGATAGCAGAATCTTGATCAAGCTTGAGTATTCCCGCCCTGAGAACCTTGGGGGAGAAAAGGAAGAGAAAGAAGAGGAAACAAAATGGGTCAGACATAAAGTCTAGCGAGTCCAGTTACTTTTATCAAATAAATAAGTAAAAGTATCATGACAGGCATTTAAAATGGATAAGAAAGATATCATCAAAAAAGGCAGGTATGATAAGGTAAACAGGATAAACATGATAGAATGTATACACTTCCCTAATGATTACCCTGCACCAATACTAGTGTCTTATTAACAAGATGATCCCCAACCAGTATAAGATGGTAGACTTAGGTGTACTTCCAGTGATAGGTTTGCACCCCATATAATCAACAAGCAGCCCAACATACCAGTGTTACCCCTAAGGGTATTAACGGGATCCCAACATACCGGAGTCTAAGTGTACCCTAATTACTACCCTAATCGACCAGCTCCATACTCCGTAGATACCCTGTGTTGGCCCCATAGTAGGATGTATCACTTCCTAATGTGCCAACCCTTCATTTTTATGATGTGCACAACCATATCTATAGGTGTCAAGGTCCTCTTATCCCTCCCCCCTCTGCCCGGACCATGCACGCACATGACCCCGGTCGGTTTGCGCCGCCCACACCATCCTCTACGTTTAGATCTCTTACAATCAGCCCAGAGAGTGTGCCCCGACTCCGACCTAGGGCGGAGTACTCGTTTGATACCGTTATATGGATTACTGACTGAAACGGATCCCACACACAAGATGATGCAAGCTCTCCCCTTAATCTTGCATCCCCACTAAGATTTCCACCGGTTATGCTTACCTAACAGTGTCTTTAATTACATAACACCCAATATTTCCACAGGTTATGCTTACCTAATGGTGTCTTTACTTCCATAACCCCAACCGGTTAAGTTTTGTGGGCTTATATATAAATGTTACCCACCGCATCCAGATATGCTTAACCCTCCCACTGTTTCAACCAAGTTTACTTAACCCCTACTCAAGTTAACACGTGCATACAATCCCTATGGATTCAACTAGGTTAAGTATTACAGACTAACAGGTTATCCCCATTTACATTGACCTCTTTACACTTGCCAAAATTCCACTTGCTTATTAATTTCATATAAATATAACTTAGTCCATTTAAGTTTTTTAATAAACCCCATTACATGTCATTCTTTAGATTGTACTCAACAGAAGTAATCTTACAATCTTTCACCCCTAGATTGTAATTAACGGAAGTAATCTTACAATCCCTTTGTATTATTCATTGTCTGATTCCATAATTACAATAACATGTTTTACTTAATATGTAATTAAGTATACTTTATCTCAGTTCACCTGTTTTTTGTTTAACGTATCACTACAACTTGATGTTGTTTATTAACTTAGTTTTCTTAACTAAGTTTTCCTAAGAAGCTTTCTTTCCTTTTATTATAACCTATGTTATAATTTCCGCTTGTCCCTAGGACAAGACTACCCATTATATAACATCCTAATTAAAGTAATTAATCATAATAGGTTACCATCATTACCTATTTACTCCAATTCATTACCACATATCCATTTATGGTCGTAATGCACTAGACCTCCTACATTAAGCCTACAACCTGGGAATGCTGGATATACCCGGCGGGTCCCAGCATACTTATTCCACAAATCGATCTTAACCTCGTGTCTTACCAACGTGTTTATGCACTTAGACCTCTCACATTAGATTCACCACTTGCGGTTGCTGGTTATGCCGGGCGGTTCTGGGCAGACTTCTACCACAAGTGTAATCTAACCTCTTGTCTAAGCACGATTACAATTCCAGTTATTGTAATTCTAGGCATTTCCATTATTAATCAATTATACCTGTGTCAGTATAGGTTTTCATGCCCCTTTCCCAGGTCATATTCGTAATGAACCATATGCTCTAAATTAGGATCTTTTAATCACAATTTTGGTTCATACCCAAATCCACATTTTAATTCAAGTTATGCCCAAATTTCCAATACAAGTTATGACCCACTTTTAGCGGATTAAACAGGCTTCACACATCCTTTACAGTTCCATTAACATGTTTCACTTAATGTTAAATTAAGCCTACAGATTTATATGTCCCAAACCACAAGTCATAATATACCGTATAAATCATTCCCCAATTTTTAGTCAAATTCCACAATATAGTTTATGCCCACAGATTCCAATCGTGATCCAAAGTACAGGTTATGCCTTAAATTACCAGTTCCAACCATTCCCAGTTTAACCCAATTTCGTTCATACGTATATTTCAGCAATATTGGCCTAGGCTCGAAGGTAGCCCAATTATAAAAATAAAAAGGGAATAGGAGAAAAGAACAGAATTGGCATAAACCAAAAGTAACAGAAATGGGCATATGATAGCAAAAATAGGCATGTAAGAACATATATGATGAGCAAAAATAGGCATATAAAACAGATTTGATGAACATGTGATAATAGAACTGATTAGGCATAGTGACATGATCATAAAACGCATGGATGAGATCTAATCAATGAATTAGATATACAAATAATGGAAGATCTGACATGATAAATAGGTATAGGTTTATATCTAGTTCATAGCCATGTCAGAATAACTTAGATAAACAAGTTATAGGAGATCTGATATGATTCAAATAGTCACAGGCATAGATCCAAATTACTATCATGACAATATTTACTTTTTCATTATTTACATCTAAAATAAACATAGACTCACAGTGTTTGGATCTAGAAAAATAGAGAAGAATTGCTGATGCTGAATCACGGAATTAAACTTGAGTAACTTGATTTGATGAAGAAGAAAAGGTTTGATTCAATATGGGCAAAGACAGCATCTAGTCCTCCATTATTTTTGGTGTGCAAAGTCAAGAAAAATGAGGCCATATATATAGATCTCAAAATCCTAATCTGCACAGTCTGCCACAAGGGGGTCGACCCTCCCCCTTAGGGGTCGACCCATGGGTCGACACCCCCCTAGAGGGGTCGACCTAGGGGTCGACACCCTCCTTAAGGGGTCGACACTCTTGAGCGGGATTTTTGCTGCTCAACGAAAATTTTATTTTTGAACTTATTTTTGAACTTCTGGATTAATTATACATATATATAATTCTCCTACGCATATACAAACCTCAAACCTTCATAACTTCTTTATATGGTGTCTGTTTTACGCAAATCACGTGTCTATTTTGACCAGAATTTCGAGACGAATGCAATGGTGCATTCCGTTTTCCCTAATTCTAAATATTAAATTAATTATGATTTATTTTATCATCTTTAGTGTTGTTAAAATTACGGAGTGTTACATTCTCCCCTACTCAAAGGATTTCATCCTCGAAATCTCCAAGTTAAGAAGAATGTCTATCCTAACATCCACATCCATTTACTCATCCACCAATCACAGACATCCATTGTCCTTAAAATATTTCTAATGCTTATATGAACATATGCGAAGGTATGTGTATGTCCCAATACTAATGCAAAGATCAGGCGGTCTACTGATTCAGTCGACCTCCTTAATGCAATGTATGTTAGTGTCATGAATCCGACATGAATACAAATAATCCTATTACAACTTATAAGTTCTATATGTGTGCACACTCATCCATCTAAATGCAATGTCCATATGCTAATACACTCACTTTCATCTATAAAAGAAGAAAAATGCACACACATCCATATGCATTATGAGTGATTGAGCCGATCTAGTGCCTAATGTGTATGTATATGCATCCACGAGCAACCACTAGCAAACACTTGCATCCACTTGCATCTATCAAACATAACATGTCTCAAACACATGTTTACATCCATGGGTTCCCTACCTAAAGGTCGAAGATTCGATCGATAGGATACAAATGAATGATAGAAACAAGTACAAATAAAAAGCTTTGTAAAAGAAGTTAAGAATGTACCCTCGAAAAGAAAAGGGTACGATGCACGAATCTTTCCTTTAGTTTTCCAAGTTGCATCCTTCTGGTCATCTCCCCACCGAATTTCCATCAATTTGACCTCTTGATTGTATAGCTTCTTAAACTCTGATCCAAGGATACGGGTAGGAAATCTTCTAACTGCTGCCTCCCATTCACCTCTACTTCTTCAAGCATGCTCAGCTCAACTACTTCTGCTCTATCCTATCAACATTTCCACAATTGAACACACAATAATCTCTCTGGTAGCTTTACCCTATAAGCCATTTGAACTCAATATCTGTTCTTCCTTTTTCTGTGTATGAATTCCGCTTGTCCTGAGCTATTTTCATGCGACTGCAGATAAGATTAATCTTTTCTGAAGTTTCTCTAATCGTCTTAGGTCCAAGTAGAAGCCTATCTCTATTGCCTCAATTTGAGATCCTTTTGTGAGAACAGATACTTGTGCGACTTATGGTCCAATTATAACTCGAACCTCTCTCCATGAAGATACTGCCACCATGTCTTAAGCGTGAATACTATAGTAGCTAATTCCAAAACATGGGTAGGTAGTTCTTCTTATGAACTCTCAACTGTCTACTCCCATAACATACTACCCTTCCCTCTTGCATCAGAACCACACCAAGCCCTGTACCACATGCGTCAGTGTATACTGTGAACTCCATGTTCTCGTCAGGCAAGGTCAAGATTGGGGCTGTTATCAGTGCCCTCTTCAATCGTTGAAAAAGGATCCTCACAGTTTATACCCTAAGAAAATGGCAGATTCTCCTTTGTCATATTGGCGAGTGGGGTTGATATCCTTGAACTTCTTATAATAGCCCGCTAATCCAAGAAAACCCCCGAAACACCCTACTCATCAGATCAACAAAATTGGTGGGTGCATTCATCAACCCAAAAGGCATAACGAGCCATTCAAAGAAACCATCTGAAGTCCTAAAAGCTGTCTTGTCCATACTGTCCTCGACCACCCTCAACTGATGAAACCCCGTGGCCAAGTCTAACTGAGTGAATACTGATGCACCAACGAGATGGTCAAACAAATCATCTATCCTCGGGAGTGGGTGCCTGTTCTTTTTAGTAAGCTAGTTCAACTCTCTATAATCCACACATAAGCAAAGCAAACTGTAACAACCCGAAAAATCGGAACCAATTTAATTTTTTTATTTTGGCTATTTTAGTGAATTTTGAATATTTAAAATGATTTATTTTAAATAGTTATGACTAGAAATTTATTTTGAATAGAATTAGAACATATAAATTTATTTAAATAGAAGTTAGAATATAAATATTTATTTTAATTACAAAAGGAATTGAAAATGGCGCGGTAGTTTGAAAATTCGATTTCGAAATTCAAATGAATGTATAGGATTCAAAATAAACCGGATTTTAGTAAAACCAGAAATATTTGAATCTATTTGAAAATATCTTTCCAACGAATATGAAAAATCTAGATTTCATAGCGGGAATAAAAAGTTATGTCCAGTTGAAAATACAGAATAGTTGCTATGGAATTTTATATAATATATAGCCCTTAAAAATAGCGATTTTGCAGACGACCTCCGTTTTTGACGAGACCACTTTTGTTGGATCCGGAATGTCAAATTATTGCTAGGTTCCAATTTTCATAATTTCTGGAATTAATATGCGAGCGTGGTGAATTTAAACGTGTTTGGTCAATTCAGTTTGAATTTAATCGACTAGAAAATGACCGTTTTTCAAACGGTCTCCAAATTCGATGAAATTAGTTTCGATAGGATCGTATCATCAAAACATAGCTAGATTTATTTTTCTGGAAATTTTGGAGTTAGTATATGGCCTCGGTAAATTAAAATGTACGTTAAAATCAAATTTGAACGTTATATTAATTTATATTTTAATTTTAATAAAACTGATCGAAACGGTCGAATTGGCTTGCGGGACATATCCCATTGCATTCGGAATGGGGGTAATTAGCTAGAGGCGACAGTCGTTGGGTTCGATTTGGAGTTTGAAGACTAAACGGATTAGTTTGAAGACTAAACGGATTATTTTGAATTAAATAAAATATATTATATATATATATACCTTTGGAAGTCAAACCCTATTATTTTCTTTCTACGGTCAAACTGTGAATACCCCCCCCCCCCAAATTGAAACTCATAATCCCTCCCAATTTACAGTCCGCCACCGTCATTCCCGACCTCCGCCCGCTCCACTGCGACATCCCAGATCCGCCGCCTCCTTCTCCGCCCCTCCTCCCTCCTCCGATCATCCCCAGCTCCAATCCTCTCTAATTCAATCTCCACAGCCCAAACCCAATGGAAACCGCCAGCCCAACCTGCGTCGCCTGAGCGCCACCACCGCCGATGAGGACCCGCCACCTGACACCGCGCCTCTCCTCAAACCCCATCTCCGACCGGTGGGGAGTTCATTTATTTATTTACATTTATTTTATTTTATTTTCAGTTTTAAAAAATAATAACCATGTAGAAAAATCTGAAATATATATATATAAGTATTTTGATTAAAATGTGATTTTTAGTATATATGTAGCTTTATAAAAAATTGATTTTTAATATATATGTAGCGATAAAAAGTTATGAGTTTTGCATAGGAAAAAATTATGATTTTTGTTTACATAAAGATCTGATTTTTAAAAATAAAAAGAATCGATTTTTAATAATAAAAAGAATAGATTTTTATAAATAAAAAGAATGGATTTTTAAAAATAAAAAGAATAAATTTTTAAAAATAAAAAGAATAGATTTTTGTAAATAAAAAGAATAGATTTTTATAATAGAAAAGATTTGATTTTTATATTGAAAAAGATTTGATTTTTATAAGTAAAAGATTTGATTTTTTATGAATCAAAGGATATGATTTTTAATATGGTAAAGATATGATTTTTAATATGAAAAGGGCAAATAAAAATACGATTTTATTTATATGAATGGCATGTAAAAATTGGATCTTTATTGTTTGAATAGCAAAATAAAAATATGATTTTTATTTATACAATAGCATAATAAAAATATAATTTTTTTATACGAGTAGCGATATAAAAATATAGCTTTTTATATATGAAGTAGCATTATAAAAATATGATTTTTATAATATAATAGCCGTTTAAAAGTTGATTTTTATTATCATGTAGCGAAGTAAAAATATGATTTTTATTTAAATAACTTTGTTTTAAAAATGTGATTTTTAATATAAAAATCGTGTGAAACAAATTGCGATGGAACTGGTGGAAGACAAATCCAAATCTGAACCGTTCAAAAATAAAGAATGAAGGAGTGGATCCCAAAGGTGAGAACTTCTCACTTTAATTTATTTTCTAGTTAAATATATATGTACTAGGATGCAGACGGTGCTTAGTAGCACCTGACACCTTTGTTTGAAACCATGTTTGTTTGGTTGTTTGGTTGATTATATTATTTGGCTGAATTTGGTTTGGGAAATGAAATGAATCGATTAGAATTTGGTTTGCATATGGCGCGAGCCATTATTAGGCGAGGGATAAGGCTAAACCTTATTTTAGTTCTAGTATCGCGCCGTTATGCTATCGAAATTTTCTAAAAATATTAGAACAATAAAAATATCATTGTTACTGTATCAAATAGCCATGAGATGAAGTAAGTATTTTATTGTTAAAAATATAACTTTTAACGTGTATATGAATAAAATAAATATTCATTTATAAATCACACGATTTGTTTATGTACACACATTTGACTGATATTGATTTGGACGAGATATTTTACAAATCGCCCAACTGCACAAATAATAATTAGTGTTTGTTGTTTGAAAACCCCACACGGGTATTGGGATGATATTGGACATACACTAATCCCAATATTTAGTTGTATGTCAATCGATGGATTGATAGACTGGTGTAAGCGTTAATTATTTATATTTAACGCTTATGCAGTTGTGTAATGCACTCTGGATGATGGTTGACTATGTTTGATTATTGTTGTGTACATGTGTGTATGAAATCCATATAAATAAAATTATACGGTAATTGACTGTATTTGATTCCAATTCAGAAAGAAAGAATATTTTTAATTAAAGAATACTTTGAAACGACGAGTAATAAATATTTTAAAATAACTAACATTTTAAAATAATATTCAGTAATGGATCAGAATACGATTTTGATGTCCGATTTAGGACGGAAACGAAAATATTTAAATATATAAAGCCGTGTTGATTAAATTAACGCCATTTTGACATGAACGATATTTATATTGATTTTATTCATTTTTATAATGAATATCGAAAAGGAAGTGATTCCAAAATCTAATGTTTTGATAATATTATCATTTATATATTAATGATATGGAATATTCAATTTTGATTTATAATTGAATATGAAGTTGAAATCGTTTTGAAAAAGGATTTAAAACGATTTATAAAATACGTTTTAAATGGAAATCGATGAAATATATATAATATATATTTAATGGCCTGAATAGAACGCGCCGCGGCAGTTCGCGAATTTCGACCATTGACTTCGAATTGACATTACAGGAGATCCGACCGTTGGATTCTCCTAAAACCGGAATCGTTGGGTTCGTATCGAAAAGAGATTTCCAACGAATATAAGGAATTTGAAATCTAACGGTTGGATTTGGAATTATGTCCAAATCAAATTTGGAAAAGGTC
The DNA here is from genome assembly GCA_030737875.1 of Allium sativum. NCBI lineage: Eukaryota > Viridiplantae > Streptophyta > Magnoliopsida > Asparagales > Amaryllidaceae > Allium > Allium sativum. The sequence continues at coordinate 9,955,338 of JASFAX010000024.1, forward strand.
ATTGTAAGTGTAGTTCGATGACCGTTTATGGAAGTCGACTGTACGAAGCCTTGATAAAATCATTAAAAGTATAAATAATTTGTGTAAAATCATAATAAATGATTTGGAAAGAATTGGGATGAAAAATTCCATACTTGAAAAGATAAAAATATAATTTTATCAAAATGAACTAGTTATGAACTAGAATTATAATCCAATATTTTTAAATAAACAAATTGGATTTGAAATGGTTTTAAAAATAACTAGAATTTCCAATATATGAATTGGAATGGATTTGAATCGAAATTATCTTCGGAATATTTCGATATTGGATTCTGTGAATATACGGATATTGTGGAGGAATTTGGAAGATATATATATATATCGTTATTCCCAATACGATATTTGTTGATTTCAGAATTTGATATTGAATATAAGCCGATATAATTTCTATTCAGGGCCTTGTATTTAATATTGAATTGGATTTTGGGTTTGTCGTGAATGGTGTTTTCATTAACACTTCTTTTAAAACCAGTTGAGAAAAGAATAAATCTTTTAATTAAGATTATTAGAGTTTCCAGTTAATTTACATTTAATTGGAATAAAATGGGATGTGAATTGGGTTTATTGTGAACTGTGTTTTTAACGACATTCGTTCTTTAACCCGATTTACAGTGAAATGTGATTTGGAATTTATATATCTTTTTATTATTATTTAATGGAAATTTTCCAAAAGTAAAGTTTTCCAATTTAATATATTAAATTGGAATTGAATGGAATTCGATTTGATAATAATCGAAATGAGCTTTTATGGAGGAAGACTGTTAATATATATGGAATTTAAAAGGCTTTGTTGTTATTCTATTTATATTATTAGTCGGATATGAAAATTGATATCGATTATATATATTGATCTGTTTTCCATGAAGAATCCACGATTAATGGAATGTGATTTTGGGTTTACCATGAACTGTGTTTTAAATGACATTAGTTCTTTAACCCAGTTAAAGACGGGATTACATGTCTAACATTGTATTTCGAACTGTATGGTTGATCTCTGCTAAATATATATCTGTTTGGTGGTGGAGAATTTATTCTCTTTCTTAATACCCTTCTCTAAGACGTACGAGCTTAGAAGTTATATATCGACAGAAGTCAATAGTACGGTGTAGATTGTCGATGCGACATGTTTGTGTTTCCAAAGTTAAATAATCACTAATATTGTTTTTTAGGAAGATTAAAACTAAGTGGAGTTTTAATGAATCTTTAATTAGATTGAAATGGGAATTGATAATTTAAATTATTAAATTTGGGAAATGATCGAGAATGGAGTATCACAAATTTTTGCTCCTAGCGATAGTTAAATCTTTAATTAGATTTGAACGTGAAATGGTAATTAAATTTACCAATAAAACCATGGTGTTAGATATGGAGTATGAACAGTTTTGCTCCATGGAATGTTTAGGTTGGGATTGGGAAATTAAACAAATGATTACTTCGGTAAGGTGCTCTAATCCCGGCTAACTTGGATAAACCTCAATTTGGTTTGAATTAATATCCAAAGGAAGATTAAAGAATAAATTTAAAGAATTTATCTTTGATAAAATTAATGGGAACCTTTCCCAAAGTATATGAATATTTGAATAAAAGAATATTCTGAATTGGAATGAGGCGTATGTTGTGTTTTTATAGCATTTGTTTATTATATACGCGAGTTATTCAGAAAGGTTGGGTTTATACCTATTTTGAATAACTGATTCGACGATATGTCGATGATGAAGACGGTGGTTGAAGACCGAAGGTCTTCACATCGTTTAGATGACTACTGATGTCTTGATTGGGCTGTACACACAAGACAAGATAATAAGTGGTGATCGTCCAGATGTACTTGGAGACCAATTAGATATGCGAGGATCTCTCTCTTGTATTAGACATATGGGACGAGGAATAAGGTGCCTCCGGTTTCGTTCAGACCCAGAATGAACTTGTAAATGGATGTGTGTCTGACATTGGATTTTATTCTGTGTTGATTGATCTCTATTAAATATATATCTGTTTGGTGGCGGAGAATTTATTCTCTTTCTTAACACCCTTCTCTGAGACGTACGAGCTCAGAGGTTATATATCGATAGACATCAGTCGCATGGCGTGAATTGCCTGTATAGCATGCTGAGATGCAAATAATCAAGGCTTCTGTTGAAAAGCAGAATCTTGTGGTTGATGATCATAGCACGGCTTTAATATATCATAGCTTTGTGTAGCGTTAATTCGCGAGCCTCACACCCTGGTATGAACTAGAAACGGGAGAGGACAACAGGGAGGGCAGTGCGTTTCCTTCTAGCTAGGAGTGGTGTCATGGTATGGAGCCCAGACATTTATACTAATGTAGTTGTTGGATTGCGAGGCGCCTCAGATATATCGGTTACTACGGAGCCGATGGATATTGAGTCATTTGGCACAATTACGCCCCATAGGGTGGGGAAACATGTTCAGATATTATGAATCCACTATACACTTAGTGTGGACCGGCCCTACATATCACCTAGGGCACCCAGAGTTGTAGCCCTGAGACATTGGCTAGAGTGTCTCGAAGCGGTAGGGACGATCCCTTGCCTTGGTTCATGACGAAAATCCAATTTCCAATACGTGACATTTCGGTTTTGATTGTAGATACTAGTATTGGCGACATGATAGATGGTACCCATGCCGTCGACCGTTCGACGATCGGACCTCCTCCCTTGAAGCGCGTACAAACCCCGCACCTCCCCTCCGATTCTCAGCCAACTCGGTGGTCTGAAAACCCCCCAAAACTCAAGGATGGAACCCATTTTGGGCTGGAAATTAGAGCAGAATTCACCATGATAATTCACCAAACCGATTTGGATTTGTAGAGGGAAGATAGCACTTCGATTTTGCTTCTGAAATGGTTGAATTTCATTGAACAGATTAAGAGAAATCGGGATAGGAAGAATTGAACAATATCGGCCGTATATAATCGCTGGCGGCGGGTTTTATAAAATTAGGTTATGGAGAATTTTGATTGGCTAGTTAGAATATAAATATTTATTTTAATTATAAAAGGAATTGAAAATGGCGCGGTAGTTTCAAAATTTGATTTCAAATTTCAAATGAATGTACAGGATTCAAAATAAACTGGATTTTAGTAAAAAAAGAAATATTTGAATCTGTTTGAAAATATCTTTCCAACGAATGTGAAAAAATCAGATTTTATAATGGGAATAAAAAGTTATATCCAGGTTAAAATTCAGAATAGTCGTTATGAAATTTTATATAATATATGGCCCTTAAAAATAGCCATTTTGCAAACGACCTCCATTTTCGACGAGACCACTTTTGTTGGATCTGGAATATCAAACTATTGATTGATTCCAATTTTCATAATTTTTGGAATCAATATGTGAGCGTGGTGAATTTAAACGTGTTTGGTCAATTCAGTTTGAATTTAATCGATTGGAAAAGGATCGTTTTTCAAACAGTCTCCAAATTCGACGAAATTAGTTTTGTTAGGACCGTATCATCAAAACATAGCTAGATTTATTTTTCTGGAATTTTTGGAGTCGTTATGTGGCCCCAGTAAATTAAAATGTACGTTAAAATCAATTTTGAACATTATATTAATTTATATTGTAATTTTAATGAAAACTAATCGAAACAATGGAATGGGCTTACGGGACATATCCCGTTGTGTCCAAAATGGGGGTATTTAGCTAGCGGAGACCATCCTCCTTAGTTGCGAATACCACCGGAGCACCCCATTTAGATATGCTTCGCTTGATAAAAAAGTAGCTCCCCTACTTGCCTGCTCAGCTCTCTCATTTCCCTTGGAGCCTTGTGGCGCATGGGCAGTGCAACTGGCTTTGCATTGTCCACCAAGTATATATGAAAATTGATCTCACGCCTTGGGGGTAAACCCCGAACCTCCTCAAAAACATCAGGATAGTCTTGGACTACTGGTACAGATTGCAGATCCTCGATAGATGCATCCCAAGACTCTAGGAAACTAAGCATGACAGACCCTTCTGGGTCACAAGAAATCTCGAGGGTCCTCCCATGGTAAGTCAAAAGTCTAATGACCCTCCTCTCACAATTGAGAATGGCACCTTACATGGTTAGCCAATCCATCCCTAGAATCAAACTATAGCCCATAAAACCGAGCACATATGTGGCGCACTCAAACTCGACGCCTAACACAGATATTCTCAAACCCCGACAAATCATGGACAAATGATCCGAACCACCAATGGGATCGATTACCATACAAGTATTAAGGTGCAGACACTCAACTATAGAACTAGATATAACTGAATGTGAAGCGCCTAAATCCAAAGAGTTCTACCTGGATAATTTGGAAAGGGAGATTAAAAATTAAATGGGAACTTTACTACCTCTATCCGGTATACTGACCATGAGAACATACACCTACTCTTCAGAAGATCCTGCCCTTTGGTCTTGTCCTTGTTTCTTCGGGCATTCCCTCATGTAGTGTCCGACCTCACCATAGTTGAAGCAAGCATTCTTCCTTTTCCGGCAATCTTTTATTAAATGACCCAAGTGCTTACTGCCACGAAATTTCTTAGAGGATTTACCTACTCGTGATGGTGGAGGAACAACGACTGCAGCTGGGGGAGGGACGTCTCCTTGGTTCCCAGTTGGTGTCGTAGCCTTAAGATACCTACGGAACCAATCCGGTACTTGAACGCACTCTGGAATATTCGGTTCCCTAGACATGCTGAAACGAAAAGGAAGAAGGGATTCAAACAGAGAATCAAAAGATATTTCCTATGGTTTTGGGGAATATGTTTTTCAAAACAGACTTTCTTTTGAAAATGCTTTCTTTTAAAACCTTTTTGAAAGCAATTTTCAAAATATTTTATCCGATCTGGTAACCTTCAGCTCTGATACCAAGTTTGACACCCCACGTCCGTTAATGTCACTCATTAAGAGAATGCATTAAGTTTCGTGAAGCGTTATAGGTAAACAAAAACAGAAATATTATAAGACAGATATAAAATAGCAGCGGAATTAAAAACTTTATTAATCATTAAGCATCGTGGTTCAAAACATCATATGTCTGAAAATACATAAACCCAGTACATCATTAAAATTTCTGTCTTGTACTTAAACATCAGAGTACAATAGTAAAAGAGGCATAATCCGCAAAAGAAACATAGCCATGGTAGCAAAGATAAGAACTTGAGCAATACATCTAAGCAGCTTCAAGCAAGACGATAGCAGAATCCTAATCAAGCTTGAGTATTCCCACCCTGAGAACCTAGGGGGGTGAAATGTAAGAGGAAGAAGAGGAAACAAAATGGGTCAGACATAAAGTCTGGCGAGTCCAGTTAATTTTAGCAAATAAATAAGTAAAAGTATCATGACAGGCATACAAAATGGATAAGAAAGATATCATCATAAAAGGAAGGCATGACAAGGTAAACAAGATAGAATGTATACGCTTCCCTATTGATTACTCTGCACCAATACTAGTGTCTTATTAATAAGATGATCCCTAACCAGTATAAGATGGTAGACTTAGGTGTACTTCCAGTGATAGGTTTTCACCCCATATAGTCAACAAGCAGCCCAACATACCGGAGTTACCACTAAGGGTATTAACGGGCTCCCAACATACCGGAGTCTAAGTGTACCCTAATTACTACCCTAATCGATCAGCTCCCTACTCCATAGATACCCTATGCTGGTCCCCACATTAGGATGTATCACTTCTTAAAGGGGAAACCCTTCATTTTTATGATGTGCACAACCATATCTATAGGTGTCAAGTTCGTCTTATCACTACCCCCTCCGCCCGGACCATGCACGCACATGACCCCAGTCGGTTTGCGCCGCCCACACCATCCTCCACGTTTGGATCTCTTATAGTCAGCCTAGTGAGCGTGCCCCAATCCGACCTAGGACGGAGTACTCGTTTGATACCGTTATATGGGTTACTGACTGAAACGGGTCTCACACACAAGATGATGCAAGCTCTTCCCTTTGTCTTGCATCCCCACTAGGATTTCCACAGGTTATCTTGCCTAACGGTGTCTTTAATGACATAATCCACAATATTTCCACAGGTTATGCTTACCTAACGGTGTCTTTAATTACATAACCTCGACCGGTTAAGTTTTGTGGGCTTATATATAAATAGTACCCACCCTACCCAGATATACTTAACCATCCCACTGTTTCAACCAAGTTTATTTGTCTCTTACTCAAGTTAACACGTGCATACAATCTCTATGGATTCAACCAGGCTAAGTAACCAGACCAACAGGTTATCCCCATTCACATTGACTTCTTTTCACTTGCCAAAATTCCACTTGCTTATTAATTTCATAAAAATATAACTTAATCAATTTAAGTTTATTAATAAGCCCCATTACATGTTATTCTTTAGATTGTAATTAACGGAAGTAATCTTACAATCTTTCACCACTGGATAGTTATTAACGGAAGTAATCTTACAATCCCTTTGTATTATTCATTGTATGATTCCATAGTTACAATACTATGTTGTACTTAATATGTAATTAAGTATACTTTATCTCAGTTCACCTGTTTTCTATTCAACGTACCACTACAACTTGACATTGTTTACTTATTAACTTAGCTTTCTTAACTAAGGTTTACTAATATGCTTTCTTTCCTTTTATTATAACCAATGTTATAATTTCTACTTGTCCCTAAGACAAGACTACCTATTATATAACATCCTCATTAAAGTAATTAATTATAATAGGTTACTATCATTCCCTGTTTACTCCAATTCATTACCATATATCCATTTATGGTCGTAATGCACTAGGTCTCCCACATTAAGCCTACCACCTGTGGATGCTGGATATGCTGGGCGAGTCCAGGCAGATTTATTCCACAAATCGAGCTTAACGTCGTGTCTTAGCACATTACGTGTTTCTGTACTTAGGCCCCTTACATTAGATTCACCACTTGTGGTTGGTGGTTATGCCGGGTGGTTCCGGGCAGACTTCCGCCACAAGTGTAAAATAACCTCGTGTCTAAGCACGATTACAATTTCAGTTATTGTAATTCTAGGCATTTCCATTATTAATCAATTATACCTATGTCATTATAGGGTTTCATGCCCCTTTCCCAAGTCATATTCGTAATGAACCATATGCACCAAATTAGGGTCTTTTAATCACAATTTTGGTTCATACCCAAATCCACATTTTAATTCAAGTTATGCTCAAATTTCATAATACAAGTTATGACCCACTTTTAGCGGATTAAACAGGCTTCAAACATTCTTTATAGTTCCATTAACATGTTTCACTTAATCTTAAATTAAGCCTACGGGTTTATATGTCCCAAACCACAAGTCATAATTTACTGCATAAACCAAGCCCCAATTTTTAGTCGAACTCCACAATATAGTTTATGCCCTCAGATTCCAATCGTGATCCAAAGTACAGGTTATACCCCTAAATTACCATTTCCAATCATTCCCAGTTTAACCCAATTTCGTTCGTACGCATATTTCAGCGATGTTGGCCTAGGCTCGAAGGTAGCCTGGCTATAAAAATAAAAAGGGAATGAGACAGAAGAACATAATAGGCATAAACCAAAAGTAACGGAAATGGGCGTATGATAGCAGAAACAGGCATGTAAGAAAAGATTTGATGAGCAAAAATAGGCATATAAAACAGATCTGATGAACATGTGATAATAGAACTGATTATGCATAGTGACATGATCATAAAAAGGCATGATGAGATCTAATCAATGAATCAGATATGTAAATAATGGCAAATTTGACATGATAAATAAGTATAGGTTCAGATCTAGTTCATATTCATGTCAGAATAACTTAGATAATCCGGTTATAGCAGATCTGATATGATTCAAATAGTCATAGGCACAGGTCCAAATTATAGTCATGTCAATATTTACTTTTTAATTATTTATATCTGAAATTAACATACACTCACAGTGTTTGGATCTAGGAAAATAGAGAAGAATTGCTGATGCTAAATTACGGATCTAAACATGAATAACTTGATTTGTTGAAGAAGAAAAGGTTTGATTCAATCTAGGCAGAGACAACATCTAGTCCTCCATTATTTTTGGTGTGGAGAGTCAAGAAAAATGAGGCCATATATATAGATGCCCGAAACCCTAATCTGCCCAGTATGCCGCAAGGGGGTGGACCCTTCCTTAGGGGGTCGACCCCCCCTTAGGTGGTCGACCCATGGGTCGAGACCCCCTTGAGGGGTCGACACCCCTGAAAGGGATTTTTGGCGCTCAACGAAAATTTGATTTTTGAACTTATATTTGAATTTCTGGATTATATATATTATATATAATTCTCCTGCGCGTATACAAACTTCAAACTTTCATAACTTCTTCACACGATGTCCGTTTTACGCAAACCAGGTGTCTATTTTGACTAGAATTTCGAGACGAACGCAACGACGTAGTCTATTTCCCCTAATTCTGAATATTAAATTAATTATTCTTTAATTTATCATATTTAGTTTTGTTAAAATTACGGGGTGTTACACACCCTTCGTTACCACAAGTGCACCCTTTAAAACCCTCATGTTATGATCTGCAATGGCGATCTTCTTTCCTAGTGAATCCAATGGCCCTAAACAGATAAGTCACTTTTGAAGTCTTGAAACATAGCGTACATTAGTGAGAGTGAGAACCACTCCAACAAGTATCCTTGTTTATATAAAGCCAATGCCTATTGAACTACACATAACACCATTTTTCATAAAAACTGTATTCCCCACTTTGTCATCATGAGGAGAAAAATAACTCATGTTCAATGTCATATGATAAGATGCACCTAAATCGAGCATCCATTTGCTACCAGAAATATCCAATGCAACCATTGCGAATACATTCTCATCTATTTCACCCATGCCACTCTCCACCACTATGTAAGGAGATGCTACTTTCTTCTTCTTGTCTTTGTTCGAGCACTCATTCATAGAATGATCTAGTTTCTTGCATATAAAGCACTTTCTATTTCTTTCTCTTGATTTTCCTCTCTAACCTGGATTCCTTGATCTAGAGCACCCCATGTTTCCCTTCTTCATATTTTTTTCTTTCTCCATAAATAAACCATTACACTAATAGCTCTATTACTGCAATCACTCTACTCCTTAATTTGTTCTTCCAATTCCTCGCTAAGAGGACCATCTTTAACGTAATCAAGAGACAAAATTTCTCATTTATAGATCATAGGGATTGAGAACGTTGTATGATGGACTGACAATATACATAATGATATCATCACCTTTTATTCTTCCTCAATCTTCATATATACCACATTCATCTTTATTAGCAACCCATCAAAGGCATTCAAGTGTGTCATAAGAAAAGCACCTTTCTTCATCTTGAAGGTAAAGAATGTTCGCCACAAGATCATATGATTTATATGTGACTTCTTCGTATACAAATCCTCTATGTCACATATACCTTAGTGGTTGTTTCACCACTAATTCCAGAGACCACCTTCTCTCCCTTAGCAAGTTAAAGTGTAGCGAAAGCCCACTCTTCCATCTTCTATCTCCCAACATCTGAAGTATCATTTGATGACATATGTGTGTCATACAATACTCGATGCACCCGATTCCGCCTTAAAATTATATATATAATTTTTTAATTTTATATTCTCGAAAATAAATTTTATAAATATATATACACTATTAATGTTTTCCATTTAATGTTATTACTAATTTATATATATTACTCCTACAACTAAATGCATCTACAAATTCAAATTTTAAAGCATATCAGATTTTGCTTTATTGCTCCAAATTATGCTGAATTTAATTGATTATTATTGTGAAGCACTTATTGGCATCATTCGTATCTCGTTCACTATCAGAAAGTATCTAAATCGTCTAATGTTGCATTATAGGCTCTTCTTAATTTTTTTAATGTGCTAGTTTTTGGTGAGATTTTTAGTTTCATTAAATTTGGATAATATTTTTATATATGGCTAAGTTCATTGAAACTAAAACAACTAATGACATTCCCACTTCAATGAATTTTGTTTTTGTTTCCCTTAAGTTTATTCATTTTTTCATATTTCAAAAAGAGATCTATTTTTTTTTTGGTTATGTAGGCTATTTCCTCATCATCGTCATTTAAATCCATATTATATTTTGGGGCATTGAAAGCAATGCATTTCTTTTTTGTTTCCTTGCTTTCTTTCATGCCCAATATTTCTGCTTCATATGTCATTATATTATAAATCATTTCTTTTGCTTTTAGAGTACAAATGTCATTTGCATCTTCAATTGCGAGAATTTTTCAATCCCTTCCAAAAGTAAGTGAATTGAGGATTTTTCTAGCTTGATACTCCTCCGCAAAACTTTAACCCATTGCAATTAATGAATGTGATGTCTTGAAATCTACTATACATATCCGAAATAGACTTAATTGGATGCATTTTATACAATTGAATTTGATTTGTTAAACATAGAAATCATAATCTATTTGACTTTATTAGTCCCCCATGTGTAAACTTGTAGTATTCTTCAAATTTCGTAAGCAGGCTCACAAATGTAGACTTTTCTAAACTAATTCTTATATAATGAACAGAACAAAATGTTCCTTGCTTTAGAGTTATTTTGTGTAAATGCCTTTTGTTGAGGTGCGCATTATGCAAAGTTAGTCTCGAGTTGGTGTACTCATTTTCTGTGACATTTCATATATTTAGGCCATTTGACTATAAAAAAATTCATTTTACAGGACCAATAGGTGTAAATACTGCCTCTAAAATATATTAGTATAGTAAAAATTACTATTCAACAAATGGGTTAACAAGTGTACTAACAGTGCTATACGCTATTTGAACTTTTTAAAAATCAAAATTTTGAGCATGTAGAAAATAATGTTGTGACACTAATTATAGGATACAAAAGTGTAGATCTTAAGGCTAATTTAACTGTAGAGTGATGAATAGTGTTTTAGTGTTGTATGAATTTTTCCAATTTTTTTCAAACTAATATTAAACAGTTCAAACTTAATGATAGAAAAGCACAAAAAAATCAAAGTAAATGCAATAAAAATAAAAGTAAATGGTTGGAGAGATCACACTAGGATATTTATATTGGTTTGAAGTTAACTAACAACTAGTCTAGTACAATAGCTTGTTTATTTTCTTTCCAAAAGCCAAACAGTAAAAACAAACTTGGTTTTAAAACTCTGTGATACATCTTCTGGATTCTCAAAGATGTACACTTGATTTACCAAGCTACAAGAACAACCACTTCATTTCTAGGACAATCAGCATACCCACTTGATTTCACATGCTACCAAACGCACCTACGACCCGATTATGGTTTGATAGATTTTACAAAATCCATTTTTAATATTGAGTATGATACATTAAATAAACTCTAGAATAGCACTTTGATCATGATTTGAACGAGAGAGACTAAAGAATAATCAATTGAGAATAAAATCAAGTGTGTTTGAATTCGATTCTATTTGAATTTAACAAGAATTTTGTTGAAATTAATGATTCAAATATTTGTAGAGAAGGAAAGAAATTGATTGATTGTCAATCAATTAATTGGCTCGTACATGTAAAGAGATAGGAGAAAGATTTCTTTTTGGAAGAAAAATAAAAGGCCAATCAATCAATTAATTAATGAAGAATCAATTCTTAGGGAAAGAGATTGAGACCATAATTGCTCCATCCATTTATGCTCCAATCAAATCAAGGAAGATATTATATTTATTTTTCTTCATGAAACTTCTCTTCTTTATCCCCAAGAAATCGCTCTATATAAATAGGGGTCATGTTATTGTATGAAGTATGCAATCCACCATTAGTCTCCTCTCTTTCGTAATCTTTTGTACTCATTTTTTCATTGAGAAATAAAAGTTGTTGGGTCTCCATGGACGTAGGCAAAGCCGAACCACGTTAAAAATTGGTGTGCTCTTTCCTCTATTTTCTAATTTTGTTCTCTCTATAATTTATGCCACTTGTTTTTATTTTTTGCGTTGTTGAAATTGTTGACAGACTAGATCATTGGGTTTATTCATATTCCGCTGCCCAAATCTCTAATTTTGCACTACAGATTGGTATCAGAGCTAGTCGTCCAGTTCAAAGACTTTTTCAACCATGTCAAATTCCGCAAAGAATAACGATGGTAGAAGCGCTACAAATTATGGAGTCGCTAGATTTGATGGAAAAGGGAATTTTGGCACATGGAAGATGAAGATGGAAGCGGTGTTGAAGAAAGAGAGGACATTTAAGGTTGTCTCAGATCCAGAGAAATTGAAGAAATTAGCACCTGAAGAGTTAGAAGAATTGGAAGAGGATGCTCTCACTACCATCCAACTTAGCCTTTCTGATGAAGTACTTAGAGAGTTTTCTCATGTGAAAACTACTAAGGAATTGTGGGATGCTATTCAGAGAAAGTTCTACGACAAGTCTCTCACCAACCGCATCATCTTGCAGCAACAACTTTATTCTTTCAAAATGAGGCCTGAAACAGATGTATTTGCTCATATAGATGCCCTCAACACACTTGTCATGAATCTTCGAGCAGCTGATGTAAAGATTGAGGATGAGGCGCAAGCTATTATTCTTTTATGTTCTTTACCTGCAGAGTATAACACTTTTGTTAACTCTATGATCTATGGACGTTCGTCTATTTGCTTGGAGGATGTGAAGACAAATTTGCATAACGAAATGTTGAGAGGAAAGTTAGCAAGCATGAGCATGGAGAACGATTCTGAAAGTCTTGTTGCATAGTAAAAGTAGACCCAATTATGGTGGAGATAGAGCAAAGTCCAGATCTCAGTCAAGAGCAGCCCGGAAGGGGGTTTGTCATTATTGCAGAAAACCTGGACATTATATTGCAAATTGCCCCAAGTTGGAGAATAAAAACAAAGCTGTTCCCCAGAAGGCTTCAGCATCTACAGCGGAGACATCAGATTCAGATAATGATCCTAGCATTTTTACAGCTTCCGCCTCTCCTATGAAGAGTACTATGTGGATTATTGACTCGGGAGCATCCTATCACATGACACCTGATAGGCACTCGTTTTCCACTTATCGTCAACTTGATGGAGGAGAGGTTCTCATAGGAAATAATGCTTCTTGTCGCATGATTAGTATTGGAACAGTAAAAATCAGGATGTTTGATGGTGTTGTTCGCACTTTATGTGATGTCAGGCATGTACCTGATTTAAGGCGTGGTTTGATCTCTATTGGAGCATTGTGCAATTTTGGCTTGAAGTGTGTGATAGAAAAAGATTCATTAAAAATTACAAATGGCTCATTGATAGCAATAAAAGGGGTAAAAGCTGGAAATCTATATTTGCTGAAGGGTACAACTGCTATTGCGGAGTCTGCTTCAGTTATTGATTCAGTTGATTCCGACTCTACCAGATTGTGGCATTTTGTATGGGCCACATTGGAGAGCGCAGTTTAGAAGTATTGAGAAAGCGAGGCTTGATTGACGGTGTTCATCATTCAAAACTTGACTTTTGTGAAGGATGTGTACTTGGAAAGCAGACCAAGGTTTCTTTTTTGGCATTGCAGAGCATAAGTCTAAATATGTTTTAGAGTATGTTCATACTGATGTTTGGGGCCCCGCACCATGCCTATCTTATGGAGGAGCCAGGTATTTCGTTTCATTTGTTGATGATTTTTCTAGAAAAGTATGGGTTTTCTTTATGAAGTCCAAAGATGAAACTTTTGATAGGTTTCAAAGTTGGAAATCTCTTGTTGAGAAGCAGTCTGGAAAGAAAGTGAAGGTTCTTCGTTCAGATAATGGTGGTGAATTCACTTCTCAAAAATTCATCAAATTTTGTGAGTCCGAGGGAATCAAAAGACATTACACCACACCAGGAGACCCTCAGTCAAATGGGGTTGCAGAGAATGAATCGGAATTTGTTGGAAAGAACCCGTTGCTTACGGCTGACTGCGAGATTAAATAAGAGATTTTGGGCAGAAGCATTTCTACGGCGGTTTTCCTTATCAACCGCACACCTTCTACCGCCATAGATATTAAGATTCCTGAAGAAGTATGGAAGGGAGGGCCTGTATCATATTCCTTTCTTAGAGTGTTTGGTTGTCCAGCTCATGTGCATGAGAGCAAAGGGAAGTTGGATCCAAGATCGTGCAATTGTATTTTTCTTGGATATAAGAAAGGAATTAAGGGATATAGGATGTGGTGTCCTACTACCCAGAAGATTGTTACTAGCAGGCATGTTACATTTGATGAGAAGGCTATGTTGAAGGTGGAGCCTTATTCTTCAGTTAATGATGATAATGAGAGGAGAAATTCAGAATACCAAACACAAGGCAGATCATCAGACTTCCATATGAGTAAAAATGGTGATTCTGATGACACCGTGGTTGATAGGGAAGAGACAGAAGATCAATCTCAAGGTGGAGCTCAAATTCAAACTCAACCAACGAGAGAGAAGAAAAGACCTACATGGCTCGATGATTTTGTGGGATTAAGCATTGAAGATATTGACTTTGATGACATGGCAGCTTATGCATTAAGCATATTTCAAGATGAACCAAGAGACTACAGAGATGCCATTAGTTCAGTTGATAGCTCCAGTTGGCTAGTAGCAATGGAGGAGGAGATTGAGTCTTTGCACAAAAATCACACTTGGGATTTAGTGCCACTTCCTTCCGGCAAGAGAGCAATTGGATGTAAATGGATCTTTAAGGTGAAAGATGGCGGCAATGGTGACTTGAGGTACAAAGCAAGATTAGTGGCGAAGGGTTATATTCAGAAGAAAGACGTGGAGTTTCATGATATTTTTTCTCCAGTTGTTAGACACACTTCCATTCGCATTATTTTGGCATTAGTTGCTCACTTCGACATGGAGTTGGAACAACTAGATGTCAAGACAGCATTCTTGCATGGTGATCGTGAGGAGGACATTTACCTACAGCAGCCAGAGGGGTTCATTGATAGCAGCCGGCCAGGTCATGTTTGTAAACTTAACAAATCTCTTTATGGCTTAAAACAGTCTCCTAGACAGTGGTACAAGAAATTTGATAAGTTTATGATCTCACATGGTTACTCTAAAAGCTTTAAGGACCAATGTGTCTATTTTAAAAATTGTAATGATGACATCGTCTATTTATTACTTTATGTTAATGATATGTTGATAGCTTCTAAGAGCATGTATAAAATCTCGGAGTTGAAGATGGAGCTCAGTAAGGAATTTGAGATGAAAGATTTGGGAAACGCACAGAGAATTTTGGGGATGGAGATTTAGAGGGATAGAAAGCAAAGAGTTTTGAGGCTCACTCAAACTCAATACATCGAGAAAGTCCTATCTCGATTCGGTATGGAGAATGCTAAACCGGTGGCTACTCCATTAGGCTCTCAATTCAAGCTATCCAAAGATATGTGTCCCACATCGGAAGAAGATAAAAGGTATATGACTAATATACCTTATTCTAGTGCTGTTGGTAGTCTCATGTATGCAATGGTTGCACGAGACCAGATTTGGCCCATGTAGTTGGTGTTGTTAGTCGATATATGTCTAACCCAGGTAAAGAGCATTGGCAAGCAGTGAAGTGGATACTCAGATATCTTCGTGGCACTTCTTCAGTTAGTTTGTTATATGGTGGAGTTGGTGGAGTAGATGGAGAAATCTCTCTTAGAGGATACTGTGATTCAGATTACGCTAGGGATAGAGATGGACGGAAGTTGGTGTCGGGCTATGTTTTTACACTTGGCATAGGCCCGATTTCGTGGAGATCAAAGTTGCAGTCTATCGTAGCTTTGTCGACTACCGAAGCAGAGTTAATGTCGATTGTGGAAGCAACAAAGGAAGGATTGTACTTACATCAGTTGTTGGATGATCTTTCAATGGCGCAGCAGACAGTGGAGCTATTTTCAGACAGTCAGAGTGCGATTCATCTTGTTGAGAATCAGGCTTATAGTTCACGGACGAAGCACATTGATGTTAGAGGCTTCTTTCTTATGCTTGAGGAAGAACGAAGCAAGATCAAATTATTGAAGGTGGGTACTTCGGATAATCCTTCAGATATGATGACCAAGTCACTTCCAAAGGACAAGTTTGAGCATTGCTCAAACTTGATCAGTTTGCTTCCTGTTACTTGAGCACCATGGGGCACTGGGCCCAACAACTTCTATGTTGATTGTTGAAGATGAGATGATGAAGAAATATTGTCATATTTGAATCAAGGTGGAGTGTTGAAATTAATGATTCATATATTTGTAGAGAAGGAAAGAAATTGATTGATTGTCAATCAATTAATTGGCTCGTACATGTAAAGAGATAGGAGAAAGTTTTCTTTTTGGAAGAAAAATAAAAGGCCAATCAATCAATTAATTAATGAAGAATCAATTCTTAGGGAAAGAGATTGAGACCATAATTGCTCCATCCATTTATGCTCCAATCAAATCAAGGAAGATATTATATTTATTTTTCTCCATGAAACTTCTCTTCTTTATCCCCAAGAAATCCCTCTATATAAATAGGGTTCATGTTATTGTATGAAGTATGCAATCCACCATTAGTCTTCTCTCTTTTGTAATCTTTTGTACTCATTTCTTCATTGAGAAATAAAAGTTGTTGGGTCTCCATGGACGTAGGCAAAGCCGAACCACGTTAAAAATTGGTGTGCTCTTTCCTCTATTTTCTAGTTTTGTTCTCTCTATAATTTGTGCCACTTGTTTTTATTTTTGGCGTTGTTGAAATTGTTGACAGACTAGATCAGTGGGTTTATTCATATTCCGCTGCCCAAATCTCTGATTTTGCACTACAAGTTTGACTAGATTTTTTAGAAAACAAGAAAGCGAAAAAAGTTAAATAATGAGAAGTTAGTTATTGAAACTTATTTAAAACAACAATTATTTATATAGGAACAATAGTCAAGTCCATTCAAGAAGAGATCTGATAGAAAGATGCATCCATTCAGATTTGAATTTTGAAATATCAACATGCATGTTAGCATACTTCATATTTGTATGTTGATACATCCCTTCACATCCTAATAGAAGCTTTGTTTCAAATTGTTTTGAAAAAAAAGTATTAAATATTTTGAAACTTTGTATGATAATTTAAACATAGTTAATACCCATTTCAATAATAACTTTGAAAATAAATTTTGATATGTTTAATATATAAAGGATTTGAATATAAGTTTCTTTTTGAAATGATAATACTAATAATAATAACAACATACAAAGTACAAGTGAATATACACTTAACTTCAAAGTATTAATGTATATCAAAAAAATATAAATATTTATGGGACATACTAAAACTATTGGAAGTATATATATATATAATATTTGAAAACTTAGTTACACAAATTATTATAAAGATTTAAATTAATTTGAAAAGTATTCGAAGGATGTTTGAAACATTATGTTGAAGATTGGAACTCATAAAATATTTTGAAACCCAAGATTTTGAAAATCATTTGAAAATCAATTAATAGATTTTAAAACCTTTTTATGAAAGAGAGGGAGAGATCAAGGAAGTACTACCAGGGCTTTAACAACGTAATATAAGATTTAATAACTTACCTTGAATCATCAAACTCGTGAGATGAATCTCTGTACCAGTCTCCAACTCAATCGATTGAGTCTTCTCTTAATACTTTACAGTCTTCTTAACCAGTAGTAACTATCAAATATCCTGCAATATGTACTAGATATAACTCAATGACACGTTAGTATCTACAAGTGCGAACCCGTGCTACGCTCACGCGTTTGAGCTGATGTATTGTGTACAATAAAATGTTTGACTTTCATATCACTCAATTGTAAAAATATAATTTATTACATGTTTATGCATGCATGCTATATCTTATTACATACATTATACTAACAAATACTCAAAGTGAGCAAATAAGATATACGTGTGTGTACACACACACACTCTTGTTGATGATGTAAGCTGGTTTGATCCACTAATGTAAATACTACATTTTTAAGAGTTACGTTTTCTTAGTAGTTACATACTTGGATCTAATAATACATATTTATCATAAGGACATGGACAACAGTTTTGAACAATTTCTATGTTGTCATATTTTGAAAGATTGGACTACATAAATATAGTCATCATTTGAACATAGAGTAATGTGCAATCACCCTTTCAGATCTACATAATGAAGAATTTTTTGTTAATCAATACCGAAGTCTGCAAAATGCCATAAACTTGTAAATCCAGGAATACTCCAGAATATTACCTTTTACCCTAACAACATAACAAATAATACGATCTAGGAATAATACTTGAAAGTTCTTAAAAAGTTAAAAACATAGCTTAATAAAAGTGAAATTTAGAATATTTAAGAGTTTTAACTATTATAGGTTTAATCATACATTTCAAAGCGTGGTATTCAACTCATATTGAGCAGAAGAAAGTTTTGTCATCTTCAAACTCTCTTGCATTACCTTTTGCTTTCACAGAGCCACCCACTTATACTCCCTATGACCACATGCAGAAGATGATACATGCCACTGTTTTATGCATAAAAATGAACATATTAGTTTTCAACAAAAAGGCATATACTGGATTTTAGCGTATATAATAATAACCTGCCTTAATGGAAAATTTTAATCCATCCACTATAGCTTGTGTGGTCAAATGTTATCTCATTTCAATCGCATCGATGGCCAATAGATTGGAACACCAATGCCAGTTACATGATCATGAGCACGATCCACGCACCATGGCTCGATCTTCATTTATTAACCTCTTCTCATCGCTGAAATACGTTGTTAGAGCAGTTCTTTCATTCTTACTGGTTATGTCAGGGATACCGTGTACCTAGTGTAGGATAATGTTTAATCAATGTAACCGTGTGTTTGATAAAATAGATATATGCATGACACTTATCATGGTAGCAAGATCAGAAGCTCGGAATTAAAAAAAGAAAAAGGATCTGTTCATATATTTTCCAACCAGGCAATTAAATAGTACAACTAAATGATATTTTCATTATTTATGTGGCCTCGAAGCCAAAGATTAGAGCTAGTAGGTAAAATGATAAATGGATAATTGTCTAAGTTCCTAATCAGTAATACACAACCTATGTCCATATATGTATTCTACATATAAATTGATGTTAACTCGTACGACAACATATGGATCTCAAGAGTTGTGATTTTATCTATAGATAAAAGAAATCTCAGTTAGTAAGGTAGTCACTCATCAAATTAAAAACACATGGATGTCTAAGGCAATAGCATGTTAGCTACTTGAAATTTGCACCAAATCATGTCATAATTTTGTCCAATTTACAGGTTCCATGATATCTAACAGTTTGATATTGTACAAAATGGTGTTGAATATTATGAGCTAGACATCTAATGCTTATTCGAAGAAGAAATTATTCGATAAAAAAAATTTGAACACATTAGAATATAGTGTGATTTAAATTGATGTAGATCATGGATAAAAAATAGTACTTTTTCATAGCTAAAAACACATGAAGTCAATAAAGATAGCAGATATGAAACATATTTTTATTTATATGGGTTACAGTGAAATGCACTGAGATAGAATAAAAAGCATGAAAAGTCCTGATTATCTTTAGAGCTAACTGAGGCTAAATCACTACAAGAAGCACAGTATATAGCAACGAAGGGGGGAAACGGCCGCCAATGACACCTCACAATGGTTTCCAACGGCTTCCAGCATAGGCTAAATTTTGGATTTTTCTTTACAGGAAAATCGGCTGAAGGAAGAAAACATCTATTTTTTTGTCAAAACGACGCGGCATCTTTTTTTCAGTCAGAAGGACGTGGGTTTTCAATTTTCGTACAAAGGAAAAACAATTCCCAAATCTTAAATTCTAGGTCGTCAGTTTCTTCATCAATTTTTTCAGCGATCGTTCGAAGGACAGCTTCAGGCGGCGGCTGCGACGGCATCTTCCGACGGCGGCGGCGGCTTCAGGCGGCGGCGGCTTCAAGCAAGGTCTAATCGAGTTCGTCGACATCAACAATTCCTCCTGTGAAGTACGCTTTTGTTTCTTATTTCAAATTTCTTTATCGTTATTAAATTAGATTGTGTTTGCGCATATTGGAAGCTATTTTACCCTGATATGATATGTGTGTATAGCATTTTCTGTTTTGTTAATAATAACTATATGCGATGTGCGTATAACATTTTCAGTTTTGTTAATAATAACTGCACACCTTTGTTTTGTCGTGATGATATTACCTCTGGTGAATCAAAAAGCTTGCTAGTTGATTTTTAGTATAATGATAATTCATATTCCACCTGTCATAGCATAGACTCTTCTTTATTTGAAGTTAAGTATGAAATTTGTGAATGTTCATCGCATCAAGGTACGATTATCATCTTAAATATGGTTTTTAAATTTTATTGTCATTCGTATTCAAATTGTATGTTTAACTATCATTTTCTATTTATATTGTCATTTAGTTTGACAGTGGTTTATTTCTTTTAGTCTGATGATTGTATAATTATTATTGCATAGTGCTAGTTGTATATATCATTTCACACAGTAAAATTATGGAGCAAATTGCCAGAAGAAGGAAGAAATGTGCGTTATGAAAAATAGTTCTTTGTCTTATCATGGAGGACTAGTGATCAAAATTAGTTGATGATGGTTTTGGTTGGGATGAAGTAACATACCGTCTTTCGTCCACTTCAAGATGGTAATTAAACCAACTCAAACCGTTCGAATGACAGAATGTTGTTAGCTTCTGAGGTAAATAGAATAAATCACAGAATCACAGACATAGAAAACAGAATATCTCGCAGCGGAATAAATAAATTATACAATAGTAGTTCATGAAGCTACTAAATAGAAATAAAAATTTATACATACTATCAGAGTTACAAAATTAAATACAGCGGAAGTCTAAATACAAGAATTTCTAATACAGAGGAGAAATAGCCAGAATCAACAGGTAGAGATGATATCTTCAATAGTCTCCAGCTTCAGAAGGTGAAATCTCAACACTGCATTACTCGATCTGACCCGAGCAATAATGCAAAACAAAACAACTCGGATCAGGACTAACATTCTCATGGAAGTAAATCAACTTAAATGAAATATTCAATGAAATGCATCAGTAACTTAAAGGATGTTTGGGATCACCATCCTCTAAGGATCCGTTAAACTAATATCATATAATATAATACGCTATTATAATAGTGTCTATGTTTAAATATACTATTGAAAATAGTGTAAGCGGGATTACCATTATTACCCTTACACCGTTTATACCGTTATCGTACAGTTTGCATATAACACACCAGTACGTCGGCGGATAGGGATGCGCCGTGATACGACAACGCTAAATCAAAATCGTAGGGGGCTCGATCAGGATAATATGACAAGGCACACGAGGAATACCCACGGTAGGATTCTACCGATGCACGCCCGGACCGGTGGTAACGCATAGCCGCAACTACCGCCCACCTCGAACAACACTCCCATAATCAAGGGTGGCCACCAATCAAATCACAAAGTAATAGATATAGTTCGAAGAAGTGTGCCCGATGGAGGTGCGACCTCACTTAATCACGGTATAGCTCCTGTTTTAGTCATTTTAATTATGACCCGAAGGTCAAGGCTATCCATCAATGTTCTCTTTCTTCAATCCAGTAATCGCCACCAAACCATCCTACTTCATTCTGGAACTCCACCGCGTACACAGTTGTTAAAGTGGTTTTCGGTATTGGCAGAGAGTATGACAATATCCGATCCCGGTCTCTTTAACAACCAAACGTTTACATTTTTCACACCGTGGCCATTTTAATAAAACCATATCTTGAAATAAATTGATTTAAGAAATTTCTTTAATTCAAACCAAAAAGTTTATGAATCAATTCCATGTATAAAATTATTTCAATTCATATTCAGTCAATTTATAATCGAATTCATATATTCATATCAATTATAAATTCAAATTCCAATTAACTACGTAGTTCACGTACATTTCCTATACAGTTCAATATTTATGTCAATTCAAAATTCGCATTTAGTTGATTAAAATTCAAATTCATTGAATCAAGTATCGTTATATAAATTTAATTCTTTAAACCTCGCATTTAAATCGCAAAATCAAAACTTATCCACCTTTGAGTTTATTATTAAAGTTTATAAAATATATATAAAATAAGCATTAAAAATATTGTTTATAAGTTATAAATTTATATAGAAAATAACTTTATAAACATATATAGGTTTAAATTAATTCAGAAATAGGTTTAGAAAGAATAATTTATAATAATATATTAATTTAAAGTTAAAATATATATATATATATATATATATATATGATTAAATTATATAGTTTAAAATAAATGAATTATAAGTAAAATCTTAAATAAGCATTTAAATACATTTTTACTTATAAAATCATTTTAAAACATATAATTTATAATTTACAAAATTTAAGTATAAATCTTTAAAATATAAATATAAAATATAAGATGTTAAACTAATAATATTACAATCAAATTTTCCAAATCATTTTAATTCGAAAACATGACCAACGGTGTCCATATATAGTTTTCTACCCTATGGTCAAGTGATACGGATATTTATCATTTCAACCCGCAATTTATAAAATTTCTACGGGTTTATCATTTCAACTCGCAATCCCAAATTCAGTAAAAATCATTCAGGTCTATCATTTCAACCCATAACGATTTTTTCCTAATCTAATGTCCGTTCGGGTATGTATCATTTCAACCCTTAGTGATTTTTTTTCTAAACAAGGGGTATCTACAACATAACAAATCATCACATATCATCAATCACATCATAGTCATGTATAATCAATGTACATACATGTCACATGAATATTGTGTCACATATGAAAGTGTATAATTTAAACAAACAATCTCTACTGACAATCCTATACATTTCATAACAGTTCATTTAGTTGATCTAACATCTATGAAGTAATGTGAGTCAGGTGTGAGATAAACTCACCTTTCATGGAATAGATTGGAAACAACAGACGAATTGGACACCGAATTGAAACAGCAACTTCAAGGCATGTTCCAAAATAGATTCAATTACAGCAACCACTAAATATACTTTTATTTTATTTTGTATGAGGCGATAATGGAATTTCTATATTGATTGGTACAACAATTTGGTGTTGGACGGTATGGTATTTGGGTTTTGGAAAGGTTCTCAAACTCAACACCAAACTTGACTCAAAATAAACCCAATAAATTCTTTACACAAAAAATATATATTTTTATATATACAAATGAACAATTTTTCTTTTACATACATACATATATATATATATATTTAAAATTCGGTGCACAAAAATATATTTTATACATTATACATTTAAATAAAACACAATGCTAATGCATACTAAATCATATACACTTATATATAATATATAATTTGAAACACACACATAAACTCACACACACACATACCATACACACAACACAAATTATAACAGTATATATATTATAAATTATACATAAACACACAAAAAATCCTTTTTCAAAATAGTATATATATATATATTTAATATAAACGTAAACACAGTAAAATTTATATATACCTATATATTTAAAATTCGACACATTACAAATCACTTATATAAATATATATATTAAATTATATAGCTCCAAACCATATATATGTTTAAATAACATACAACGCAAAAACACCCAA
This sequence comes from Allium sativum, assembly GCA_030737875.1. NCBI lineage: Eukaryota > Viridiplantae > Streptophyta > Magnoliopsida > Asparagales > Amaryllidaceae > Allium > Allium sativum. The sequence continues at coordinate 9,978,982 of JASFAX010000024.1, forward strand.
ATAAAACCATAAAACTATATATATATATAAATATTTAAACAATTATGTATATATGTACATATATTTTAAAACAAATAAATTTTCAAAGAAACTCAACGGTATGCAATACACCCATAAACGCACTCAACACAACACACACATATAAAATTATATACTCCCTCTTTTCCTGCATATAAGATGTTTTAAGAAGTTTGTTGTGTTGCAAAATATAAGACGTTTAAGGTTTTAATGCCCTCTTTATGCATGATTCATAATAGATGATGAGACTTTTTATGTATTTAGTCATGCTTCAACCAATAGCTATGCATGAAAATTAGCAAATTTAAGAGAGAAACTTAACTTAAGTATGAATTAAAACATCATTAATTGATTCCTTAATTCTTTTGCAAACAAGTAAACATCTTATATTCAGAAACGGAGGAAGTATAATATTTACATATGTACATAAAATTTTCAACACATATAAATATATAAAACCCAAGATATATGTTTGTTTTTTAAATAAACGTAGATTTATGCACCCTTTTACTCAACCCATATTCACACACGAACACATCACCACACAGGAAATATACCACACATACTAATTAAAACTCACACACAAACAAAAGAACAAAACTCACGCAAACATTCTCACACACAAAACAATACACAAAATCAATTAAATATATATTTACCTTCGCAACTATATATTATATATAGACAATCGTTAAAAATATATATACATACATATTAATAATAAAATAAAAATTCAACAAATATATATATATATATATATATATTCATATATATATATATACACACTGAATATATATATATATATATATTTAAAAATCAACACACACGCACGAATAAAACACAAATGTAAAACCCCCACACACACTTATAATGACACAAACGACTCCTTGTCACATAAAAGAAATCGCACTAGAAACAACGCGTGTTTAGAAGTTTAATAATTTACATATTTGTCTTTTGACAGTTTCTACTTCAAATCGTAAGTGCATACATCAGAAGAAATAACTTAACTCAGCCTAAAGACCAATGTTTTATAAAGGAATACGATATTTTCAAAATAAAATATGACAAACGAAAATTTAATAAAGATCAAAATGTTACTTAAGCTACAAATAACTCAAAATTGTCTGAGCTACTGAAGAAAACCTCAAGAAAATTCAATTTGTTAACAGCTTTTGCTGAATAATTGAGAAGTAAAATGAGTTTTGCCCCTAACAATCTCATAGTATGCATGATGCCATCATTTTACAACGCAAACCAGAACAAAAAAAATAAAATAAAAATAATAATATGATTTTTGTCCATGAAAAAAAACATGTTTTTCCTTTTAGTAATAACACAAATATACATCAATATAAAAAAAATATAAAATCACGCATACTGGACTGGGGTTTGGTCGGATCTGGTAGGCGGCAGGAGGCTCGGTAGGGAAGGCGTGGGCAACTGGAGTCGAGGCGAGGGGAAGAAGTTGGACATGGAGGGAAGACCTTGGGCTTGGAGAAGATGGCGAGGTCACCTGCGGCTTCGGGTTCGGGTCGGGCGATCTGCGGATGGAGCAGGTAGGGTTGGTTGTCGGAGACTTGGAGAAAAGGTCGGTGAAGCAGCTGTTGCGATGGGAAACTGATGAGAAAAGGGTGTTGACATGAGCGAGAGAAACATGTGGGATGGTTTGAGAATGAGCAGATCAAAAGAGAAAGGAGTAAAATTGGTAAAACGTACAGGTAGCTTAAATAAAGGAAGAAATCAAGGAGCGGATGGCTTTTCATTTATTTGTGGTGTTTATTTATTTTATACTGGCAAAGTAGTGAATTTTAAAATAGAGAGAGAAGATAGTGGGTGGGTAAAATCCTCAAAACTTGCTCCACATTAATGTTGGCGTTTAACAATTCAAATTAGACCGTTTCCAATTCATATAGAAGAAACGTTTGGTTTGAATTTCAGAAATAAATGAGTGCGGTTCAATGGATCAAGAAAGAAACAATAGAAGGTGCAACGTATGCAAATATAAAAAGAAAAGGAGGACGCATGGCTTGTAAAAGAATGGTATGTGAAAGGGAACAAAAAAAGTAATGCATGGCATTTAATTTGGAAATAAAAGCAACATGAATGCATGCATTAGTTTTAGAACATAATTACAAAGTGTGAACGCATGCATTGGAAATGAACACATTAATGCTTACTAAATTAATGGTTCAAAAGTAAAAAGGAAATCAAACGTGCATGGCATTAGGAATGGAAAAGGAAACCAACGCATGGATTAGAAATAGAAAACACAAAGTAACGCATGCTTTTGGGAATGCATGGCTTTTAGAACCAAAATGAATGAATATAGGGAAATAAATGGAAGGAAAACGAATGTTTAATTTTTTTTTTTGAAATTAACAACCATGTAAGGAAAGGAATAATATCAAGGAATAGATGTTTAACTTTAAAAATGTAAATGGTGTTGGCAAATAAAGGAATGATATAAATATATATTTTTTCAAATAAAATAAATAATAGACGAAATAAAAAAAATCCAAACAAATAAAATAAATAAAACAAAATTTAAATTAAATCAAAAAATAAAATATACTCTAAAATTGAGGTTGTTACAATCTCCCCTACTCAAACCTTTTCGTCCCCGAAAAGGAACGAGGTAGAGAAATAGTAATTAAATAATTAATATATTTAAACCAAAGGTTCATATTTATATTCACACTATATATATATATACACACACACACACACATATATATATATATATATCACAAATTAAAATCTTTATAATCTATTTAAATTTATAAATTTCGATATATGCATACTTTATAAACTATATCGTTATAGATTTCAACTAAGATAATATCATTTTCTTACAAAATCTACATCTTTACCTCTTATTCAAAATGTATAGTTTATAAAATATACAGTCTTAAAGTATAAACATCAAATCCTTTCAAAATATTGGTATTAACAAAACATAATATTATTTACGAATATATATATCAAAATTTCAAATCAATATTAAATAAGAATACTCTTCTTCAACTTCTTACCTTGTTATATACAAGGATAAGTTATAGAATTCGAGGTAAAAGCTGAACGAATGAAGAATCTAATCAAAGAGGATCTAGAAGGAAGATAGATTCAATGGAAAGGAAATTTCAGAAAAGAATATAAATATATAAATAAAAAATTATATCAGAAAATATTTGTTTAAAACATTTAAAACCATTTTAAAAACCATTTATACTTTAAAAATACGCTCTCTCGCAAGGAAGATTCAGCGACTGATTCCACTCATTCTAGGGTATCACTACCCTATCTCTAATGAGCTTTTACCTCATAGGCTAAAGCTTTGATAAACCAAAGCTCTGATACCAAATGTAACATACCGTCTTTCGTCCACTTCAAGATAGTAATTAAACCAACTCAAACCGTTCGAATGACAGAATGTTATTAGCTTCTGAGGTAAATAGAATAAATCACAGAATCACAGACATAGAAAACAGAATATCTCGCAGCTGAATAAATAAATTATACAATAGTAGTTCATGAAGCTACTAAATAGAAATAAAAATTTATACATACTATCAGAGTTACAAAATTAAATACAGCGGAAGTCTAAATACAAGAATTTCTAATACAGAGGAGAAATAGCCAGAATCAACAGGTAGAGATGATATCTTCAATAGTCTCCAGCTTCAGAAGGTGAAATCTCAACACTGCATTACTCGATCTGACCCGAGCAATAATGCAAAACAAAACAACTCGGATCAGGACTAACATTCTCATGGAAGTAAATCAACTTAAATGAAATATTCAATGAAATGCATCAGTAACTTAAAGGATGTTTGGGATCACCATCCTCTAAGGATCCGTTAAACTAGTATCATATAATATAATATGCTATTATAATAGTGTCTATGTTTAAATATACTATTGAAAATAGTGTAAGCGGGATTACCATTATTACCCTTACACCGTTTATACCGTTATCGTACAGTTTGCATATAACACACCAGTACGTCGGCGGATAGGGATGCGCCGTGATACGACAACGCTAAATCAAAATCGTAGGGGGCTCGATCAGGATAATATGACAAGGCACACGAGGAATACCCACGGTAGGATTCTACCGATGCACACCCGGACCGGTGGTAACGCATAGCCGCAACTACCGCCCACCTCGAACAACACACCCATAATCAAGGGTGGCCACCAATCAAATCACAAAGTAATAGATATAGTTCGAAGAAGTGTGTCCGATGGAGGTGCGACCTCACTTAATCACGGTATAGCTCCTGTTTTAGTCATTTTAATTATGACCCGAAGGTCAAGGCTATCCATCAACGTTCTCTTTCTTCAATCCAGTAATCGCCACCAAACCATCCTACTTCATTCTGGAACTCCACCGCGTACACAGTTGTTAAAGTGGTTTTCGGTATTGGCAGAGAGTATGACAATATCCGATCCCGGTCTCTTTAACAAACAAACGTTTACATTTTTCACACCGTGGCCATTTTAATAAAACCATATCTTGAAATAAATTGATTTAAGAAATTTCTTTAATTCAAACCAAAAAGTTTATGAATCAATTCCATGTATAAAATTATTTCAATTCATATTTAGTCAATTTATAATCGAATTCATATATTCATATCAATTATAAATTCAAATTCCAATTAACTACGTAGTTCACATACATTTCCTATACAGCTCAATATTTATGTCAATTCAAAATTCGCATTTAGTTGATTAAAATTCAAATTCATTGAATCAAGTATCGTTATATAAAGTTAATTCTTTAAACCTCGCATTTAAATCGCAAAATCAAAACTTATCCACCTTTGAGTTTATTATTAAAGTTTATAAAATATATATAAAATAAGCATTAAAAATATTGTTTATAAGTTATAAATTTATATAGAAAATAACTTTATAAACATATATAGGTTTAAATTAATTCAGAAATAGGTTTAGAAAGAATAATTTATTATAATATATTAATTTAAAGTTAATATATATATATATATATATATATATGATTAAATTATATAGTTTAAAATAAATGAATTATAAGTAAAATCTTAAATAAGCATTTAAATACATTTTTACTTATAAAATCATTTTAAAACATATAATTTATAATTTACAAAATTTAAGTATAAATCTTTAAAATATAAATATAAAATATAAGATGTTAAACTAATAATATTACAATCAAATTTTCCAAATCATTTTAATTCGAAAACATGACCAACGGTGTCCATATATAGTTTTCTACCCTATGGTCAAGTGATACGGATATTTATCATTTCAACCCGCAATTTATAAAATTTCTACGGGTTTATCATTTCAACCCGCAATCCCAAATTCAGTAAAAATCATTCAGGTCTATCATTTCAACCCATAACGATTTTTCCCTAATCTAATGTCCGTTCGGGTATGTATCATTTCAACCCTTAGTGATTTTTTTTCTAAACAAGGGGTATCTACAACATAACAAATCATCACATATCATCAATCACATCATAGTCATATATAATCAGTGTACATACATGTCACATGAATATTGTGTCACATATGAAAGTGTATAATTTAAACAAACAATCTCTACTGACTATCCTATACATTTCATAACAGTTCATTTAATTGATCTAACATCTATGAAGTAATGTGAGTCAGGTGTGAGATAAACTCACCTTTCATGGAATAGATTGGAAACAACAGACGAATTTGACACCGAATTGAAATAGCAACTTCAAGGCATGTTCCAAAATAGATTCAATTACAGCAACCTCTCAATATACTTTTATTTTATTTTGTATGAGGCGATAATAGAATTTCTATATTGATTGGTACAACAATTTGGTGTTGGACGGTATGGTATTTGGGTTTTGGAAAGGTTCTCAAACTCAACACCAAACTTGACTCAAAATAAACCCAATAAATTCTTTACACAAAATATATATATTTTTATATATACAAATGAACAATTTTTCTTTTACATACATACATATATATATATATATATATATATTTAAAATTCGATGCACAAAAATATATTTTATACATTATACATTTAAATAAAACACAATGCTAATGCATACTAAATCATATACACTTATATATAATATATAATTTGAAACACACACATAAACTCAGACACACACATACCATACACACAACACAAATTATAACAGTATATATATTATAAATTATACATAAACACACAACAAATGCTTTTTCAAAATAGTATATATATATATATATTTAATATAAACGTAAACACAGTAAAATTTATATATACCTATATAATTAAAATTCGACACATTACAAATCACTTATATAAATATATATATTAAATTATATAGCTCCAAACCATATATATGTTTAAATAACATACAACGCAAAAACACCCAAATAAAACCATAAAACTATATATATATATAAAAAAAATATTTAAACAATTATGTATATATGTACATATATTTTAAAACAAATAAATTTTCAAAGAAACTCAACGGTACGCAATACACCCATAAACGCACTCGACACAACACACACATATAAAATTATATACTCCCTCTTTTCCTGCATATAAGATGTTTTAAGAAGTTTGTTGTGTTGCAAAATATAAGACGTTTAAGGTTTTAATACCCTCTTTATGCATGATTCATAATAGATGATGAGACTTTTTATGTATTTAGTCATGCTTCAACCAATAGCTATGCATGAAAATTAGCAAATTTAAGAGAGAAACTTAACTTAAGTATGAATTAAAACATCATTAATTGATTCCTTAATTCTTTTGCAAACAAGTAAACATCTTATATTCAGAAACGGAGGAAGTATAATATTTACATATGTACATAAAATTTTCAACACATATAAATATATAAAACCCAAGATATATGTTTGTTTTTTAAATAAACGTAGATTTATGCACCCTTTTACTCAACCCATATTCACACACGAACACATCACCACACAGGAAATATACCACACATACTAATTAAAACTCACACACAAACAAAAGAACAAAACTCACGCAAACATTCTCACACACAAAACAATACACAAAATCAATTAAATATATATATACCTTCGCAACTATATATTATATATAGACAATCGTTAAAAAAATATATACATACATATTAATAATAAAATAAAAATTCAACAAATATATATATATATATATTCATATATATATATATACACACTGAATATATATATATATATATATATTTAAAAATCAACACACACGCATGAATAAAACACAAATGTAAAACCCCCACACACACTTATAATGACACAAACGACTCCTTGTCACATAAAAGAAATCACACTAGAAACAACGCGTGTTTAGAAGTTTAATAATTTACATATTTGTCTTTTGACAGTTTCTACTTCAAATCGTAAGTGCATACATCAGAAGAAATAACTTAACTCAGCCTAAAGACCAATGTTTTATAAAGGAATACGATATTTTCAAAATAAAATATGACAAAAGAAAATTTAATAAAGATCAAAATGTTACTTAAGCTACAAATAACTCAAAATTGTCTGAACTACTGAAGAAAACCTCAAGAAAATTCAATTTGTTAACAGCTTTTGCTAAATAATTGAGAAGTAAAATGAGATTTGCCCCTAACAATCTCATAGTATGCATGATGCCATCATTTTACAACGCAAACCAGAACAAAAAAAAATGATTTTTGTCCATGAAAAAAAAAACATGTTTTTCCTTTTAGTAATAACACAAATATACATCAATATAAAAAAAATATAAAATCACGCATACTGGACTGGGGTTTGGTCGGATCTGGTAGGCGGCAGGAGGCTCAGTAGGGAAGGCGTGGGCAACTGGAGTCGAGGCGAGGGGAAGAAGTTGGACATGGAGGGAAGACCTTGGGCTTGGAGAAGATGGCGAGGTCACCTGCGGCTTCGGGTTCGGGTCGGGCGATCTGCGGATGGAGCAGGCAGGGTTGGTTGTTGGAGACTTGGAGAAAAGGTCGGTGAAGCAGCTGTTGCGATGGGAAATTGATGAGAAAAGGGTGTTGACATGAGCGAGAGAAACATGTGGGATGGTTTGAGAATGAGCAGATCAAAAGAGAAAGGAGTAAAATTGGTAAAACGTGCAGGTAGCTTAAATAAAGGAAGAAATCAAGGAGCGGATGGCTTTTCATTTATTTGTGGTGTTTATTTATTTTATACTGGCAAAGTAGTGAATTTTAAAATAGAGAGAGAAGATAGTGGGTGGGTAAAATCCTCAAAACTTGCTCCACATTAATGTTGACGTTTAACAATTCAAATTAGACCGTTTCCAATTCATATAGAAGAAATGTTTGGTTTGAATTTCAGAAATAAATGAGTGCGGTTCAATGGATCAAGAAAGAAACAATAGAAGGTGCAACGTATGCAAATATAAAAAGAAAAGGAGGACGCATGGCTTGTAAAAGAATGGTATGTGAAAGGGAACAAAAAAAGTAATGCATGGCATTTAATTTGGAAATAAAAGCAACATGAATGCATGCATTAGATTTAGAACATAATTACAAAGTGTGAACGCATGCATTGGAAATGAACACATTAATGCTTACTAAATTAATGGTTCAAAAGTAAAAAGGAAATCAAACGTGCATGGCATTAGGAATGGAAAAGGAAACCAACGCATGGATTAGAAATAGAAAACATAAAGTAACGCATGCTTTTGGGAATGCATGGCTTTTGGAACCAAAATGAATGAATATAGGGAAATAAATGGAAGGAAAACGAATGTTTAAATTTTTTTTTGAAATTAACAACCATGTAAGGAAAGGAATAATATCAAGGAATAGATGTTTAACTTTAAAAATGTAAATGGTGTTGGCAAATAAAGAAATGATATAAATATTTTTTTTTTCAAATAAAATAAATAATAGACGAAATAAAAAAAATCCAAACAAATAAAATAAATAAAACAAAATTTAAATTAAATCAAAAAATAAAATATACTCTAAAATTGAGGTTGTTACAGATGGTTTCAAGTCATTAGAGTTTATTTTTGATGTTAAGTCGTGGAAGTCACAAGTTGTTGATCTTCAAAATCATTTATGTAGTTATAATCATTGGAGAGTTACTGGTTTTCCATGTGCTCATGCAGTTAAATGTATTATACAATTTGCCATGTAATTAGATTTTTTTTTAATTGTTTAAACACTATGCAAATATCGTCTGATTTTTATTCTATTTGATTTACTCTGTTGATTGTGTTTGTGGTTCTACTGATTGTATGTTGCATGCTGTGTGATTTGTTTCTGTTTGATTTACTCTATTGATTGCGTTTGTGGTTTTATTATTCTTTGTTTCAGTACAATGATAATTGTACATATTATTTTGGTTATATGGATTCATATTTGTATAGTGCATGATTGTATATAGTTGAGAAGTGTACTAAATGGTTTTTCACATTGGGCAATACTTATTATACACAAATGTGTTATATTCATCTATTATTTGCATAATTTAGTATAATAGTGGGTATTAAGAATAAAATGATATATTAGTATATCACTCTATATAAGTATTACACTACAACCGACTTTAAACAAGTAATACTTCTTTGAGCTTTTGTTAACCTTAACCTGATATATTCGATTAGGCCTTGCGTGCGGAAGTGTTTTACATGTCATAGGTACCCGATTAGGCCTTGCATGCGGAAGCCTTTTACGTGTCACGGGTACTCGCTTGCTTAATTAATCTCTACTGGGTGCAGATTCGTTGCTGGAGTACCCGATTAGGCCTTGCGTGCAGAAATGTTTTACGTGTCATAGGTACCGATTAGGCCTTGCGTGCGGAAGTCTTATAAGCATCATGGGTACCCGCTCAGTTAACTAATTCCTCTGGGTACAGAATCATTGCTGGGCTACCCGATTAGGCCTTGCGTGCGGAAGTGTTTTACGTGTCATAGGTACCCGAGTAGGTCTTGCGTGCGGAAGTCTTTTCCGTGTCACGGGTACCTGCTCGGTTAACTAATTCCTACTGGGTGCAGAATCGTTGCTGGAGTACCCGATTAGGCCTTGTGTGCGGAAGTGTTTTACGTGTCATAGGTACCCGATTAGGCCTTGCGTGCGAAAGTCTTTTACGTGTCACAGGTACCCGCTCGGTTAACTAATTCCTATTGGGTGCAGAATCTTTGCTGGAGTACCCGATTAGGCCTTGCGTGCTGAAGTGTTTTACGTGTCATAGGTACCCGATTAGGCCTTACATGCGGAAGGCTTTTACGTGTCACGGGTACCCGCTCGGTTAACTAATTCCTACTAGGTGCAGAATCGTTGATGGAGTACCCGATTAGGCATGAATAGAATATAATAAAATATAATAAATGAATAGAATATAATTCCTACTGGGTGCGGAAGTCTTTTACGTGTTTGAATATAGTATTTATTAGTAAAATGAACTAGCATGAATAGAATATAATAAATGATAGTTGAATTTTGCATTATATTTTTTAAAAGGAACTAGAACGTCTAAATATGCTAAATGATAGTTGAATATAGCATGGTATTTTTAAAGTAAACTGGAATGTATAGAACATAATAAATGATAATTGATTTCAACATCGTATTTTTAAAATGAACTAGCATGTATAGAATATGCTAAATGATAGTTGAATATATCATTATATTTTTAAAGCGAACTAGAACATATAAGATATGAAAAATGATACACAAATATAGCAGTGTGTTTCCTAAAGAGAACTAGCATGTATAAATATGATAAATGATAGTTGAATTTAGCATTCTATTTTTGAAAGTGACCTAGCATGTGTATAATATTCTAAATGATAGTTAATTATATCATTGTATAATTAAGCTTGTATGAAATATATTGCATACACGAAATGATAGCTGAATTTAGCATTTTTGATGTTGTTATAAGGTAGAATGGTCCTTGATAAATTGAAAGTCAAGAATTCTAGAGCGTCCTTCGTGCATATGAATTACTTTTGAATAGACTGCACATCACTGATTTAATGCTAAGTTGGTTTAGCACTTTTGGTATAGTTGAATATAACATTGTACTTTTAAAGTGAGCTAAAATATAATAAATGATAGTTGAATTTATCATTTGTATTTTTGAAGTGAGTTAGCACGTGTAGAGTTTGCAAAATAAAGTTTGAGTATGGTATTTAATAGTAAAATGAACTAGAATGTATAGAATATAACAAATGATAGTTGAATGAATGTATAGAATATAACAAATGATAGTTGAATTTAGCATTGTATCTTTTAAAAGAAAGTAGAACGTTTAAATATGCTAAATGATAGTTAATATAGCATTGTATTTTAAAGTAAACTAGAACGTACAAAACATAATAAATGATAGTTGATTTCAACATCATATTTCTAAAATGAACTAACATGTATAGAATATGCTAAATGATAGTTGAATAGCATTATATTTTTAAAGCGAACTAGCACATATAAGATATGAAAAATGATACAAAATATAATAGTGTGTTTCCTAAAGAGAACTAGCATGTATATATATATGATAAATGATAGTTGAATTTAGCATTTTATTTTTGAAACCGATCTAGCATGTGTATAATATTCTAAATGATAGTTAAATATATCATTGTATTTTTAAGCTTCTACAAAATATATTGCATACACGAAATGATAGCTGAATTTAGCATTTTTGATGTTGTTATAAAGTAGAATGGTCCTTCATAAATTGGAACTTAAGAATTCTAGAGCGTCCTTCGTGCATATGAATTACTTTTGAATAGACTGCACATCAATGATTTAATGCTAAGTTGATTTAGCACTTTTGGTATCACTGATTTTTTTTTTTTTTAAATTCAGACCATCGATGATTAAGTAGAGGACGTGGTACTGATTATTTATTTATTTTTAAATTCAAATCAACGATGATGAGGGTGCAGACTGCTTCAAAAACGACGATGATTGGGGGTTCAATTAGCTTCAGGCAACGACAACTTTAGGCTCAGGCAACGGCGGCTTCAGACGACAGGCGGCGGCGGCTTCACACGACAGGCGACGACGATGGCTTCAGACAGGTTCGGAAGGCGGTTAGGGAGAGACCGGCGTAATCGTGGTGCGGTGACTTTGAAAGGCGATTTGGGGAAGAACATGACATCGCTGGTTTTGTCTTTTTGCTGAAATTTTAAAAGTCACGTCCCCGTTTTAAAAATTATTTTAAAGTTTTTCCTTTAAACTAATTTGCTCTTTTCTTTATGTATTAAAAAAACCGTGGGAAGCTGTTGGAAACCATTGGTTTTATAGTCGTTGGTAGCCATTTCTTAGTCGAGCAGAAATTAGCCGATCTGCTGCTTCCTCCCTCATTTTGATTTTCCCCTAAAATTAACCCATTTCCTTCCTCCCCAATTTTGAAATCGGCCACCACCACCTTCATAGCCACCACTACTCCCTCTAACGTGTTCAAGGCACTTCTCCTCTCTAAGCTCCAATTCATCTCCATTTTTCGAGGTACAAATCCCTAATAATTTTTAATACCCTAGATTTGTTGAATTAAGGTTAGTTTGTTTGTTAAATTATATGTTTGTATGTGTAGTGATGTTAATATGTGCAAATATAGGTTGAATTAATTATATTGCTAATATAGAGTTAATTAGTTTATGTTGTATGTATATGTGCATATATAGTGTTGTATGTATAGTGTTGTTAATTAATCTATGCATAGGTTGAATTATTTGAGACCTAATTATTATTATTAATTTATGTATTGCAGGTTTATGTTGTTTGTATCATAATAGAATTATGTGCATGTATATATGTTGAATTAATATAAGAGATTTCAAACATGTTAAGGGACGCTTAGTGGAAATGGGAATAAATGTTTTATGAAAATTTATCGAAAACGATATTTGATTTAATAACGTATGATTAGTTCGATTGAATGTTGAAAATATACGTAATTGTGATAATGTCCATATACATACAATAAGAGATTGAAATTAAGCCTTAGACTGTTTTTCGTCCCCGTCTAATAAGTGTTGTATATGAACGTTATGTGAATATTCATTTTGTTAACAGAATGGATATTTATATTCATCATATACAATATTTGTTGGATTTGTCTTTGTATTGGACAAGTTACAAACACAATAACAAAATTAAATCTCGTAAATCATTACATTTTAAACACTTCTCAAATTTTCATAGGTGCTTCCTTTATGTTCCTTGTGTACTGTTCAGGGAACTAAAGTGAAGTGCTGCCAAATTTTTTTTGAATTGTTTAAATCCAAAAGATTTATGTGATTTAATTATGTTATTGTATTTGTAATGGGAGGTAGGATATACACCAGCAAAATGTAAATGATCAATTAACATAACATTCAACAATAAAATTGTTTTAATAAAATGTCAATGCAAATCTTATCATACTTTTTAATTATATATCTACTTAGGAAATATGGAGAATGATTTTACTAATCGAAGCTGGATGTATAAATAAAGAGAAGCTGATGGGACAATAAGTAAACAATTTATTAGTGATGTTGGCGTGTTTATTGATTTCGCGTTAAGTAACAACGGAAACGAAGTCGAAATCCATTCTCCATGTAATAAATGCAAATTATTAAGGCATTTGATACAACAAATGGTTAGAGTTCATTTGCATTAGTACAGTTTTGTGCCAAACTATTTGGTTTGGGATCGTTATGGAGAACCGTTAGCATCATCTACTTCTGCACAAGTTGAGGAGATGGTGAATAATGAAATTGGTACGACGAATCTCGTATAACATATGGTTGAAGATGTTGCACGTTCAATGTTCTGGGTTAATAATTTACTGATGACGATGATAATGATGAAGAAGAACCAAATATTGGAGCAAAAAAAAAATATGATTTATTAGATGCCGCGAACAAACTCCTTTGGAAAGGCTGTAAAAGCGGAACCTAATTATCAATAACTGCTGAATACATTTCCATGTAATCTAAATACAACCTCACAAAAGCTGGATTTACAGGTGTTGTACAAGATGTAAAGTGGTATATGCCTCTCAATAATTTAATGTGAAAATCATTACGAAGCAAAAAAAATTATGCCGCCTTTTGGTTTACCGTATGAAAAAATAGATACATGTCTAAAGGGGTTTGCATGCTATTTTGAAAGGAAGATATCAACCTTAAGAATTGTAAAATATGTAATCAGGAAAGATACAAACCAAGAAAGAAAAAGGGAAAGGAGGTCCCGTATAAACACATACATTATTTACCCATTACCCCTAGACTTCAAAGGTTATATGCATCTTCTGTAACTGCGCAACATATGAGATGACATAGTGTGAGAACACAAGTGGAAGGTACGTTTACACACCCAGCTGATGGGGAAGCATGGAAGCATTTAGACCAGAATTAGCCTGATTTTTCATTCGAGAGTCATAATGTTAGAATTGGTTTATGTACGGATGGATTTTCACCATTTTGTCAATTTGGTGCTAAATATTCGTCTTGGCTTATAATTGTCACAAATTTTAATTTACCTCGGTGGATCTGTTTGAAAGCTCATTATATTTTTTCACAATTGTCATCCCTAGTCTTGAGGATCCGACATAAGGAATCGATGTTTATCTACAATCTTTGATTGAAGAATTATAAATTTGTGGTATGAAGGAGTAGAAACATACGATATTTCGCAAAAGAAGAACTTTTGTATGTATGCTTCTTTATTGTGGACAATCAGTAATTTTTCTATGTACGCAATGCTTTCAGGTTGGAGTGCGGCTGGTCATCTAGTTTGTCCTTACTGCATGGAAGAAACAAGAGCATTTTCTTGACCTCATGGAAAGAAAATTTCATTGTTTGACTATCATCGATGTTTTCTTCATATTAATCATCCTTTTAGAAGAGATAAATTTTTTTTACAGCTATTAGGTATGAAACTTTGAGACCACCTATGGTATGGTCAACTGAAGATATTTATGAACTCGTAAAGGATTATCCAAAAATACATGAAACCGGAGAATATATTGAAATTCAAGATAAATCATCGATTCATAATTGGTGCAAACAAAGCATAATTTGGGAGTTTCCTTATTGAAAAAAAAATCCTGATTCATCATAATATTGACGTGAAGCATAATTAGAAAAACGTGTTTGACAATGTGTTTAATACAATTTTGAATGTCAAAGGGAAGACGAAAAATGATTTGAAATCAAGACATGATATCGTAGTAACATGTAATCGTCCTGAGCTTCATATAAAGCCAAATGACAACGAAAAACCAAAAGCATGTTATAAACTGGACAATAATCAAGTTAAAATATTTTTATAATGGGTAGAAGGATTAAGATTCCCGGATGGTATATCTTCTAATATTTGTAGATGTGTCGATTATAAAAACAATAAGCTTGGCAAGATGAAAAACCACGACTGTCATGTTATGATGGAAAATTTGTTATCCGTCGCTTTTAAAGAACTGTTACCCATAAAAGTTTGGACTGTTGTAACAGAACTTAGTTTGTTCTATAAAGAACTTTGTTCTACTACGCTAAAAATTGATCATCTACGTAAATTAGAGAAGGAAATCCCTATATTGCTCTGCAAACCGGAAAAAATATTTCCTTTAGGTTTTTTCAATGTTATGGGGCATTTACCTATTCATCGTCCATTAGAAGCAAATCTTCGAGGATCCGTGCAATATGAATGGATGTATCCATTTGAAAGGTATACTAAAGTTTAGTGAATCAAACATTGGTTAATGAAATGTATAAAAAATTAATTTACGATAATTCTAAATAGGTATTTAAATCTTCTAAAGAAAAAAGTGAGACATGATGCTCGAGTTGAAGGTACAATTTGCAAATCAAACATCGAAGAAGAAGCTTCATTTTTTCTCTTATTATTTTAGTGATCATGTAATGATGAAGGCATCGATCAAGATGATTGACAAGGGACCTTATCTATGTATAAAAAACATGGTCGGTCTTCTAGTAAATGTGTGGAAGCACGGATGGATGATAGAGATTGTAATGCAACACACATATATATGGTCAATTGGATCATCACTACCTTTAACGAATACACCGCTATTGTAAGTTATTTTTCAACACCATATTCTTTAGTATTAAATTTATATCCATTGACAAAGAATATTTGATATGTCTTGACTTTCCTTTTTGGTCTCATTGCTAAATGTTTCAATCCTTCATCTACAACACAATTTGTTGTATCAAAAACATAATTAGTAAACCAAGTAGCGAATTCTTTGCTGATATCGTCGTTTGGATATTGTGATTCATAAATGCTGCAATTATAGGACAAATGTTACATTATGATTAAAGTTACAATACATGTATAGATAATATAAGTTCATTACCTAACAAATGGTGCAACTTCAATGCAATTGACATATTTCACAAAACCCGCAGAAGAAGTATTTTTTTTTAAATGCACCTGGTTCAGCAATGCTCCAGGTTTTGGAATCAATGTACACCCAAAATATAATCTTATAGAAATAAAACATACTTCACGTTATTATATATATGTACGATCCTTTTGTACTTACCAAATAAGCTCTTCAAGTATATTACGCTCCTTACCCATCTATAAGAAGAGACAAAATATATTGATCGATGCCTTGCAAAAAATATATATATATATATATAAGTCGGCTATTCTTAAAACAAAGGCAAGGTTTACATTTTGATGGACGTAATATTCCCAATAAACTTATCAAGCATATGTCGAGGAAAATAGAGGAATAGTAATAACCGATGATCAAAAAGATTTTGGACCTCTAAATGATGAATCAAATGCATTAATTGAAGCATATATAGAAGAGGAAATAGAGACAGAATTCAAAAGTGACGTGGACTAACCAATAATCATCATTTTTAAAAGGTAATTTTATGTTATGTCATGTCATACTGTTTGATTTACATTAATTGTCACTTTATGTTATGTCATATTGTTTGTTATAATGTTGTAATGTTATAGTTATATGTTATGTCATGTCATATTATTTATATCGCATAGTCCTCTTATGTTATGTCATAATGTTTGTTTTACATAGCCCTTCTACATTATGTTACATTGTTGTCTGTAACAGGTATGATGTCACATGGTCTGGTAGGTGGCAATGGCAGTGGTCCATCGCTGCAGCTATTACGTCCTGCGGTGTGGATTAAGCCAAAAGCCAATAGAGAGAAAGCATTAAGATTCAAGCATAAATTTAATTTTTGTACAATAAATATATATACAGTAGTCATGAAATATTAAATGTTTTTTATTTATTTAACATAGGAGTTTTGAGTTAGAGCCTTCCAATACAGTCTTGCCGATATCAAAACACGCTTGCATGGCTCATATGACTTCATGTTGGCCTACGTGGACATCGGTACCAGACATTATCAAGGAGACTATTTGGTAGGATTTTCTGGTACGTATGATATATCATTTATTACATTAAGTAGTCGTGCTCCTATTTGATCAGCTCATATTTATGCTATTTTTAAAAAATGCAGGGTGCGGTAGATCTCTAGGAGACAGATATTGACCTCGTCCGGCACCATTGGAACAGTAAAGTGGCTAAAAATTACAAAGAAATAATGAATAGCATAAAATTAGTTAGGAAAAAACCTGATTGAATGCACGCTAAGGTGTGGGACGATCTGCATACTTGGTGGAATAATGAGGAGTTTAAGGTAAATTTACTACATATTTTAAATTGTTCTACTCAATTAATATATAAATTAGAATAAAACATTTTATTTAAATTTAAATGTATATGCCGCGTCCGCTAGAAATTCGACAAATAGGAGCAAGAACCCAATTACACATCGCAGTGACTCCAAGTCATTCCAGCACCATCGTAAGGTCCTGATATATTTGTTAATCACATAGTTATAGCTAGATTTTAAGTTATTAGTTGTTAAAAGTTATAGTTGATTTAACTTTAAGTTCTAATTTACATATATTATATTTCAAGAGAGACAGCGTGGTGTTCATGTGTCGTACTGAGATGTTTTTAAGCATACACATGCAGTGAGTCAAATTGACGACACATGCTCAGTTTCCTACTCTTAGGACCACGATGCCAAGGCCCGTAATGCATATGTAAGTAAAATATAGTTAACTTAAAGTTATAATTTAATTAAAATAGTGTTATCTAAATTCAATTGTATTTTGTTTAACAGGGTAAATTTCATCAATAAAGGGCTCAGATGCTTGAGGAGACTAGGAGGACCGAGTTGACTACCGAGGACAAGGATAGGATTTTTGATGATGTCATGGATCCACCAACCCGTAACAGATGCTATGGTTTTGGCAATCTATTGGTAATAGAAACTAAAATTTATAATAAAAACTAAAATTCTCTTGAATTGCTACTATGAAATACAGAAAATCTAAAATTATATACAGGTTATGACATCTCAACAGTCGTACTAAAGGGGTCAGGACAAGGAAGAGATCCCACAGCCACGAACCCAGATCGTAGAGCTTAATGAGCGTGATCCCAGCCGCGAAGAGAAGATGGGGCAGCTTAACCAACATCTGGTGGAGTTCATTGCGCAGTACGGTACGGGTCCTTCATCTTCCGGGGGAGAGAGTTGAGGTTAGTTTGTTTTGATGTTATATATATACGCTTTGAGAGTGGGTGAGGATTATGGTTGTATATGTTGATGTTGTGTTGGTGATGATGGTTTGGACATGGTGTTGGATGACTGTTCATTTTGATGTTGGGTCGACGACGTTGGGATGTATTTACATATATGTTGTGTTGATAACGTTGCATTGGTGTATTATATAAATATTGGTTTATGTTATGTGTTTTGCATGTTTTGTGTTTGATTTTGCATAATATTATGTTTGGGTATATATGTGATTAGGGCTATGATGTATATGATCGAAATGGAACTGGTTTGATGAATATAAGATTGGTGTAGCTGGAAGTGAGGAATCTGAAATCTGTAAATAAAAAATACCTTGACTTCCAGTGGCATCCGATGGTTGGCAACGCTTTACAAGTCCATGTATTTCAACGGCTTCCAACGGTTAGCAATGGCGTGTTTTCATCGGTCTTCAATGGTTTCCAATGACTAACTGGCTAGACATGAAATACACGTAACCAAGTTTCACAGTTGGAAGTCATTGGAAAATTGCCATTGATGGCATTGGAAGTCATTGGAAACTATTGATCCGTATACCAACGGATTTACGAATGGCTTTCCAATGGTCGCCAACAGCCTCTGATCGTTGGAAACCATTGTTCCTCTTGTAGTGAAGGAAACCCACGTGCTCTAAGCTTTCACAAACAAAACTACTTTTTCTTCATAATCAGCGAAAGAAAAATGAAGCATGGGGATAAAAGAAGGCATTACTATTTATGAAATTTCCTTTTAACTTCAGTGAAGTGCACATCTGGTATATGCTAGACCACCAAGATGGCAACAAATAAAGATGTCGATTTATTTATGAACAACATCAGGTAAAGATTACTTCAAAAATTCCTAGCAAAAATAGCTCAGTTATGCATTTTGAATATTGGATGAATATGAAAATTAATCTTGTAGTTGTGTATGATCGTTCATTCCAATAAATAAAAAGGTAGCCCAATAAGAAAACTAACCTATTAAGCTGCAAAAACATAATAGCTTAAGAGTTACATCCACTGGACATGATTGACACACACACACGTGTTTACGTCCACTGAATATGGTTGATATATATACATAGACACACATACATATATGTGTGTATATGCGTATGTATATATAAATGTGCATGCATGTGTATGTATGTAAGCACAAATATACACATGCATGTGTGTCTATATATGTATACAATAATATTTCTTCTATGTTATAGTAATCATAACACGGTACTAATCTAAAGAACGTATAGTTGAATTGAATGTTATATGGATAATTTTCATTAATTTATTACCTTTTCAGCCTTCTCTTTCTGCATGGCAAATCCATGACATCTAGTTTCTCAAAATAGCAAATATTGGAATTTTTTTAAGCACATATTCGTAATATATACCATGGAATATTGAAGTGCACGGTAAATATTTGTTGTTTTAGAAACCGCAAATATTTACATTCTGACAAAGAATAAACAAGGATGTCTTTTTGAAATGTGTTTTGCTATGTACTTTGAAACTTTAAAAGGATTTCTATAAAATCACCCCTTAAATATCTTCCCAATAACATCCTACGGTGTTAAAAAAAATATAAAACTGTGTATTGTATCATTCTAATAATCCACCTTATTAACTAACCATATCCGCCAATTTTCCACTTGTTTGCTCTTCATGTTATTTGACCAAGATATATGTAGATAAAATATTTTGTTTTGATCAATTCTATATGTGCATAATTATTTAACCATAGTATAAAATAATAATCTGAAATCTAACTGTTGGCATTGTTTTGAAAATTATTTAGTAACCGCAATAGTTTATAAGAATAATATTCAAGAAACTAAGATTTTCTGACATGTCTAGTCCTATACATCTGTGTCTAGTCCTATATATCTAACAAATGTTTGCTAACCACAATAGCTTATAAGAATGAAAGATCATACCTGCACATCTATTTCAGTTACGCAAGAATAAGATGAATTCCACAGTCATTAGATATACACCTAGGAACTATGCCATTTACTATCTTAATTCTACTTGCACTAATTTACTTTATAAACTTACCATCCAAAAATTAAGTGAAAACGACCACGTTCAAATGAAACGATTGCTGAACGTTGAAAATCAAGCCGTTGGCGTCCGACGCATCCGAGAAGGCTGGGTATGAGTATATGGGTAATACATTGACTCGAGTTGGACTCGAGAAGGCTGCAAGGAATTGGATTGGCTCGAGTTGGATTGAGAGGGCAACAAGATAATGGACAGACTCGGTTGGGACTCGAGTGTTTCAGGCGGACTAAAAGCAGGGGTATCTGGGGACGCCCACTTACCTTGGATCCGTTGGACGTGATCTAGTTATCCTTGGAGGATAAACGTACGTTGGACGTACGGTAGTCCGTTTGGAGGCAGAGTTTCCATTAGTTATTGATGTTGGTTGGACCAGACATATAGGTATCGACATATTCATGGCTTTAGCAGGTGATAGATAGGATTTGTTTGATGGATGCTATGGTTGTTGTGTTTGTTCCTACCTTTCTTCTCTTGAGTATCACCTGTAGGATCCTGTTGAATGGAAATAGTATAAGTTCGTTGATCATGGTGATATGATGGGCGTAAGATACTTTACGTTAGACTTGAAGTATGTTGGGCATTGTGGATCATCCGTTGACCTTGGAGATTCAGCGGATATAGGAGCTTCAAGTTGGACTTGGACTCGAAGGTAGAGTACCTAGACTCATTGGATGAGTCTAGTTCACCTTTAGAAGGTGAATGTACGTTGGACGTGCAGTACGAGTATAAGTAGAGTACCTAGATTCATTGGATGAGTCTAGTTTACCTTTAGAAGGTGAATGTACGTTGGACGTGCAGTACGAGTATAAATGGAGTACCTAGGTTCATTGGATGGGTCTAGTTTGCCTCTAGGAGGTGAATGTACGTTGGACGTGCAGTACGAATGTAGGAAGGACTCAAGTTGGACTTGAAAGGACATTTGGAATGTAGTTGAAAATTTGACGTATAGGGTTGGATTACCTAAGAAAATGACTGTATAGACGGATGTCGTAGTACCGGACTAGGTGCGGTAGCTGATGCATTAGGTAGGAGACATGCCAGTTTAGAGGCTATGTTTCTGGAATGGAAGCAACTGGAGTATATCATGGGATATGACTTCAGACTTAAATGTGAATTGGATTCAGAAACGCTAATAAGCTTGACGATTAGATCGATCTAGATTAAGTGGATCGGTTCCAGTCAGAGGGACAATCCCAACCTATTGGAAATTACCTCTAGGGTAGAGATGGGAATCGATGGCGAGAGAACGACTGTACTTGGGAAGTAGAGAATAACATAAGAAAGTCGTATCCAAAGCTCTTTGTCTGGTAAGATTTACTTTGCAATTTAGTTATTCCGCATGCTAGGATAGACTTGTTTTGCATGTTTGATTGTTGTTTTATGACTGATAGGCATGCAGGACCTTTTGTGTGTTTTGGTTAGGGAATTTCGGGGGCGAAATTTCTTAAGGGGGGGGGGGGGGGGGGAGAATGTAACAACCCGCATCCTACGTATCAAAGGATCGTAGAATATTTATTTCTTTCGCATACTAAGTCGTATGGTCATGTAACTTTGGGAGACGACTATTGGGGTCATTTCCCATGTTCATGATTTTTTTCGATTTTTAAATGACCATTTTGCCCCTAGCTGATCTTGTTTCAGCCATAACTTTTGATTGGTAAGGATTTTTGACCTGAAACCACTTCCATTAGATCCGGATGATGGTTTACCTTTCCGTAGAGTGGTCACATTAGCCAAACGGACTCACCGTTTGGGAGATATGACTGAAACAAGGTTTAGAAGGTGAAAAACAGCTTAACCGGGCCTAATTAGGGTGATTAGCAAGAGGGCTCATAACCCATTTCGGGATTAAGGTTATGGGGAGGCTAAGAATAGTAGGAAAACGAATTTTATTTCATTTTTCAGCCGCCTCAAACATTTCTCTAACCCTAGCCATGGCCCCCACCTTCTAATTTCATCCCAAATCGCCTCTAATCACTTTCTAATCGAAGATTAAGCAAAACTACATCAAATCAAGAGAGGTTAGCACCAAATCAGAGAGAGAGTTGCTGGAATACATTAGAATTTGACCCAAACAAGTAATCATTTCAGATCTATAGTTTACTTTGTGGAAAATTGAGTGATTTGCATTGTTTTTCACTAATTACGGCTAATTATGGTAATTAGCGAAGATTAGCGAAATTATGGCTCAGAAAAATCTAGAAAAATTTCTAAAATTCCAGAACATTATGTTATGCCTCTGATATGAATTTGGGTTAATTTGGACTAATTTTTCTAATCCCGAAATTTAGGGGATTAAGGGGTGATTAGTGATAATTAGCGAAGTTATGCGTTATAAAAATCTGGAAAAATATTCAAAAATTCTAAAATATTATTTTAGGCCTCTGTTAGAAAATTTATCTCATTTGGATAAGTTTTGCTAATTGTATGCTTAAATATGATTAAGGGGGATTAAGGGAAAAACATGGGTTTTGGGTATGTTTGATCCATTTTATCCTATCAAGTTGTTGTTTTGATGTTTGTGGTCGATAATACATGTTGCTATGACTGTATGGTATGATTTGTGATTGTTTAGAATAGTTAGAATGGTCAAAAATGTCGTCGAATGGCGTAAAATGCTCACTGGAAAAGTTGTAGAAAAGCAGTGCAGGTTTTCGGATCGGATCTGAGGAATGGGCTCGGACCGAATAGAAGACTGGGCAAGGGATCACCGAACTGAACCGAGGCTTGGCACAAGGGGAAAGTGTGGCAAAAAGGAAGGCCAAAATGGTTGAATTGGGATCGGATCGAGCTAGAGAAGGGGGGATCGGATCGGAGCGGATGGGAATAGGAATGGGGATCAGATCGGACCAGAAGATCAAGCAAGGGACGAAAGGAAGACAGTTGGCGAACCGACCCGATGTGACATGGAGGATCTGAACCAACCCGATGTGACATGGAGGACCCGAACCAACCCGGTGTGACATGGAGGACCCGAACCGAACCGACGTACTGCTAAGGGACTTGGAGACCCCCGAGCCGAACCGAAGCACTTGGAGGATACCGATCCGAGCCGATAGAGAAGAAGGATAGAGAACCGAACCGATCCAGTGATGACCAATAACCCAAGATGCAAAGGTAGTCCAAATGGAAGTTAGAGCTCAGGATCCAGTTGGGAACCAACGAGTCGACTTCATGAGTTGGGCTTTGCTGCGGGACATGTGCAAAGGGGTTGTCGGTATTCATAACTCTGGTTCACCACTGAGAGGCGGATAGTGGGCTTGTAGTGATAGTTGTACGGGATTGGATTCCGTCATGGCCCAATGGATAGGTGACTAAGGTAGTGGATATCGTATGCTTTACGCACTGAGTAAGAGATGTGAGGATGGTTGCTATGTTTGATTTGTTTGCCATCATTATGACATGCACAACCCCACCCCTGTATTCTTTACACCATCTGTTTAGTGGCACCTTAGAGTATTGTACATTATGTAGTGTAACTCTTTGGTTGCAGGTCCAGGTTCAGGTATGATTGGATTATACCTATTATTGTTCTGTTTTGTTGCTTATCGCTCATACCAGACTTTTTGTCTGACCCAGAGTTTGATGTCTCTTCTTATTACTCTGGGTGCTCACACGAGCAGACTAGAGACAGGTTAGCTGGTGATGCGCGAGTAGCAGATTCGGAGGCGAGCACGAGGCTTCCACGTATGATATACATAGATATTATCCCTGTGTCATTGCTGGTCACTACTTTGGGCACTAGTAGTGTACCTTACTTGTTTAGCTTTTTGAGACAGTTTTTAAAAATTGTAATAATGTTGGCTTTGGATCATAAGCTGTACTTTGGATTTTCCGCTGCTATGATAGTTTGTTTTCAGCTTATGCACTGTCTCACCTGTTTTATGTCAAGTATGTTGTTATTATATTTTGTTCTATGCGCTGTGAGACATTCTACAGGTTCCTTGTTGATTCTTCGTCTTCTTTCTTTCCTTTTTCTGACGACCTTCCCGTGCTAACTAGACATGTGTACAGCGCACTTGTGGAGTAAATGTCGGTTGGTGCGGGGCGGGCCGTCACAACCAGGTAGGAGCACGCCTTTCCACTGAGCTACTATCGCGGACATTATGTATAATATATGTGTGTGTGTGTGTGTGCGCGTGCATGTGTGTGTGAGTGAATGGGGAGGCTATTTGAACACAAAATTAGGCACAAATCAAGAGACACAAAGTTTCAACCATTGGACCATTTTGTCCTTATATAGAAAGGTGCAATTCAGGGAATAATCCAACGGTAGAGGTCAATTGTGTCTAAATTTTGTGTTTAGATAGACTTTCCCATATATATAAGAGAAAATGGCTTGTATAAATGATGCAAAATAAACATATGTAAATAAACATAAAAAAAAATAGCTTACATTCTTCAAAATAAAAATATGCTAATCTTCCATTCTCCACAACCGCATGTTCAGGTGACCAATGAAATAAAGTATGCAATAGCCCAAGAAAAACATTTTTTGTTTCTTATATTCTTCAAAGTCTCATATGCACACAGTACATATAAGTTGACTTGTTATTTCAGAAGAAATCTTATCTCCCAGTATACCACATGCTAATAAAAGAATTGTACATTAAAAAAAAGCTTGGTTGCGGAAACTCGACTTCTGCAGTTCAAGCGAGTGATGTGTGGTTTATAAATGCAAAGGGGAGCTCAAATTCCATAGAGGATCTTTCTATTGAAATAGCAGGTAGTCAGACTATAGGCTGCAAAGGAGTCACTTAGCAAAGTGTTAAAATTACTTCATTTTCTGAAGAAAATAATAATAATGTCATAATGGTAGTGGAAGAAAACTTGATGAAGTAAATCCTGACGTTCCATGTCTTTCTAGTTAGTTTATGTTTTAATTGGCTTTTCAAGTTGTATTTAGTTAGGAGACTTACGAAATCTTGTCTGGTTCTATTGTAAATAAATAAATTTGGTTTAAATTAGACAATTTGTTTTTCTTAAAAAAGCATGTAAAAAAAGACCATATGATGTAGCATAACTTATACCATCCTAACTATATTTGGAAATATATGAATGAAAGAATCATATATAAAAATATAATATACAATGTAAATGGCTTCTGATTGAAGACAAAGTTTGAGATGAAATATGTGGAAACAACAGATTGTTATGTATGCTCTGCAGTATTATCTTATACTATAGGTAATGTAACACCCCATATTTTCTGTTAACGTTATAGTAACGAATTAAACAATATTTAATTTAAAATGTGAGAATTAAGGGAAATGGGTTACGCCATTGTGTTCGTCTCGGAATTCTGGTTGAGATAGAGTCCGAGTTTGCGTAACTTGAACTTTATACGAAGAAGTTATGGCTGTCGGAAGTTTCCAGCAAATTTTAAATAAATTAAAACAGCTCGAAAATAAATTCAAATTCGAATCAGAAGTCAGAAGCGGGCTGGACAGGAAAATTCCCACCCAGGTCGACCAGGGGGTCGACCTTAGTGTCAACCTCCCCCCTACAGGTCGACCTGCCCCCCCCCCCGAGCAGATCTGAATGGTGACGATTTTGTGACTCAGTGTTGAGTCACTAGGGCTGAGGTGTCACCCTATCTTCACTGGATGGTTGTGGTTAACCCTAGGATCATCCGACGGCTCAAACTGAGTTGAAATTCTATATAAACAACCCAATGCTCAAACCTAAAAATCACTCAAAAATAATCCAAAACTATCATGCTGCCAATGGAAAACTTGGAGTAGCCGTCACCAATTCAAAGACAAGATAAGAACTTGAATCAAAAATCAAATTAAAAGATTATCAAATTCAACGATCTACATCAAAGGCGAGCTTACCAATTTCAGAATTCAGATTTCAGAACACAAGAATTCCTTTTTAGTTTGTAGGTTGGTTATTACGCAGATTTAAACATTCTTTCAAGTGAATCATGACATGTTGTAATTTGGATATAGAAAGATGCTTATGTATAAGATTTGATTCTCGTTTATCTTAAAGTATTGTTGTAATTAATCATGTCTATATGCTTGTGGCGATGAACATGTTGTATTTTAATCATGTCTACATGCTTGTGGTAATGAACATATTGTATATTAATCATGTCTATATGCTTATAGTGATGAACATATTGTATGTTATTGGAATCTATTATGATTAGGTAATGGATTTATTTTACCAATTACATGGTAAAACATGTCATGTCATAAATTGGTGGTTATTTGCAAGTTTATGATCTAAAACACATGCTTATATGTTAGATCAACACTCGTGTATATCCATGTTAGGTTGAATCTAATTATGTGGTAAAATGTGGAATTATAGCCCTCTTATGTTTTAACACATAAGTCATCATGCTAAGTATGATCCGAATATGTTGATAATAGTTCTCTTATGTTTTGACATACATAAGTTAATATGCTAAGTTGCGATTTAAAAATGATTATAGTAGCTTTCTTATGTTTTGACATACATAAGTTAATATGCTAAGTTGTGGTTTAAAAGTGTGATTATATGTTAAACCTCCATGCTAGACCTTTGTCAAGTTTACATGACAATTAGACCCAATTTAGTCACAAGTTCACCATTACCCATTTAATTAAAGTTAATGATACTTCTATGCCAAGTTACACATGACAAGTTGAAATGTATGCTATTTTATGTTTATTTTATGTCCCTTGTTTATTACCCTTTTTGTTTATGGGTTTGGGCTAATTTACTAGCCCAACATTTTATGTGATTCATGCGTACGTTCCACGGGGGTAGCGATGGGAAAATATGAAAATTCATGGCATAGATTTGTTCATAAAATGGTATATTTGATATACCATTTATGGTGAGCATAATCAAAGGATAATTATGGCATGATTAAATTAAATTTAACTTACATAAAGAAATTAGACATATATAGAAAAATGTGAATTTAGAAAAAGATGAATATGCCTAACCCAAGGTTAGACTGAGTTGTGGTGTAAATCTGCCTGGAACCGACCGGCATATCTAGTGACCACAACTAGACCTGTCTAATGTGGGTGGTTAGTGCATCAAGCCCAAAAAGAACCCGAGGTTAGACTGAGTTGTGGTGTAAATCTTCCCAGAACCGACCGGCACATCCGGTGACCACAACAATACCTGTCTAATGTGAGTGGTTGGTGCTTTAATAAATCAAAGCTTAGTCAGGATTGGTAAGGTTAAGTCAATTAGGGAAAACACTTAACCGATTCAACGTGTTAACTAAACGAATGGGTGGGGTTAAGTAAACTTGGACACTTAGCCAAATAAACATGTTGATTAGAAAACCCTAGTAACGACGACCCATTTCAGCAGTAACCCACATAGATGTATCATGGTACGCTGAAACTAGGCAGGGTGGGGCACGATTACTGGGCTGAGTATAAGCAGTCAAAACGTCAGCGGTTGGTGGGCCAGTGTAGGTTCCGACGGAGTATGGGCGTGCATGTACTCCGGAGTGGAAAAATCAGGCATTGGGCATCAGTAGTATACACTGTGCATCCTGAATCGTGTCGGGTTGCCACCAGAGGGACTGATACACCCCATGGTGGGACCAGCACAAGTATCTACAGTCAAGCGGGGCCGAATGACACAGGATATGAATGCATACGAGTAGGAGCCGATCATTAAGGGGATCGTTGGTAATGAACACGTAGGGCTGGTTGAACCAATGGTTAAGTAGGTGCAGAGACTATAGTAATGGGTGCGATCACATGTTCCTCTTATCTTATATTAGGGTATTATCCTATGTTCTGTTATTACTGTCATGATCCCTTTCCTTGTTTAAATACTAGTAATCACCGAACTTGCTAGACTTATTGTCTGATCCATTTCCTTTCGTTCTCTTTTCTTCCATCCCCCCCTCCCCCGCTCACCCAGGTCCACAGGGAGGGAATGCTGCAGCTTAGTCAGACTCTTTGCAAACTTCAAGAAAGTAGATGTATGATTTGGACTCTCTCGCAAACTTGGCTATGGCTCTTGGACATTATCCTTGGGGATTTATGTAGTATTATTTATGCTTCTTTATTAATTAATCAAGATAGAAATTATGTTGTAATGTTTTGGAAGTTGTTTTGAGATAATTTGATGTAATGCTTTTGTATTGAACCACGTATTCAATAAATAATTTGAATTCCGTTGCTTATACTTATCTGTCTTGTAAAATTTTCTGTGTCTTGTACCTATAACCCTCCACCAAAGTTAAGGCATTCCCTTTGTGAGTGACCTTTACGGAGGTGGGGTGTTTCACTTGGTATCAGAGCAAAGGTTTACCAGATCAGATAAGAGTTTTTGAAAATTATTTTCAAAAAGAAATATAAAGAAGCATTTTTCAAGAAAGAGTGTTGTTTTAAATTTAAAATGGCATAATCCCCAAATCCATATGCACTATCTTTCTATCCTTCGTTTTGAATCTTTTCTTTTTCGTTTCAGCATGTCTGGGAATCTTAACCTTCTAGAGGGTGTACCGATACCTGGCTGGTTCAGGAGGTACTTAGAGGCTAGGGCCAACGACGCAGGCCCAGCAGATATTCCTCCTCCTCCAGCTGCAGCGGTTCCTCCTCCTCCTCCTCCTCCTCCTCGTGCAAATGCTTTCTCAAAGATTTGTAGAGACTTTAGGGCCATGGGTGGAAAGGATTTCAAGGGAACTGAATCATTCGTAGAAGCTAGGAACTGGCTCAAAGAAACTGAGGATCTGTTCGTTATCTTCGAGGTGGACGATAGGCAGAAGATACAGCTGGCTGTATGGTTGCTCAAAGACGAAGCTTCCTATTGGTGGGAAGTCAATAACTCTGAAAGACCAGTTGACACATGGATGGATTTCAGAATAAGGTTTCAGATGAAATTCCTCTCACAAGCTAAGCGAAGTCTACAGCTGGAAAAGTTCTTATCTCTTATGCAAGGAAGTATGACGGTCAAGGAGTACGTCAATCAATTCAATCATCTGGACCGATTCGGACTGGACTTAGTGAATACTCCTCATAAGAAGGCTCTCCGTTTTGTCAAAGGATTGAATGAGCCACTTCACAGCTTGGCTATGACCTATATACCTCTGGGGGCTACTTACGAGAGGTTTGTGGACATGGCACTCTTACATGAGGAAGACAAGGGCAAGAATGAGGCAAAAGCGGAAGTGCCTCAAGACAAGAAGGAGGAGGGGTCGTAAAACAAGAAGGTTGATTCAAAGAAAGGCGGAAAAAACAACAAACCCCATGAAAAGAGAAAGTGTAATTTCTATGGCATTCCCGGACATCTGATCAAAGACTGCAAGAAGAAGAAAAGGAAGATGGGTGGCTGTTTCCATTGTGGTGAGACATGACACATGGCTAGGGCCTGCCTAAGGAAGCAAGTGCAGGGAGCTGGACCTTAGAGGACAAGTTCACGCTCTCATGGCACCTCCGCAAGAACGAGGTAGAAATATTTCTGTTGAAAGTTTAGTCTATCTTTTTTATCATCGTGTTCGTACACTATTTGATTCTGGCGCATCGCACTCTTTTATATCTACTGCTTTAGTGGAATCTCTGCACCTAGACACCAGTATAGTAGAGGATCCCTTGGTTGTTTCAAATCCAATTGGGGGATCAGCTTATTTGTCAGTGGTTTGTTTGGATTTGAAAATATCTATACTTAGCGTTGGGTTTAGATGTAATGCCTTTGTTTTGGGATTCACGGGCTATGTGTTGATTCTAGGTATGGACTGGCTATCCAGTAATGGTTCCGTCCTCGATTGTGAAAAGAGAGTGGTTAGACTCATGACTCGCCTCGGTAACACTCTCAAAATTTCTTGTAATCCCATGAACTCTGTTATGCTTAGTTATCTAGAATCTCTTGATGCGTCCGTTGAGAACTTGCAGTCTGTAAAGGTAGTCTGTGAATACTCGGATGTGTTTGAAGAGGTAAAGGGCTTACCTCCAAAGAGGGAGTTAGACTTCCGCATATACCTCATGGACAACGCAAAACCCGTTGCTTTACCCATTAGACACATGGCACCGAGGGAGAGGAAAGAACTCAGCAAGCAAGTTAAAGAATTGCTTGAGAAGGGTTTTAT
Source organism: Allium sativum (assembly GCA_030737875.1). Taxonomy (NCBI): domain Eukaryota; kingdom Viridiplantae; phylum Streptophyta; class Magnoliopsida; order Asparagales; family Amaryllidaceae; genus Allium; species Allium sativum. The sequence goes on from JASFAX010000024.1 coordinate 10,009,730, forward strand.
AAGGCGGAGTATTTCTGAATGGGGTGCTCCAGTAGTGTTCGCCACTAAAGCAGACGGTTCGCTTTGCCTTTGCGTTGATTATAGGGAGCTAAACAAGCTGACCAAAAGGAATAGGTACCCACTCCCGAGAATAGATGATTTGTTCAATTAGCTTGTAGGTGCATCGGTTTTCTCCCAATTAGATTTGGCTACCGGGTTTCATCAGCTAAGGGTGGCTGAAGACAACATTGATAAGACCGCGTTCAGGACTCCAGATGGTTTCTTCGAGTGGCTTGTCATGCCCTTCGGCTTGACAAATGCACCCGCTTACTTCGTTGATTTAATGAGCAGGGTGTTCCGAGAGTTCCTCAATAAGTTTGTGGTGGTCTTCGTAGATGATATTTTGATCTTCTCAAAGAATGAGGAAGAGAATGCTCAACATCTAAAAGAAGTGATGGATACTCTCCGTGCACATTAGTTGAAGGCGAAATTCTCCAAATGCCATTTCTAGAGAGAAGAAGTTAGGTTCCTTGGACACGTGGTGTCAAAAGACGGGATAGCTGTGGACCCCGCGAAAGTGGTTGTTGTGCAAGATTGGAAGGTTCCTCGAAACGCAACGAAGTCCGAAGCTTTCTCGAGCTAGCAGGCTTTTATCGAAAATTTTCAAAGATTTTGCAAAAATCTCAGCTCCACTGACAGGGTTGACAAAGAAGAACCTAGCTTTCAATTGGGATTTGGATTGCGATATTGCTTTCCAACGTTTGAAAAGGGCTCTAACAATAACCCCAGTTCTGACATTTCCTGATGGAAGCAAGATGTTTACAGTTTACACAGATGCCTGCGGAATGGGACTAGGCGCTGTTCTGATGCAAGAAGGGAAGGTAGTAGCTTATGGTGGAAGGCAGTTGAAAGTACACGAGAAAAACTACCCAACCCACGACCTAGAGTTGGCAGCCATCGTTTTTGCGCTTAAGTCTTGGCGCCATTGTCTCCTAGGTGAGAAATTTGAACTGTATACTGACCATAAATCTTTGAAATACCTTTTCTCGTAGAAAGATCTCAATTTGAGGCAGCAAAGATGGATGGAGTTTCTTGCCTCGTTCAATTTTGAGATTTCCTACACTCCTAGCAAGGGCAATGTAGTAGCAGACGCCTTAAGTAGAAAGAAGCTGGCCTTAAGCCCTCTCTTTGTGGAAAGGCAAAGCTTGGAGTTCATAGCAAGCTTTAACTTCAAACCCTCCTCTGACTTTGTACCTGGCTTGCTAGCAACGTTAGAAGTGCGACCAACTCTATTAGACTCAATCAGAGCCGCGCAAAGAGAAGACCCTCAGCTAGCCGATGTGATGGACAAGTTAATTAGGGGTGAGACTTCCAGTCACCTCAATAGATACTCCATTGATGCCAAGGGCTGGTTGAGACGAGAAGGAAGACTATGCATCCCACAAGCAAGGGATTTGGTAAAGGCGGTTCTAGAAGAGGCACACCATTCCAAGCTGACCATACACCCAGGCGGAGACAAAATGTATAAAGACATCAAAAGAGTTTTCTTTTGGAATGGCATGAAGAAAGACGTAGCTGAATTTGTTTCTAAGTGTTTAATATGCCAACAAGTGAAGGCGGAGCAGAAGAAGCCTGGTGGTCTGCTCCATCCTCTAGAAGTCCCATAGTGGAAATGGGATAGCATCTCGATGGACTTTATAGATGGGTTGCCTAGGTCAAGAAGGGGCAATACCAGCATTTGGGTAATAGTGGAAAGGCTCACAAAAAGCGCCCACTTTATACCCATCAAGGGTAGAAGGACTGCCTCATCTCTAGCATCCATATATCTTAAGGAGATAGTTCGACTCCATGGGATACCCTCTAGCATAGTGAGTGATCGAGACCCTATCTTCACGAGCAAGTTTTGGAAGAGTTTACAAGAGGCTGTAGGCATACAGTTATGCTTAAGCACGACCTATCACCCTCAAACCGATGGCCAGACGGAAAGAGTCAACAGAGTATTAGAAGACCTCTTCAGATTATGCATTATTGACTTCGGAGGTACATGGGAGGATCATCTACCTTTGGTGGAATTTGCTTACAACAATAGCTACCAAGCCACTATAGGCATGGCACCTTTCGAAGCTTTATATGGAAGACCGTGCAGGTCACCAACTTGCTAGTGGGAGTCCATAGACAAGCTCGTACTTGGACCAAACATGATTAGGGAAACTTCAGAGAAAGTAGACTTGATACGAAGAAGAATGAAGACTGCCCAAGGCAGACAGAAGTCTTACGCAGACAAAAGAAGAACTGATCTTGAGTTCGAAGTTGGAGACAAGGTGTTCCTTAAAGTATCTCCTTTGAGGAACGTCGTTCGCTTTGGAACCGCAGGGAAGTTAGCACCAAGATTTGTAGGGTCGTTCCCTATCATCGAGAAGATTGGGAAGATGGCTTATAGGGTACAGCTCCCCGAAAGGTTGGCCGGGGTTCATAATGTCTTTCATGTCTCTCACCTGCGGAAATGCTTTCACGAGTCTGCGGAAGTGGTAGAACCAATTATGCTAGAGGAAGTTGAAGTTGAACGAGAAGCAACAGTGAGGAGAGTTCCAACCCGTATCTTGGGAACAGAAGTCAAAAAGCTACGCAACCGTGAAGTTAAGCTCATCAAAGTTCAATGGAGCGACACCGAGGAAGACGTGACTTGGGAAACTGAGGACAAAATACGCGCAGCCTACCCTATTCTTTTTTAGGGTACATCCTTAATCTCTTTTTCCTTAAGTTTATGCTTGTATCCATCCTTTTAGGTATATCTCCTCGATCCTATCCTTTATCCTTAGGTAGGAACCCATTTGGATGTAAACATGTAATTGAAACGTGTTATGATTGATGGTTTCAAGTGGTTGCTAGTGGTTTCTAGTGGATGCATATACACACACATTAGGTATTAGATCGGCTCAGTCACTCCCATATTGCATATGCATATATGTATTGGTATATGGATTGAAACTTGATGTGTTATCATATGGACGTTGCATTTGTATGAATGATTGTGCACTCATGTAGGAAATTTTGAGTAGGAAAAATTGCATTCATAATGGACTCATGGCACTGAAATAATTTACATTAAGGAGGTCAACTGAATCAGTAGACTGCCTGATTTTGCACTAGATAAGGACATGTACACACACAATGCATATGATCATGAAGCATTAGAAATCTTTTAAGGACAATGGATGCCTGTGTTTGATGGTTGAGTGGATGGGTGATTGGACGATAGGATATAAGTTCTTCTCGACTTGAAGATTTCGGGGACGAAATCCTAAAAGGAGGGGAGAATGTAACACCCCGTATTTTCTATTAACATTATAGTAACGAATTAAACAATATTTAATTTAAAATGTGAGAATTAAGGGAAACGAGTTAAGCCATTGTGTTCGTTTTGGAATTCTGGTTGAGATAGAGTCTGAGTTTGCGTAAATTGGACTTCGTATGAAGAAGTTATGGCTGTAGGAAGTTTCCAGCAAACTTTAAATAAATTCAAACAGCTCGAAAACAAATTCAAAATCGAATCAGAAGTCAGAAGTGGGCTGGGCGGGAAAATTCCCACCTAGGACCTAGGTCGACCAAGGGGTCGACCCTAGTGTCGACCTCCCCCCCCCCCCCATAGGTCGACCTAGGGGTCGACCTGCCCCTTCCCCCCGGGCAGATCTGAATGGTGACGACTTTATGACTCAATGTTGAGTCACTAGGGCTGAGGTGTCACCCTATCTTCACTAGATGGCTGTGGTTAACCCTAGGATCATCCGACGGCTCAAATTGAGTTGAAATTCTGTATAAACAACCCAATGCTCAATCCTAAAAATCACTCAAAAATAATCCTAGAACTATCATGCTGTTAATGGAAAACTTGGAGTAGCCGTCACCAATTCAAAGACAAGATAAGAACTTGAATCAAAAATCAAATTAAAAGATTATAAAATTCAACGATCTACATCAAAGGCGAGCTTACCAATTTCAGAATTCAGATTTCAGAACGCAAGAATTCCTTTTTTAGTTTGTAAGTTGGTTATTACGCAGATTTAAACATTCTTTCAAGTGAATCATGACATGTTGTAATTTGGATATAGAATGATGCTTATGTACAAGATTTGATTCTCATTTATCTTAAAGTATCGTTGTAATTAATCATGTCTATATGCTTGTGATGATGAACATGTTGTATATTAATCATGTCTACATGCTTGTGGTGATGAACATATTGTATATTAATCATGTCTATATGCTTATGGTGATGAACATATTGTATGTTATTGGAATCTATTATGATTGGGTAATGGATTTATTTTGCCAATTAAATGGTAAAACATGTCATGTCATAAATTGTTGGTTATTTGCAAGTTTATGATCTAAAACACATGCTTATATGTTAGATCAACACTCATGTATATCCATGTTAGGTTGAATCTAATTATGTGGTAAAATTTGGAATTATAGCCCTCTCATGTTTTAACACATAAGTCATCATGCTAAGTATGATCCGAATATGTTGATAATAGTTCTCTTATGTTTTGACATACATAAGTTAATATGCTAAGTTGCGATTTAAAAATGATTATAGTAGCTTTCTTATGTTTTGGCATACATAATTTAATGTGCTAAGTTGTGGTTTAAAACTGGGATTATATGTTAAACCTCCATGCTAGACCTTTGTCAAGTTTACATGACAATTAGACCCAATTTAGTCACAAGTTCACCTTTACCCATTTAATTAAAGTTAATGATACTTCTATGCCAAGTTACACATGACAAGTTGAAATGTATGCTATTTTATGTTTATTTCATGTCCCTTGTTTATTACCCTTTTTGTTAATGGGTTTGGGCTAATTTACTAGCCCAACATTTTATGTGATTCATGCGTACGTTCCACGGGGGCAGCGATGGGAAAATATGAAAATTCATGGCATAGATTTGTTCATAAAATGGTATATTTGATATACCATTTATGGTGAGCATACTCAAAGGATAATTATGGCATGATTAAATTAAATTTAACTTACATAAAGAAATTAGACATATATAGAAAAATGTGAATTTAGAAAAAGATGAATATGCCTAACCCGAGGTTAGACTGAGTTATGGTGTAAATCTACCCGGAACCGACCGGCATATCCAGTGACCACAATAAGACCTGTCTAATGTGGGTGGTTAGTGCATCAAGCCCAAAAAGAACCCGTGGTTATACTGAGTTGTGGTGTAAATCTGCCCGGAACCGACCGGCACATCCAGTGACCACAACAATACCTGTCTAATGTGAGTGGTTGGTGCTTTAATAAATTAAAGCTAAGTCAGGATTGGTAAGGTTAAGTCAATTAGGGAAAACAGTTAACCGATTCAACATGTTAACTAAACGAATGGGTGGGGTTAAGTAAACTTGGACACTTAGACAAATAAACATGTTGATTAGAAAACCTAGTAACGGGGACCCATTTCAGCAGTAACCCACATAGATGTATCATGGTACCCTGAAACTAGGCAGGGTGGGGCACGATTACTGGGCTGAGTATAAGCGGTCAAAACGTCGGTGGTTGGTGGGCCAGTGTAGGTTCCGACAGAGTATGGGCGTGCATGTACTTTGGAGTGGAAAAATCAGGTACTGGGCATCAGTAGTATACACTGTGCATCCTGAATCGTGTCGGGTTGCCACCAGATGGACTGATACACCCCATGGTTGGACCAGCACAGGTATTTACAGTCAAGCGGGGCCGAATGACACACGATATGAATGCATATGAGTAGGAGCTGATCATTAAGGGGATCATTGGTAATGAACACGTAGGGCTGGTTGAACCAATGGTTAAGTAGGTGCAGAGACTATAGTAATGGGTGCGATCACATGTTCCTCTTATCTTATATTAAGGTATTATCCTATGTTCCGTTATTACTGTCATGATCCCTTTCCTTGTTTAAATACTAGTAATCACCGAACTTACCAGACTTATTGTCTGACCCATTACCTTTCGTCCTCTTTTCTTCCGTTCCCCCTTCCCCCAGGTCTACACGGAGGGAATACTACAGCTTAGTCAGACTCTTTGCAAACTTCACGAAAGCAGATGTATGATTTGGACTCTCTCGCAAACTTGGCTATGGCTCTTGGACATTATCCTTGGGGATTTATGTAGTTTTATTTATGCTTCTTTATTAATTAATCAAGATAAAAATTATGTTGTAATGTTTTGGAAGTTGTTTTGAGACAATTTGATGTAATGCTTTTGTATTGAACCACGTATTCAATAAATAATTTGAATTCCGATGCTTATACTTATCTGTCTTGTAAAATTTTCTGTGTCTTGTACCTATAACCCTCCACCAAAATTAAGGCATTCCCCTTGTGAGTGACCTTAACGGAGGTGGGGTGTTTTAGGTAAAATAGGTAAATCATGTATATTATTCAAGTATTAAAGTTCCAAAACAATATAAATGCATCGGATAACAATGGTATGTGCAATATTATTACTCTACCAAAGTGTAGTTCATGTTAAAATGCAGAGAGACGGTTACTAAACACTCCATGTGTCATGCTAAAATGCAGTCCTTATTGAAATTGAAAAAGAGGGGAGGGGTGAGAGAGCTATCCAAATACAACTATCTTTAATTGTATAAGATGGATCTATTATTTCATTGAAGCATTGGCACTAAAACCAGATAATAAGAGCTACCAATCCGTTACTAACTTGTTATATAAGTAAAAGGCATATTTTGATTTTACTCAAACAGTTAACATGCTGCTGTAACATGCGCTAATCCATGTTGTATGATCGAGAAAATGTAAGCAATATTAATCCCAACCACGTAACATAATAAAAGAAAATGGAATTCTTTGTCATTGTGTTCAAAGTCTAATATAAAATTATGAATATAAAGAAATAGTGTTATTAGAGTAACCCCAACTGGAACTGGAAGGATGCAATTTCAATTTGTAAAATTGATATAGTGTATAGATGATTGTAATAATCCACAAAATAATCTACTTTTACTGTTTCATATATGGTAGAAGTATAAACACATTACTAAGCCACACATCCAATACAGTGATGAGAAAATTGAATCTAGTGCATTGTCCTACCTATTGTAAATTCCACGAAGAAAGCCTAAGCGCCAGAAGCAGCATCCTTTACTCGATCAGGAAAGTTAATTGCATTGTCTTTCGCATAACCTTCAACCTCCCTTGTAGTGTCATATTTCCTGCTTTTGGCATAGTCAACTATGCTTGAACCCATGCATATTTTATCAAAAAGAATTGTATCAGGCATATGTATTAATAATGGAACACTAACCATTGATTAACTAATCATGTGCTATGACAAAGATAGTATATCCAAGATTATATGCAGAAGTAGTGCATGCTAATCAACTGATTTTCTTGTAATTAACAAAAAAAATACTGAAAAAGTCAATGTTTCCCTGAACATTTAGTCAAACAGATCATAAGCAAACATATGGAAATGAGCAAAAGAGGAAAGAAACTGAATAATAGATTTCTGATCTCGACTAATAACCTATCCATCCTTTTTTTCAAACTTAACCAAAGAAAAAGAATTTCATTATATATTAGTTTGGCATAGATAGAAGAAGACTTAATCAATTTTTTCTCCAATAACTCGCATTCTAATAGAAAAAGGAAATAGTTTACTGTGAAAACAAAATAAGTTAAAGTACAAACAAGATGGTGAAATAGTAAATTTAGCTCAAGGTTTAGTCAGCATCCATCTCCTCCAATGCTAGTTTGGTAGCAGCTTTGGCTTTCTCTAGGATATCATCTAGAACCTTTTGGTGTAGGCGCTTAGATTCATCACATACCCAGCTCAATTCCAATTCACAGTCTTTGTCTTTTGCCTCGTCATGAACACTATAAATTATCTTTGCAACTTCAGTAACACCTTGCTACACGTCATTTTAAAGAGCTTGAGTTCCTCAATTTCTGTCTTAGCAGCTTGTCTTCCCTTTCCAATTGTAGCACCAAAGTATCTAAATGAAACTCCAGAAGGTTCCACATGTACAGTTGTGGACCATATCGTCATAGCCACCCAGTAAATTTCCACAACCAAATGTTTCATCCACCAATATAGTGTACAAAGATGAACATAACTTGCTACTTGGTCAACAAGTTCTTTCATAGGCATAGGCTCACAATAAACTCTCTCATAATTAGTGGCTTCAGACTTTGCACGTGCTACAATTTGCCTACCGTCTGCTGGTAGGACAACAACTGCCACGCTGGATTCCCGGTGAACTGAATGAATCCTTCGGTTAGATCTAGGCACCATCATATTCGAAGTAATCGGCTCTTCTACCCCAAGCACAATCCCATCTTTGCACTTGATCCCACACAACTGTCCCACTGTTATCGACGGCTTTGGCGGTGTACTTGATTTGGAAGACGCAATCGTTGGGAGATAACGTGGTGACAGAGAGATCGTAGCCTGTTTCGATGCTACTCATTCTCTGAACTGGAAGTCTAAAATCTAATTGTTTGTAGACAATAACCGATCCATCCTAGAACAGAAAGCATCAAAATCAAATACAGACGTGCATTAAAATTTAGAACATAAAGAAAAGTTTGAGACAATAAATATATATGATATGTCTTTGAGCCTTACATCCATTATCTGAAGTCGCTTCTTAGCCTCTTCTCAATGTTACTTGATGAAGTGGTAGAACTAATTTAAGGTTTCAACATGATTTTGTGGTCAAAGAGGAACCAGTGAAAAGAAAGCAGAGAGGGGAGTTGAAGGATGCAACAAAAGGGAAATTAACGAATGAAAATTTTGGTAGAAAGAAATGAAATGGAAGAAGATTGGATGAGGCCTGCAACCGTTTCTTTTTTATGAAGAAATAGCTTAGACTGCTTAGTGGAACAGTTGCGGAAATGAGATAAAGCCGTGGAAGTTGAACATTCAACGGGATGAGTTAGTGGAGTTAATGCATGTATGTATTACTCCTACGTGGTATGATTTAGTCCATTCGATGTCTTTTGTGAAGTTAAATCTGAACCGCTCTTTGTTTCTTGGTTTGTCTACTAAGGGATTTTATTATATAGATAAGCAGTATGAATGCAGTAAACAAACTAAAGAACACCAGAAATTTTTATATTGGTTAGGAGCACCGTCCTACGTTCAATCTCAGAGTCCTTCTGGAATTTAAGTAATTAACACCCTTACTTAACTCGGAGGAAAATGTATTACAACACCTAAGCAGCAGAACGAGGACCTAAGCAACAGAGCATGATTTTGCCTTAGTAGCAGAAGAGAACTTCAACCAACACTTGAGTAGTAGAATAATGAACTAAGAAGTAGAACATGATTTAGCCTCAACAGCGGAAGAGGACTTCTTGTCCCAGCAACGGAACAAGACTTTAAACAATTACAAAAGTTTATTTGACTATATATGTGTTCATGATAACACGGATAAGTCATAATTGAGTACACCCTTCCTACAATCATCTCCTTGAATATATATATTTTAAAGAGTACGAAGAATCAAGAAGGAACGTGATTATATAATCACAGAACATTGAAAATTTGGGAGCACAAATGATTATTGTATGGAGATATTTCAGAATCAAAGAATATAGAATTCAAGAAAACTCGGTGATTAAAACAAGTGATTCTGAAGTGTATTTATAGTATATAAAAGGTTGCAATTATTCGTGAAAAGGTTAATCAAAAGATATAGTCATATCTCTTGGATTAGAGAGTTATGACTCTTTAAAAAGTCATAACCCTTCAGTTCTGCCAGCTAACTTTATGATTCAGATGGCTAAAAAAGGGCTAGTATTTGAAAAGGTATGCATGTGCACAAAATAAAAATATTCAGCCACCTGAATGGATTATTCAGATGTCTGGATTCCGTTCAAAAACAAAAGTCATAATAGCTTATTTGGTTAGAGCACATGCCTTCTAAACTAGTGACTTGAGTTCGAGTCCCAACAACTCCTATTTTTGGAAACTTGATTTTTGTTTAAAATAGAGTGTGTATATGGTATATATATATATCTTTAGAGAGTTTTTAATAACCAACTGAAATACACACTAATATATCAATTTTATCCTATCTTTCAATCTTCTTTTATTTGACCATAATCTCCAATATTTTTCGTGCAATAATCGTTAGTATACAATATTGTCGATATATAGTTGTTATAGTCAAAATATTGCTCGAGAACCGAGTTTCTAACAATAAGTAAACAAGACAACTTCATATCTAAGAGATTCTACATGGTTGGACGTGAAATGCTCCTTTATATTGGAATGAGTCCTTATTGGAAAACAATGGCTGAGTCGTGGACTAGGTCGCTTTCTTAAAGACGATTCGGCGATCTGGTCAGAGGTGCAAACCAGTTCGTTCCTTTGCTGTCGCCTCTAGGATAAAACAGCCTCTAAAAACGATAACCGATCTGCTTGCACAACAAATCAGTGCAGATTAGCACTTTCGAAAATAATATTGCTCGAAATTTCTGAAAGAAAGTTTTTAATGGCGAAGGTTAGAAGAAAATAGAATTCGGTGTGTTTTCTTGTCTGCAGATAAAAAGTGTATATAGAACGAGAATTAGGGGTTGGGAAAAAAATCGGATCTGCTAAAATTTCGAGGGACAAAGTTTTTACGGTTGCAAACTTTTTACCGTTGTAGAAAAAAATTATCGGTGCAGAAAATAATTTTCCATAAAAAACGGTTCGAAAACTGCAAAGTTTTATGGTCCAAAAATATAAGTGTCTACACCACAAAGCCCAAGCCCGAGCCCGAACCTGACCGGGCCGGGTCGGGTCGAGTCGGTCGGTCGCCCGTATGTGTGGTGTTCATGATGCATGATCTCCCTCCTCACAACAAACCATGTATTGGGAGCCCAAGGCCCCAACATGATTTCTTAGAAACAAGTATAAATCCTTGGCTCTTCCGTATAATCCCATGATGTGGGACTATTCACACATAGGAGACATTCATACACTTATTCAACATTTTTAATAATTCACTTAATGTTTGTAAAACATTTCCAACAATCCCCCACTTGAATTTTTAAAAATATTTTCGAGCAATTTCTAAAACTATAAGATTGTGCATAAACAAAGGTGTCATCCAACTTGAACCTTTGTATAGTGAGTAAGATTCAGTTTTTACTAGAGTGATATGTAGTCTTGAACCCTATTCCTGACATCAAACCATACACAACCTTTTCTATAGTGCAATCAAATAAGCCCGTGCATTTATGGCCATGCACGTCTATCCTAGTTTAGTGAATGCTCTAGAAGTTTTGCCCAAAACTCCATAGGAAACAGCCACATTTCCACATTCACAAATGTGAGTCTATCAAGAGCACTCCTGAAGGTAGGTACTCCACTCCAAATAGAGTATAGATCTCATTAAGAGTTTCTATTAACTCATCCTCTAATCGCTTCAGGAATACATGCTTCTTGGTTTATTAAATAGCATGCTCAACTCCTATCACTACACAATTTGTTTTTACCCATTGAACCTAGTTCTTGGGATATCCTGTCATTTAGGTCGGGTTACCATTGTGCGTGACTCAACAATCTATGGGTAATAGTCCCATTCTTTTAAAGGAATTGTGGACTTTCTCTCTTGACAGTCCTTTCGTCAAAGGATCTGCCAAATTTTCTTCACTACGTACGTAATCCACTCTAACGGTACCTGTGGAAAGCAGTTCTCTAACTGTTTTGTGCTTACGACGTATTTGTCATCTCTTACCATTATAATAACGGTTCTGAACTTTTGCAATGGCCGCGGTACTATCACAATGTATCAACACAGCCGGTATTGGTTTTTTCTGTAAGGGAATCTCAGCTAGCAGGTTTCTCAAATACTCTGCCTCTTCACTAGCTGTAGCTAGTGCTATCATGTTAGACTCCATAGTAGACTGAGCCAAAATAGTCTGTTTCTTGGATTTTCAAGAAACAGCTCCTCCAACGATGCTAAATATATAGCCATTGGTCGCTTTAGAATCATTAGATAAGGTATTCCACTCTGCATCAGAATATCCTTTAAGTACAGCTGGAAACCTTTCATAATGTAATCCAATGTTCATGGTTCGTTTAAGGTATCTCATCACCCTTTCAATAGCATGCCAGTGCTCTATACTAGGTCTACTAGTAAACCTGCACAATAAACCCACGACATAGGCAATGTCGGGTCTAGTACAATCAGTGGCATACCGAAGGCTGCCAATGATGCTCGCATAATCAGACTGTCTTACACCTTCACCAGTGTTCTTAAATAACTTTACACTGTGATCATATGGTGTACTTGCAGGTTTACAGTCAAAGTAATTATATTTCATTAGGATCTTCTCAATGTAATGAGATTGATCCAAAGAAATTCCCTTTTATGACCTAGTAATTTTAATACCAAGGATTGCACTCGCCTCACCTAGATCTTTCATATCAAAATTGGCACTTAATAAGGATTTGACTGAGTTTATGGCATGAATGTTTGACCCAAAAATGAGTAGGTCATCTACGTAAAGGCATATAATAGTGCAAATGTCATTCTTAGATTTGTAATAAATTCATTTGTCACTTTCATTAACTCTAAAACCATGTGAAATGATTAAATTATCAAATTTTTCATGCCATTGTTTAGGTGCTTGTTTTAAACCATATAATGATTTATCTAATTTACATACTTTATGTTCTTGACCATGTACCACAAATCCTTCAGGCTGGTCCATATATATTTCTTCGTCTAATTCACCGTTCAAAAATGCGGTTTTCACATCCATTTGGTGTATTAACAAATTATGAATAGAGGCAAGTGAGCCTAATACCCGAATGGATGTGATTCTAGTAACAGATGAAAAAGTGTCGAAGAAATCTATGTTTTCTTTTTGTTTAAAACCTTTTTCTACTAGTCGTGCTTTATATTTATCAATAGTACCATCAGGTTTTAATTTCTTTTTAAGTACCCATTTACAACCTATAGATTTACAACCAGGGGGTAAATCTACCAAATGCCAAGTCTTAATGGATTCCAAAAAATCCATCTCATCATTTATAGCCTCTTGCCAAAAATCGGCATCTAAAGAAGTTAAGGCCTCCTGGAGGTTCATGGGATCCTCCTCAATAGTAAAAGCACAGAAATCTGAACCGAAATCTTTTAAGATTCTTGCTCTTTTACTTCTTCTAGGTTCAGCTTCAAAATTTTCGTTAAGTTTTGTTCGAATAGGCATACTTGAAGTGCCCTCACTATTCCTTAGTTTAAAAGGAAATTTTGTTTCATAAAAGTTGGCATCATTTGATTCAAATATAGTATGTGCATTAAAGTCATAAAATCTATATGCTTTGCTATTAATAGCATAGCCTATAAATACACATTGATATGCTCTACTTGCCAATTTTATTCTCTTAGGGTCTGGAATTCGAACATATGCTAAACAACCCCAAGTTCTAAAGTATGAGACATTGGGTTTATGATTCTTTTAAATTTCATAAGGTGAAATTTTATTCTTAAATTTGGGGATCCTATTCAGAACATAGCATACAGTCAATAGAATTTCCCCCTACCAATGTTTTGCTGCACCAGAATTTAATAATATGGCAAATACAAGTTCAGTAAAGATCCTATTTTTCCTTTCAGCTTTATCGTTCATCTCAGGAGAATAGGGTGCATTTCTTTCATGTACTATACCATGTTGTTTATAGAATTCCAGAATTGAAGTGGATTCATATTCTGTTCCTCTATCACTACGAAGTCTCGTAATTTTCCTATTTGCTTGATTCACAATCTCAGTTTTGAATGTTTTAAACATGTCAAAAGCATCACTTATATTTTTCATAAGGTATACATATGTGAAATCAGAACAATTATTAATAAAAGTGATAAAATAACGATGTCCTTGTCTAGTCAAAGTACCATCAAGTTCACATATGTCAGAATGAATCAAGTCTAAGGGTTCAGAAATTCTATCAACAGATTTATGGGGTTTCTTTGTGATTTTTGCTAGTGTACAGAATTCACATTTATCAAGTTCAGATTCTGTCAATTTTGGAATCATATCTAGGGTGCTCATGTTGTAAATTATTCGTTTATTAACATGACATAGTGTAGAGTGCCAAATATTAAAATCACACAACATATAAGCAGAAGTAGTCACTTTATTAGTTTCAACATTCAGTTTAAACATATCCTCACAAGCATAACCCTTTCCCACAAAGGTTCCCTTATAAGTTAGAGTATACAAATCAGCCCCAATAACTTGAGTAAACCCAGCCTTATTAAGGAGAAAGCCAGACACCAGATTCTTCCTAATCTCTAGAGTATGCATAACATCTTTCAGAATTACAGTCTTTCCAGAGGTAAACTTAATTTCTAAATTGCCAATCCCTGCAACTTTAGTGGTGTGAGAATCCCCCAACAACACTTTCTGATTTTCAGCAGCCGTGTATGTAGAGAACAAGCCGCGATCATAGCAGACATGGCAAGAGGCACCAGTGTCTACCCACCAACCCTCTGATCCACCAACAAGGTGAATCTCAGTAATCATAGCCATAAGAGGCTCTTCAGTCAGGTTAGCCTGCGGTGCAGAGCTTGGCCTGTTCCGACACTTTCATGCCATATGACCTGGTTTTCCACAGTTGTAACAAAGAAACAACTGTCCAGAATCATTCTTTTGGGCTAGTTTCTGCTGTCCTTTTGGGTTTCCTTGCGGATTCCCATTCTGTTTGTTGCACCTATTCTGATTCTTAAAAGATTTCTGATTCAGTTTCAAAACAGTGGGTGTGGTCTTTTTAGTGTTGTTGTTATTGACAATCAACACCTCTTCTTTCTGGTCCTGTTTGCATGCCTCCTCCTCAATACGGAGGCGCGTGATCAAGCTTTCTAAGGAAAATTCCTTAGTCTTATGACATAAAACATTTTTAAAATCTTTCCAGTCAGGGGGTAATTTGTCAATGATAACAGCAATTTGAAATTGTTCGTCCAATGCCATACCTTCGGAGATGATCTCATGAGCTATTTTCTACAGCTTATGAGACTGTATCTCAACTGATCTGTCGTCAGTCATCTGGTGCTTTAGGTAGCGGCTTACAACATATTTCTTTGCCCCTTCCTCCTCTGTATCATACTTCTTTTTCAATGCTTCATAGATCTCCTTTGCTATCTTCTCATCTGAGTTATAGTAATCATACAAATCATCGCTCGGTCCATTCAGAATAAAGTTCTTGCATAGATAATCCTGTTCAGTCCAGGTCTGCAGTTGCTTTGACTGTTCAGTCCATGATGCCATCTTCGCTGCATCAGCCTCGTCAGGTTTATCTGGTAGCTACGGTTTGTCAGCAGTTAGCGCAGCCACAACCTTTCTGATCGTGAGGAAGAACTCCATCTTCTGACGCCATCACTTAAAATGCAAGCTTTAGAATCTGAATGGAGCAGCAGTCACGAGAGGGTTCTGGAAAGCAGAGGTTGGAGCAACATCGTCTATGGTTGAGTTCGAAGCCATTGTTTCAGATCATCTTCAAATTGTTGGAAAACAATGGTTGAGTCGCGGACTAGGTCGCCTTCTTGAAGACGATTCGGCGATATGGTCAGAGGTGCAAACTAGTTCGTTCCTTCGCCGTCGCCTCTAGGATAAAATAGCCTCGAAAAACGATAACCGATCTGCTTGCATAACAAATCAGTGCAGATTAGCACTTTCGAAAATAATATTGCTCGAAATTTCTAAAAGAAAGTTTTTAATGGCGGAGGCTAGAAGAAAATAGAATTCGGTGTGATTTCTTGTCTGCAAATAAAAAGTATATATAGAATGAAAATTGGGGTTTGGAAAAAAAAATCGGATCTGCTAAAATTTCGGGGGACAATGTTTTTACCGTTGCAAACTTTTTACCATTACAGAAAAAATTATCGGTGTAGAAAATAATTTTCCATAAAAAACGGTTCAAAAACGACGAAGTTTTATGGTCCAAAAATATAAGTGTCTACACCACAAAGCCCAAGCTCAAGCCCGAGCCCGAACCGGATCGGGCCGGGTCGAGTCGGTCGGTCGCGCGCGCGTGTGGTGTTCATGATGCATGGTCTCCCTCCTCACAACAAAGCATGTATTGGGAGCCCAAGGCCCCAACATGATTTCTTAGAAACAAGTATAAATCCTTGGCTCTTCCGAATAATCCCATGATGTGGGACTATTCACACATAGGAGACATTCATACACTTATTCAACATTTTTAATAATTCACTTAATGTTTGTAAAACATTTCCAACAGTCCTTGATGTAATCAATGCGTTTTCTGAAAGGAGGATCAAGTGTAAGGTATGTTCCTGACACCCATGAGAGCCCTTGATCTCACCAAGATTGCCTGGTTAAGGTGCTTGCATGAGGGGGGAGTGGTAATGCATCAATCCTTACTATAAGGATTGGTTGATTCATCCTTGGTATGTCCAAGGTGCCCTTTGGAGAAAGGATGGGTTACCCCTTGGTCATGCCACTAAGTGGCTTGGCCAAGGATCCGAATGAAGAATGCTCTACCTCTTTTCTCTTTAGAACAAACTCTGCCAAAGCTTCAGCTAAGGACACCCGGCCTCTGCTCTTAAGAATGAGAATGTCTTTCTTTGCTTATGCCTTGTCCAATAGAAGAGAAAAAAGATCTAAACGAGAGCACTTAAAGAACGTCATGCCTCTGTTTGAAAGAAGAACATGCCTTACCTCTACTTTAAGAGAAGGAAAATTCATGTAACGCCCCACCCTGAGACCCAGGCTAACAAAAAGCGTTACTAAGTAATATCTCCATTAGTGCAAAGAATAAGGCTGGTTAGGAAAGGCCATCCGTAATTGTTACATTAAACAAGTATCGAATACATCGATTAGATGCATAAAATTTTCTATCTTACTTTAAGTGGATGGACATACTCAGTTCATGGTTAATACAAAACTATGGTGACTAAGGATCCATCCAGAATGGAGTATAAGTTCAGACACATACATATCATAAACAGAAATACATATATATAAACAACGGAGTACAACATATACATATGTTACATATACGAATGATTTATACACACCAAATACAAATACAACTTATCTCCAAAAATGAACATACACAAACACAAGTTCACAACTACATGACTCGGATACAAAATTTAAGCAAGGAAATATAAGGTGGAAGTTTGCATAGAACAATTAACGACGGTCAACTAACCTGAAACAACTCGTTTTGACCTAAGTATAAAATACACAGGTTGGTCTTGCTTGAATATATTATCTAGAACATGATAAGTAAAATATAGAGACACATAGATTAATATTCCTTTCTATAGAAAAGGAATAATTTAGCACGAATCATCAAGTGGTACATGACATAACTACAACTAAGTCGAAATATAATGGTCTCATTGAATATGCAATGACAACAAGTATAATTGTTACCATCCACGACAAAGTGCGAGTGTCTCCTATAACAACATATCGCTAAGCATAGAGGCTAAGCTATATGCATAAACCCCAAAACACATAAAACAACACGGTGGAAGTCAACAAGGTATAAATATGTATAACTCATTCAAAAGTTCAAAGCAACATAAATTTAATCACCATAAATAATCAATATGACAGCTCTAAGGCTATACATATAAATTAACATAAACAATCTCGGTAAAAACAATTAGTGAATCAACAATAACATCATAATTGGATCTAAAAAAACAATAGCACATGCATCAAATAAATATCTCCCCTGAGCTTGGCCAAGTCTTATATATATATATATATTATGGTCCCCAACATCACTATAAACCCCTTCCCCAGAGCTGAGTGTAACTTGATCCATCCCAGCCTAGTGAATATATATATAAGAGCTCATTCCCTCGGGCCTGGCCTTCCCTTGGAGAAAGCACTGGAAATAGAACAATAATAATAGAATGTGTTATATACTTTCAAACAGTAACCTGAATAATGTAAACAATACGTCGCATACCGCACGTTTCACTTATCGATTTGCTACTAGTCATCCTATTCCATACTAAAAACAGTTTTAATCGAACAAGTATGGAATTAACCGATATAATATACTTATGTGTCCCATACCACATGGTTTACAACATTATTTAAGTCGCATTTTCATTCTCTCAAAAGGTTCGAATACATGTGGTTTTTATATAGAAAATACTTGGTTTGAGGAAACGAGTTTTTAAAAACTTTGAAAATCATTTGGAATTTGTTTCTTCGAGAATCTCTATAGTTTGAAAACACTCGTATATTATATAGCTTTGAGATAATTTTATTTTTTGTTAAACAAACTTGAAGAACATTTATCTCAAAGTGATAAATATACATATAGAAAGTCCTTTAAAAATCGATTTATGAAAACGTGCACTGTCAACAAATTCACGAAATAGTTCATGGAATCAACACACAAAATTTATACAGAATGTCATTAATTTGAAGTACATATTGGTGATAATGTTGACTCTTCTAATATAGGATCAAGACCCTTAAAAATGCATAAAACATAACTTTAGAAATCAATTACAAACTACAGGGAAAATGGTTAGAAAATCACAGAAACAAAAGTTAAAAGCTACAGAAAACACATGTTCAAGGCCAAATCTATAGGTCGACCTATGGAAAGCTTAGGTCAACCCTAGGGTTGACCTTTCTTATTTTTAGGTCGACCCAATGAGGTCCAGTTAACCTAGTCGACATGAATCTATGCAGGTTGTTTTCCTGCTATGTATTCAATTTTAGCACAATATTTTCATGTGTTATAGAGGTCTTATGGACTTAAAATTTGATATGCAAGAACTACAACAATGCAACTACTAACCAGAAAATATTAGACATGATTCCAATATGAATCTAAGAGGATACTTGGCTACAAAAATAAGTGTACAACATGGTAGCACTGTAAACACAAACTCAATTTTTCCATTTATAGTAAACAGATTTTCATCTTAGGAAATTAAAGCAATTATAGATTTAACAATATGCAAATCAAAACAAGCTAAAAGAGTGAGTTTTTAGAACTCTTCTTGATTGGTCTTGGGATATTTATCTTATTTTAGCTTGCAAATAGGGAGCTTTATGCATTTGAAGCCTATAGGACGGGGAAGAACTGACATGCAACACCTGAACTTTCACTATAACTTTTTCTTCTTGGATTTCTGAATTTGGATGCTTAGATATCTATTTTGGAGTTTGATTAGGTGCAGAAACGGGAGATTGAAAGATCTCATTTGGATTTTGATAGCAAGCATGAACTAAAATTACTATTTAGAAGTGGGTATCATTTCCCTTATTCTGACTTTTACAGGAAGAAGAAAAAGAGAAGTGAGAAAGAGAAATGTATATAACTCATTTCTCTTGGTTTTCCTTTCTCACTTGGATTAATTAATAAACTTGGGTTCCAAAAAGACTTAATTTAGCTTAGAGAAATTAAGATAGGCTATGATTATAAAAGTTCCCTTTTTTGAACTTGTACTTTGTTTTCTCTAAACTTAAATCACAAAATTTCATTAATTTTTTTTATCTTGGTACCCAAAACTATGGTTGTTACAAACTTCCCTTCAAGAAATTGCATCCTCGCAATTTCCCTTATGGTAATTACATTTATGCTTTAATTTCAGAACAACACTTTGCAAATTTACCTTTCTAAGGAATATAGTTCAAATTTTTAGAGATAAAAATTTACAAAAAATTAACATCCAATCCCAAATATAAGAATTAATATACTCAAATGAATTAAATTATCTTATATTATCCTTTCCATAGCATATATTTTAAAAACATGCACTTATATATTCAATTCTCAATAGGTTAATGGCAATGCCTCGCCATCTATTTATAAGTAATCACTCGAACAATTGATTGCTATTTTGATTATGAAATCAAAATGGCCTTGCCGTTTTCTTTTCCCCATCATTATTAAGATACAGTGGCTACATATGTCATTTAAATACCAAAGTGTACTTTATAAAATATTGTTTATGCACAAGATATTTACTACTTTTAAACATTTCTTTGTACACAAGTAAACTCATATTTATTCTTTATTTCTCATAACCCAATTTCATCATAAAATCATAACTTTGATTTGTCTCAAAATAATATTAAGCCATTAAGTTCTTAACGTTTCATTCCATCATTTGCTGCAAAAATCGATATGATACAAATATTGCGTCACCATATTTTTCTATTTTGGTAATTCACTCAATGGATTAACACTACATCAATTCATATATTCTCTTTAATTAGTTCTTTTATTAGCCAAAATATTGTGTTCGAATGTCTCATAAAAGTGTTTAAGAAATTCCTGTCGGTAATGTTGATTAGTCAGACTGACTAGAATTCTTAAAGCACTCAACGGATAATTCAACACAATTGATAATGACAAGCTTTACTTAGTTGTATTTATTTTACTGACCCTAAGCTTCTTTTTTATTTAACTTATACATAAGTACAACCAATCATCTTATTCTCGACACAGCTTATTCATTTATACCCTATCCCATAAAACCCAACGTTTAAATTGTTAGATTTTGTGCCTAACACAAACAACTCACGAGTTTCTGCTATGCCAATATAATTATCTCTAAACTATTTACACTTATTATCCCTATATGAGTTTCAACTTTTACTATCATGTTTATTAATTTATTGTTCCATCCTCATTTAGATATGTAACGACTCGGGTATTTTGCGACCTCGATAATCGACATAAACTCAATGTCGATTATCCAAGCATCGGAAATACCGGATAGTTAATGAAAGAAAATAGTGGGTGAGAATAGATAAGATAGAAAGTTAGAATAGAAGAAGAAGAAGAACATACAACATCAGAGTAAACACGAATCTCACAGCGGAACGAACAATATAAATAGATATATAACTTTGAAATAAAATCAGTATATGTATACAATAACGTTATCAGAGTATAACACTTACAGCACAATGGAAATAAACAATAGGTATATATTCCTGAAGCCTCCTACTCCAAGCTCTCCAAATATATCTATAAAACCTGACTACTTGACTGCCCGTACAAATTTGGGCACCCAAGAGTTTAGGGTAAAACAAAAAAATACTCCGGGCCAGTCATGGGACTAGTGTGAGTAAAAAATTTAAAATAGTTTGACAAAATAAACGATATCTCATAAGACCACGTCGTATAACACGGAATGGGTTTTTCCCTTATGAGAATCCAAAACACTTGATTTAACATTTCAAAATCCTTTGGCAAGAATGATAATCTTTACATGAAAACTCTTTTGATATTATAATAGTGTCTATCAACCGCAACTAAATAATCATTTAGCAGAATGTAACAACCCGGAATTTTGGGCCAATTTAAAATTTTTATTTTAGTAATTTTAATGGATTTTAATATTTAAAATATTTTATTTTAAGTAATAATGACTAAAGATTTCAGAATAGGCAAACTTAATGCACATGGAAGAGTTACCAGTTATAAATCATGATTTAACCCAGTCACTAGTAACAGTCCAAGCTTACGTGTATGTACAGTTGTAGATTGAAATAAATATTTATTATTTACGTTACATTATATTGTCTTTATTTATCCTCTCATTTATTCATTAATTCTTAGGAAACCCTCTCAATATATAGTAAGAAATCAATACATTCTCACGCATGTGCACTAATTTTAAATGCCTCATTATTCTAGCCACCTTTTTTTTTTTATACATATCAACACGTTCGTTCATTTCTAAACTTGCATATTTTGTGTCTATTATGAATAAAAGCAAAACATGTTGTACATATGTTTGGTGCAAATTAATGCTCACATTTAATTTGAATTAATGAGTAAATTACTTGGTCACGTTTACAAAAAGAAAGCAAAATAATCTTTTCATTTGTTTAGTGGGAAGCATATAGACATATACCATTTATGGTATTATTTATAATGCATGCATGCGGTCCATGTCCAAAACCAATGCAAGCCACGTTTCTATATAATAATAATAAAAATGTTGCATGCACATTTATTGTCTCACTCACGTTATTTATTTATTTATTTTTGTTTTCTTTTATTTTATTTTGCATGCATTAGCTAGAACGTTTCATACACTTTAAATGTGGCATTAATTTCCTTTCCCCTTTTTCAATCTGACGTACCTTTTAAAATATATATATATATATATATATAGGAAGAATTCAAACTTTTGTAATATTGTCATTCATGACTTAATGTTTAGATCCACAATTAATGACCTTATCTCTCTTCCCTTTTATTCTCGTTCTTTTCTCTGTTTTATTCTTATTAATCCGATTGAATATGTTGCCTATATTGTTATATTTATTGTTATAAATTTTGAAATTTAAAAGTCACCACAACTTTCTATATGTCAGCATCAGGCATATAAACCATCATGGATAATTAATAAAATATGTAATTGGAGAATGCATACATAAATGGAATAATTAAAAATCTCGCATAAATATACATAAATAAAATTTCAATGTAGACAAGCATATTAATTGCACGATTGAATTTGGGATTTAGACACATGTCTAAACCGAAAGAGAATGTAATAAAAATATGGAAACGTATAAGTCGCACGTTGTGAAATAATTGCACGGGTTAATTGCCCACTAATTAACATGGTTTTCAAATTCTAGATATATATGCATATATATATGTATGATAGGTATATATGTGTGTGCGCGCGTGTGTGTATTAATTATGCATTGACGATATGTCTTTTTGACAAAATACAATTAATGTTCAAATTCTATATTTAAAGTTTTGATTTATTAGACATTTAAAGGTTTCTATATTTTTTTAATATATATAGTAAGCACATTCTAGTAATTAATTAACATGATTTTGAATTTCCCTAACTATGTGCATATAAAGAGAAGTCTTTAGGTTCATATACCATTAATTACGCACGTTTAGAAATTAGTTAGGCATTGATTGACACATCAGCCAATCAATATATTTAAAAAAAAATCTAAAATTTAAGGGCATAAGTTACTCTGCCTCCCTTATGAATACACTTTCTATCCAACACCAAATCTCACAACTCCATTCCCTATTCTCCGCCTCCATTATGTAAAAATTCTAAAAAAAAAAGTTGGAGTTCTAAGATTTATGTTTGTACAAAACAAAAATTGGAGGATGGTTATATATAGAACTGAAGATTCTTATCAAGGCCTCGGGTGGCGGTACGATGGGAGGAGGTTCAAGTTGAAGTTGGATTTCTCGGTTTCCAGATAATAGCGTGAAGAAGGAAATCTAAATTTAACGATTTTTTAAGCGTTGCAATCGTAGAGACGAGTTCAACAATTCTAGACGGAAAGGAGTGATTCCGAGCTATTTGAATTTTGACAAAAATCGCGAACGACGGTGAGATATCTAATTTTTAATATTTAAAAATTTAATTATAATTGTTATGTGAATACCTGTACGTAATCTGCGATGTGGTGATTGAGATTTATTATATGTCTATATGATTGTGATAATGTATGATATCATGTTATGGCCTGTTGTTTAGATCTGTACTCCTTGTTGTATTCCCAATAGAATCCTCATCGTTATTGTTTTTATTTTTATTTTTATTTCTTACATAAAAATAAAAACATTAAATCTTTATTTTGTTTATTCTTGTTACAAAATAAAAGCAATTTTTACTCTAATTTTGTAAACGAAAGAAACACCAATTTTTACCTTTATTTTGTAAACTAGATAAAGTGACAAATGTTACTCTTCTTTTTGTAAACATAATAAAATGACAATTTTTATTTTTATGTGGACAAAGAAAATAAAATACCAATTTATTTTATGTTTAATTTGTAAACATAATAAAGAGGATTGTTTTATGTTTATTTTGTAAACATAAAAAAAGGATTATTTTATGTTATCTTGTTTACATAAGAAAAAGACAAATTTTTGTTTACATAATAAAAAGACTATTTTAACATATAATTTTGTTTACAAATAAAACACAAACTTTTAACATTAATTTTGTGAATAGAATAAAAAGGACAAAGTTTTACATAAATTTGGTTAACAAAATAAAAGACAAGGTTTTTACATTAATTTTGTTCACCAAATTTTTACCCTTATTTTATGAACATGATAAGGTGTAAGTTTAATCTTTATATTATAAAATGTAAGTTTTAATCTTATTTTCCTTTACAAATAAAGATGAGGCTTTTATTGTGATTCATCAAAAGTACACAAATTTATATGCTGTGTTAACTTTATTGTGACGACACAAATTTATATGTTGTGTTAACTTTATTGTGACGACACAAATTTATATGTTGTGTTAACCTTATTGTGATGACACCAATTTATATGTTGCGTTAACATTATTGTGATGACGCAAATTACATCATCGTATTAATATTGTAGTAATAACACAAATTTAAATTGTTCATTGATTTAGTTGAGATGACGCCAAACTTCACCGTCACATTATGTAATGAATCAAAATTTACCAAATAAGCATATCATTCATATGGAGTAGAATTAGTAAATAAGTATATAAGCATATCATTCATATGAATCAAAATTGACAATATAAATTATGGCATTTATGTCAATGCAAAATTGTCGTTTTGTCATTAGAATTCGTAAATAAGTAAAAATGCCATTTTTACTTGTTAAGATTTGATTAGAAACTTAGAGTTTGTTTTGACAAATAAAATTTAGTTTTATTGTCATCGGAAACTTAAAATTTGACATACAAATAAAATTCACTTTTTATTTGTCATTAGGAAACTTGGAATTTGTATGCAAATAAGATTTGCTCTTTTTTTATATTATTAGAAACCATAGAAAAATGTGAATATGTCAAATACTCTTTTATGTGCCATTAAGATTCATAGGAAATTGTTTATATATATAGGTGCATTTATGTGTCATTAAAGATTCATAGAAAGTGATTACAAATAAATGACTATTTAATTGTCATTTGAATAACATAGAAAGTGATTACAAATAAATGACCATTTAATTGTCATTTGAATAACATAGAACTTGTTTACAATAACATGACATCTTTTTTTTTACATTTTGTTATTGTGAATAAAAAGGACAAATTTTTGTTAGAAAATGTAAATTAGAATAGAAAGGGCATTCTTGTTAGAAAATATACATTAGGATAAAAATAACCCTTTTTGTCGAATTAGAATTTACAAATGGAAGTTGTCAACAAAGACAAAGTTATTATTTTCATTCGTTGTTGAAATAGAATTGTATGCAATATAAAGAATATTTCAATGTAAAGTTATACTTTGGGAAATATGATATTTCAGAAGTTAAATATTTTTAAAATATGAAATATTTTAAAATAACATTTTTAGGAAATAATTATAATTATAATTATAATTATAATTGTCCTTGGACACGAGGTTTGGTCACGTTTATGGCGGAAGTCTGCCCAGAACCAACCGGCATATCCAGCAGCCATAAATGTTGGGCCTAATGTGAGAGGTCCAAGTACACGAATACAAATTGGGTTTTGACTCGAGGTTAAGCCCAACTGTGGAATAAGTCTGCCCGGAACCAACCGGCATATCCAGCATCCACAAGTTGTAGGCCTAATGTGAGAAGTCTGGCCCATTATAAAACATAAATGGATAATATAACGAATTGGATTATTTAATCCATTGTGAATAAAAAACATCATTTTAACCTGAATAAGTTTATTAACTTATATTATCCATTTTATAATGAATATTAAAAGAGTTAATTTCAAAACTAATATTTTGAAAATAATGTTTTAATATGAGAAATGATATTTTGATCAGAATAAATGGTTTATTTATTTTAAAATAAATAAAAGGAATTACGTAAATAAATAAGAACAAGAAATTAAAACCCTTTATTTACAAATAGTGTAAATAAGGAAGAAAAAGAAGATGAAACCATTTATTTATATTTAGGTAAATAAATAACAAAAGGATAAGAATATATTTATTTACATTTAGGATAGGAAAAGAAAAGTAAAAAAACATTTATTTAGGTGAATAAATAAGAAAAGGAAAATGAAAACATTTATGTATATCTAGGTAAATAAAGCAAATGGTAGAAAAGAATAATTTATTTACATTTAGTGTAAATAAAACAGAGATAATAAAGGTGATATTTTTATCGTCATTTTATATGCGATAAAAAGAATAAATTTTTATAATTAAATTCGCCAAATGATTTATATTTATATATATATAAATATAAATTATAAACTTAATGACACGCTCGCGACAGTTCGCGTATCGACAATCGTAACTTTAAATAGTTATACCGAAAGATCCGACCATCGGATTTTCCCAAAACTGGAACCGTTAGGACCGCTTTGGGAAGATCTTTCCAACGATATAAACCTCATCAAAATCCAACGGTTAGTTTTCGAGATAAGGGTAAATTAAATTTGGTTGAAAACAGCGCCAGGGTCGCCCATTGACCCGAAGCGTCGTTATATTAATTTAAGCTATTTTATTTTAAATAAAAATAGAAATAGGTCGTTATTAAATACCAATAACGATATGAACTGATTTCAAGTTATATATATATGCGAGAATCATTTGGAAAGTCCGAGTTCAATCTCATTTCAAATGATTATACGACGTTCTAAGTCGAAGATTTAAAGACGGTGATTGAAGACCGGCGATCTTCACATCGAATGGATGTGTTGCTACTGAGACCCATGAGAGGAGTAGCTACCTTAAAAGGGCTTCAGTGGTGGCTGTTCGGACGAAGTGTTGATTTGTACGGATTTGACTTTCGCTCAGACCCAGGGCATAAGTTTATAAATGGAATGTATGTATGACGTTGTAGTCCTTTATACTACATTCGTTGATCTCTCTTAATATATATCTGTTTGGTGGTTAACACCCTTCTCTGATACGTACGAGCTTAGAGGTTATATATTGGTAGAAATTAATGGTATAGTATGGACTGGCAATGTGTCATACTAAGATGCATTGATCAAGGCTTTTGTTGAAAAGCAGGCCTTGTGGTTGATGATCAAAGCATAGTCTATTTAGGCATAGCTTTGTGTAACGTGACTTCGCGAGCCTCACAGCCCGGTTGAGTCTAAAACGGGAGAAGGGAACGCAGGGAGTGCACACGTTTCTCTCTAGTTAGAGTGGTGCCAGGGACCTACCAGCGCTGGCATTTATTCATTGTGGTTGTTGGATTTTTCGAGGCCTCGGTTTATGCGGTCGCCACAGGCCGTATTATAGGTCCAAAAGGAACAGGGAAGCGTGTGTTCAGGAATTGCCAATCCATTAAGCGTTAACGTATGGACCGGCCCTGCAGGATCCAAGGGTTGGACAGAGTACCAATCCTGGGGCATTTGCTAGAGTGTCTCGAATCGGTAAGGATCTCCTCCCTAGCCTTGACTCAGATGGAAACCCAAATTTCCAATACGACATCACGCGGTTTTGATTGTATACCTATATATGGCGACATAGTGGGATGGGGCACTCATGCCGTCTAGGATTGATACATTTACTTTGATGGATTTCAGATTGGTTGCACACTATTATTATATAATACCGTGTCTATCGTATCAAGCATCTTTTGATCATTATAAGGTAAAACCCTATCCTCCGGTTTGCGTTGCATTGTGTGATGGGACCTGGGTCTTATAATGGTTTCATTTTTCTAAAAAGCATTGCGTTGTTTAACGATTTACCTTATTTTATGCACTGGCAATCCAATGGAGTAAACCCGTTCCGCGTTAGCGGCGTGGTCCTGTGATTCGCCTTATTATTAGATAAGTCTAGTTAAGATTTCTCATACCAGTTCCATGACTGACCTGTAGTTTGTTTCACTGGCAAACTCGGGTGCCCATATTTTTCACACGGGCAGTCGAGTAGCTTTTGCAGATTTATTTACAGGATCCTGGTTTACAGCTGAAGCGGTATTCGGGAAGCTCTATACCCGTTTATTTCTTTTCAGTTGTACATTTGTGTTATTTTTCCGCTGCTATTTAAATGTAATTTAAACTCTGATATTGTATTTCAAATGTATATTATTTATACTTTGGAATATTCTTGTACTCTGATGTATTGTTGTAATCAGCAATAAAAATGTTCTTCAGTTTGTGTTCTGATGTGAGTTGTTCTCAAAGCAGTCCATGCTTTCCTTTACGGGGAAGTTTGGGGCGTCACACAGAACTCTTTCATCTCACGTTCCACATACATAATACATAATCAAAAACCGTAGACGCTTATTGGTTAATGAATTCCAACTAGCTAGGTATGGGACCACTTCCGACAGTGTATCTCTTGAGAGGAACACACCGGGTTCAACAAGAACATCTGGTAACCCAGGCTAAACATGACCGGTCACTCATTTCCCTTGAGTGTACCGAATGTATTATCACCAACGGTTGGGATCAGCAACCATTTCCCGAAAGGGACAGCATCGAAATAAATTATATAAGTAAATGAAATTTCTCTAGATCAGGTGACAATACGCCCTAATTGGCATCTAACCACTTAGCCATGCGACCTACCCGATTTTATACCATTTCTCGGTTGTGAGGCTAGAGGCCATAACGTATCCTTTTACAAACCACGCCTTTCTTCAATTTGAATGTCACATCGTCATACCCGCCAAATCACAAATTGATTTCTCCAAACATAGCATGGGTAAACAGCTAAGAGAAACGAATTCCTCTGCCACCAAACGTAAATATGTTTGGAGAGATTAACTTACGCGATCTATTAAATATACTCTATCATACATTCTTCCATACAGGTCATCCTGGGATTGGACAGACCGAAGGTACTATTCTGTAAATCCATCTTAGGCAATTTCTACCTAGGATTTACTGAACATCCCTTGCATAACTCCATCTTCAATTATCTTCATCATATTTGATTCGCAAGGCTAATGTCATACGAAGTGGTTTTCAGATAACATATCTGATCCCGGTCTCTATGTATTGACAACGGAAATGGTCAAAATCTTTGATAATTGGTGATTAAACTATCAAAGGAAAACATGTGTACAAACAACGGTCGTATTCCCAAATGGAAATCTTACTGATCAATCATCATTTCATTTCCCAATTTCCTATTTATCATTTCCATATATTCATAAATTCCTTATTTTCTAAAATTAGAAAATATACGTTATTAACTTTGGAAAACGTTTGCATTTCTGATTCACGCATCAATATCTTCCCACCTCTATCAGTCTCTAACTGTAAACTAGTAAGAGAACAACTTCCCAAGCATAAACCCTGAAGGCCGAAACCAACATCGGATCGATACACAGAAAGCCATTCAACTCAACTAGTTTCCAGTCAGTTTCTAATTTCAGCAATTCCATTTAAATTCCTAATTCAAACCCCAAATTACTTTATAATATTTTATTTACAAAATATTTATTTAAATCCTTTATTCACATTAAATGTGAATAATATTTCTTCTTTGCAATCAAAACAGTTTGATATCGTATTTAATAACAATATCTCAAATCTATACTTCTAATTATAGAATTATA
Source organism: Allium sativum (assembly GCA_030737875.1). Classification (NCBI taxonomy): domain Eukaryota; kingdom Viridiplantae; phylum Streptophyta; class Magnoliopsida; order Asparagales; family Amaryllidaceae; genus Allium; species Allium sativum. The sequence continues at coordinate 10,039,177 of JASFAX010000024.1, forward strand.
CATATAAAATATCATTTTATTCTTCTAATACTTATAATCCCATTTATAATCACCTTTATAATTGCTGCTCAAATTCCATTTAAAATATCGGTGTTAAAACCGATTCCTACTTCTCTATATAAATTCAATCTTATATATCCTGTTAACCAAGTGATAAATATTTTATTTAATTTATAAAACAATATTTATAAATAAATCTTCTCAATTTATTTGTTAACACAGATTTTTATTTAATATCCACTTTAAACAATCTTCTCATAATTCTTTTTTATCTCGTCAAATATTCCTTTTATAATTCTATTAACTTTCTAAACAAATATTCCTTTTATACTTCTATTTATTTTCTATATAAATAATCCTTTTATAATTCTATTTACTTTCTAAATAAATATTCATTTTATAAAATTCTTTGATTTTATAAATATCTCCTTTTATAAAATTCTTTGATTTTATAAATATTCCTTTTATAAAAAAAATTGATTTTATAAATATCCCCTTCTATAAAATTCTTTGATTTTATAAATATCTCCTTTTATAAAATTCTTTGATTTTATAAATACCACCTTTTATAAAATTCTTTGATTTTATAAATATCTCCTTTTATAAATTTCTTTGATTTTATAAATATCTCCTTTTAAAAAATTCTTTTATTTTATAAATATCTCCTTTTATAAAATTCTCTGATTCCTTTTAGAAAATTCTTTGATTTTATAAATATCCCATTTTATAAAATTCTTGTAAATATCTCCTTTTATAAAATTCTTTGATTTTATAAATATATTATTTTCAATTTACACAATGAAAATTCCCTTTTCACATTCTAGTATTTCTTATGGTATTTAAAATACCAAATAACCATGATCAACATCATCTACACACCATAATCAATCACAGATTATATATCACATCATATATCATAATATATGAGAACAAACAGTATTATAAATATTGAGGAATCCAGTTGGATCCCTCCAACCTGTTTCCCTGCAATCACAGATGTTAAACAATATAAATAACATCGATTTCATTTCAGTATGAAATATTCTGATAAATAAAATCAATATTTGATTAACGATTTATATATATATATATCTACAATGTCAACCAATAAATCAGCAATTCAACCAAACAATCAACACACAGTAATCAGCCATCATTTATCAATACTAGATTATATTTATAAAAATATAAACTGTACAGAGTTAGTGAGATTTACTCACATTGGTTCGCAACTGACGATTCTGCTTTTGTTCGTTTTAAAATCAAAACATACGTTTGATTTTCCACCAAATCGCAATAGCCTTGTTCTTAGTCACAATAGTTCCATAATGCAGGACGTGTCACTGTGATTCCAATGTGACATATTTCGTTAAATTCTGTTACCATATGAAATAGTTACCAGTGTTATAAGATTTGTCTAGACTAAAATTATTATTAACTCGTTATTATATTAATTTTTCATTAATTACCCTTAACTATTCGTTATGTCGCTAACCAAGTTTTTATCAAACCCGTCTTCTTCTTCTACTAGCACATTCGAACCCATGCTTTCCCCTTTCTCAAGTTGATTCCACTTCTTCAAAAACTCCACAATTTCCATCTCTTCGCAAAAGCCAAAACAAGTTTCAAAAATTGTCATCTCCCCAAATTTTCATTATTGACAGTAACCTGCTCGTTGAAACCATTCCAGCTTGACACCTTTCTTCACCCATTTGGCACAACTTGAGTACATCACTTCCCTGCTCTCAACATAGAACCCACCGTGCTCTTCTCCCCTCCAACGACCTCTTCTCACCACCCATATGTAGTAACTTACCATCATCGTGACCATCATCTAAAGTCCTACCCTCCAGCCATCAGTTTGTTAAACTCGCAGTCCTCCTATCACCTTTGCTTTCCATTCATATCAATCACCGTTCAATCGCACTTGGCCTCCTCACCACGTCGACTCCATCATCACCCTCAACATCGAATTCTCCTTCTCCTCTAACCCTCACATCTGAACTCGCAACAGCCAAGATGAATCCGATAGCCTTAGCTACCTTGGCTACAGGAAACTTCGACATTCTTTACCTCGCAATACCCCAAAAATTCCCACGCAAGAGCCATACCTCAGTATGAATCCAAAACCGAACTCGATTTCCTGAATCAAAGCCTAAATCTCACCATTTCTCAAGCCCTAGCCATACGCTGTACCAATAACAGCGAATCGAACTCCCACAAACACATATAGAAATGACGAGTAACTCAAGAAGGTCTCGTACATGTATATTTTACGATTTATAGATATTTATATGAATTTATAAGAATTTAAGAAGTCTCGATTTCGGTATTTCTAGCGGCGTTCTTTTTTTTTACCAGAAGAAATTAGCTTAGGTTTAGCCAAGGGTTTGGGGTTATTCATAGGATAACTTTAATATTTTTATACACGAATTTTGTGTTAATATTTATGCTAACGTTATTTGCATTCGTGTTTAAAAATCCCTGTGATCACATACAATACCCAAATTCAACGAAAATGGACATGCAATTACGATTCGACATTACAGACCCAACGAAACTTGTTTCGTTGAATTCTGAATTCGTTTGCTCACACAGGGTATTTTTAAAGTCAAATTATTGACTATTTTTCACATTAAATCCCGTACGGCCGCATACTAACTCCAAAAATCATGAAAATTGAAATCTAACAATAATTTAATATTCCGGATCCAACGAAATTAGTTTCATCAAAAACGGATGTCTTTTGCAAAACTGGCTATTTTTAAAACTCTAAATAGACTCATTTAAATATTAATATATTTAAAAACAATAAATTTAATATTAATAAATTAATATTATCGTATATATTCACATAGAATATCATACAGCTCCAGAATATTCCTATCTGAATTCATAACTCGACATTTCAAATCCAGATTAAATCGGTATTCAATTTATATTAAAAATCGATTTATAATATAAATAAATCATTAAAAATTATAAAGGAATTTCATAGCGACTTTTTGGAAATTTAATTTGGACACAACTCACAATCTACACGATGAAATCTCGATTTTTCTCTTCCATTAGAAAAATATACTTCGCCAGCTTCGAATGTTTCTTGTTTCATAGAAATCCGGCTTAAAACGGATTCCATATATTCATTTAAAGTTCAAATTGCCAAATTACGAACTGAAGCACCATTTCTAGCTCGATTATAATTATAATATAATTATATGTTCTAACTTCGTTTAAATAATATATTCTTTATTATAATTCAAATCTAAACTGAAATATACATTATCAATGATCCAACTCACACAATATTGTGAATTCCACTATTTCCGACTATTTCGAAAATTAAATGTATTATTATATTATTTATATTAATTAAATATTCAATATTATTTAATTCTGGTCATTTTAAATTACCAAACCATCGTTTAAATAATTAAATAAATTAATTATCATACCGTAAAAATACGGGATGTTACATTCGTCCCCCTTAAAATATTTTCGTCCCCGAAATTGCTAAAGTAGAAAACAAACCCTGTTAACTGGGTAAAAATTATTTGTTTACTTATTTAACTTCATTTTTAACCGAACCAAAATATTTTAATCAAAATATTAATTCATTCTTATCAATGAAAATTTTCTAATATTCCGAAAAATTTCTAATACCTTAAATTTTGAAAAATTGCGCCAGCACTCCCAATGTACTGGTCAATCGGTACAACTACAACTCGCCTCTCTAGGCCATTCCCAATCCAGAAGAAAATCAAATAGCCAAGCGGCTTGCCAAACATGATCATAAATCTCATGCTTGTACCAAATATAAACTTGTACCTTTTTGTCGCGCATATCATTATATCCTTTCCATCTGTTACCAATTCTGCATATACCAACACATTTCCAACTTGATCTCCAATCAATTTATCTTTAACACAATCATTCGCTTATATCCAAACCATAATATCATTTAAAACTCGAGTTCCATCCTCGATTCCAAACTCTTAACATACCAATTCAACAAAGTTCCAGATTCATATCTTACTATCCAATTTGTATTCTATATCTTATTTTTCGATTTGCTTTCACAAATCCTAATTTAATTTGTTTTCAAATCAAACAATCCTAGGGGTTTAAACAGTTTACCATCTCAAAAATCAAACTTCCCTTTCAGGATTCAAAATAACTTGTTTTTCCAAAAAAAATCGAAATCAATAACTTTGGTAGTAATCCGTCACTTAGAAACTCGAAAATGAATACTGATGATGTCCGGATCATCATCGGAATTATTTCCCAGCGACCGAAGTGAGTTCAATACTATATCACTTTCGAAACCATTTCTAACCATTTCCATTTTGAAATACATTCAAAATATTATTCACAATTCTTGTTAACCAATTTAAAATCCCCAGGATTTTAAAATTCTCATATATTAATTCCAAATCCATTTACAAACACCTTTCCAAATTTCCAAGGTTTTAATTTCAATTCTGATTTAAATTCAGATTTAATTTATTTCATTACACTTATATGAATTCTGATTGGTTATTTACATAACCATTTCACTCATAATCTTATTCGATTATAATAATGACCAACACTGTAACAACCCGGAAAATCTGAACCAATTTAAAATTTTTATTTTGGCAATTTTAATGAATTTTGAATATTTAAAATAAATTATTTTAAATAATAACGACCAAAAATCTATTTGAATTGAAGTTATAGCGAATATATTTATTTTAATTATAAAACAAGGCCTGAAATGGCGCGGTAATTTGAAAATTTGAATTCAAAATTTGACTGACTATACAGGATGCAAAATAAAACGGATTTTAGTGAAACCAAAAATATTTAAATCTGTTTATAAATATCTTTCTAACGAATCTGAAAAATTGAAATTTCATAGCGGGAATCAAAAGTTATGGCCAAATGAATTTTCAGAAAGGTCGCTATGGAGTTTATATATCCCTTGAAAATAGACATTTTGCAAATGATCTCCGTTTTCGATGAAACCACTTTTGTTAGATCCGAGATTCGAATAATTGCTGGATCCGAATTCCATAATTTTTGGAGTTAATATGTGAGTGTGGCAAAGGAAAATGTGTTTGGTTAATTTTAGTCAATTTGGATCGACCAGAAAATGGCTATTTTTCAAACGGTCTCCAAATTTGATGAAATCAGTTTTATTGGGACTGTATCGTCCAAACATAGCTAGATTTATTTTTTTGGAATTTTTGGGATCAGTATGTGGCCCCAGCAAATTGAAATGTACGTTCAAATCCATATTTGAATGTTTTATATTTTAATTTAAAGAAAAACAGACTGAAACAATCGAATGGGCCTACGAAACATATTCCATTATGTTCAAAATGGGGGTAATTAGCTAGGGACGACAGTCGTTGGGTTTGAATAGGAGTTCGTTTATGAAAACCCTAATTTTCAAACTAATATATATATTGGCCAATAATTAATTTCCATTTAGAAAAAAATCTCAAAAACCCCGCCCCTTGTATCTCGTCGACGGAAACCATGCTCCGCCCTTCTCAGTCATTTTCCAGCTAAACCGCTTCGAATTAGCCCTCGTCCCTTTGCAACTTTTTGAAGTCATCCTCTCCCTCTTCAAATCAAGACAAACCCCATCACCTCTCGTCGCTCCATCGCAGAGAACTACCCCTCCGAAGTTGCCGACTTCCGTTCGCCGCCCAGCCTTGGATGCGCCACTGGATCTGACCGCGCCACCCTCGTTTTGCGCACCTCACGTAGGACTTCGACGTGGTATAACCTGATCTGAACGAAGCGCTTCAGATTTGGAGTTAAATTCAACCCTAGTTTCGAAGGGTTAGCTAAAAGGTGCGACCATTATTTTTAAAAACTGATTATAACACTCTTAAGCGTTGCTAATCGTGATTTTCAAATAAAAATCATATCTTTTTCGTACGGTAACGAAATCTAGTGAAACAAGAGATAGTGGACTCGTGTGGACGTCTTTTACATTCTCGAAGAGACCGAAGAATTTTTGGAGCTTCCTACAATTTTTGGAGGAGTGGAACCCAATGTGAGATTTCTAAATTACAAATGATATTGAATGGCGATGTATAAATTATATAATCGATGTATAAGTTATATAAGCGTTGTACACCTCATGTATAAGCGTTGTATAAATTATATGTGCGATGTATAAGTTATATATGCGTTGTAAAAATTATATGTTCGTTGAATGGAGTTGAAATGAAATGGAAATATATTTATATACGTATATATATATATATATATATATATATACTCTCCTCGTCCACAGACCATGGAGGATATATACATGTTGTGATTGTTTGGATTTTGGTTGACGTGAAATTTGGTTGATAAATGCGAATGGTTGATAATGATTGTTTGTGGTTGAAACAAAATTGGAATTGTTTGTGGAAAAATCGATTGTGATATGAAAATGATCGAAATACTTAGATTATAAGGATAAGCCCCTTAGGGAACATTGCGAAGCATAAGGTAGTGCGAGAAGCCGTACTCGGGACAGTGCCCGTTTTTAACCCCTGCCGTTATGCTGTCGAAATTTTCTGAAATATTCATGTGTTTGATTTATATTCATGTGTTGAAATATATTCATGTTTCGGAAAAATATTCATATGACGGATAAATTGTTTGAAAGATAAAAATCACATTTTTATCATGTACATGAAGTATATAAAAAATTCACGTTTGAAATAAATTGTTTTAACAATAAATATCACATTTTTATTATATATATGAATCGCTAAAAATATTCATGTTTTAAATAAATTATTTTAATAATAAAAATCACATTTTTATTATATATCACACTGTTAAAAATAGTCATGTGTTGTAATAAATAGTCGTTGGGTAAAAATATTATTTTTATCAAATATATGAAACGAAAATGGTTTGGAAATTGGAGAACGGATTATATATATATAATTAAAATAAAACGAATAACGACGCTGTAGTTCATGTTTTGAAATCGTGATTTTAAATGATTATTACGGGAGATTCGGCCATCGGATTTTCCCGAAACCGAAACCGTTGGTTCGCTTCGAAAATATCTTTCCAACGATATCAAATTTGTAAAGATCCAACGGTTAGATTGTGAGAAATGTTTAATTCAAATCCAAATAAAAACAGCGCTAGAATGGATTATATATATATATATAATTAAAATAAAACGAATAACGACGCTGCAGTTCGTATTTTGAAATCATAACTTTAAACGATTGTACCAGGAGATCCGGCCGTCGGATTTTCCCAAAACTGGAACCGTTGGATCCGTTTTGAAAAGATCTTTCCAATGATGTAAAATTTGTAAAGATCCAATAATTAGATTTTCAGATATGTGTAAATCAAATTTGAAGAAAAACTGCACCACGGCCGCGTATGGCCTGAAGCGTCGTTTGAATAAATTGGATATTTTTAAATAAATCAAAATAGCGATAAATCATTACAAAATAATATGAACGATATGGAATGGAAATAAACCGAATTTACTCGATTTATTGGATATTTGATGGTTGAATGTGTTTGACATAAAAATTACTTTAATGAATTGAATTGTGGATGTCAAATAATTTAACCAGGAAATGAATTGATTTGAATTCTAAATATATGTGAATTATTTGAAAAGGCCGAGTTAATTCTCATTTCAAATAATTGATCGACGATTAGAAATCGATGATGAAGACGATGGTTGAAGACCAGAGGTCTTCACATCATTTGGATGATTGCGGATGTCTTGATTGGGAGGCATCCCAAGACAAGGTAATAATTGGTGGTCGTTCAAAAGTACTTGGAGATCGACCGGATGTGCGAGGACCTCTCTCTTGTATTGGACATATGGGATGAGGAATAAGTTGCCTTCGGTTTCGTTTAGACTCAGAACAGACTTGTAAATGGATTGTGTGTCAGACATTGGATTTCATTCTGTGTGATTGATATACGTCAGTTGCATGGCGTGAATTGCCTATGTGGCATGCTGAGATGCAGTGATCAAGGCTTTTGTTGAAAAGCATAGCCTTGTGGTTGATGATCAAAGCAGAGCTTTAAATAGCTAGCTTTGTGTTTAGCGTTGATTCGCGGGCCTCACACCCCGGTATGAACCAGAAACGGGAGAAGGATCCAGGAAGGACGTACGTTTCCTTCTAGCTAGGAGTGGTGTTTTGGGTTTTACACGCCCGGACATTTTACTTATGTGGATAATGGATAGCGAGGCACCTCCATTATTTCGGTCTCTTCAGAGCCGGTAGTTTGGCCGGGATATGACCAATTTACACCCCCATAGGGCGGGGAAACGCAGTGTTCATACATTTTAATCCACTCTGTATGGACCGGCCCTGTGGCTCCTAAGGGTCGATGCGTTCTGATCCTGAGGCTCAGGCTAGACAGTCTCGAAGCGGTAAGGATGATCCCTTGCCTTGGTTCGTGACGGAAATCTAATTTCCAAATACGACATCGTGCGATTTTGATTGTAAACCTATATATGGCGACATAATATATGGTACCCATGCTGTCTATGATTGATACTTATGATTGGAATTGTTTTTGAAACATATAAACACTAGTAATAATATCAAATGCTTTTGTTTTATTCGTATCAACCATATTTTGCCCATTATAAGGTAAAACTCTATCCTCCGGCTTGCGTTGCACTGTGTGATGGGAACTGAGTCTTATAATGCCTTCATTTTTGTAAAAAGCATTGCGATGTTTAAATGATTTATTTGTTTTAAGCACTGGCAATCCAATGGAGTAAACCCGTTCCGTGTTAGCGGCGTGGTCCTGTGATTGGCCTTATTATAAAATAAGTTAAGTAGATTTCTCATACCAATCCCATGACTGACTCGTAGTTTGTTTCACTTGCAAACTCAGTGCCCGATTTTCTACACGGGCAGCCTTGTATTCAGGTTTCAGCAGGCTCTATCTGGATAGCTATGGAGCTGAAGATGGATTCTATCACTTCCTTCTTTTTATGATGTTCAGCTCCGGTTGTACATATTATGTTTTGATTCTGCTGTAGACATTTTATGTAAAGCTGAACTGTATTTTGTACTAAGTATGATCCTGTATACTGTGTAACTCTAATGGTTATGTTTATCCAGTGTATTCTGTTGTACATTATCTGGTATATTTTGTTGTACATTATCTGGTATATTTATATATTTCTGTTCTGCTGTTATCTGTTTATGTGTTATATTCCGAAGATTACCCTTGCCACCGTGGAACGGGGGTTTGGGGTTGTCACAAACACATCAATTATAATAATTCCATATATAATTCCCTTATATAAAAACATATTTTGGGTAAAAATTATTTCATTTTCCCTTTTTTCAAGACATACCGTGTTGGTTCATCGTATTTGAGCATTTAGAAACTCTTACTAATATAGTGGAACCAACTGATTGACCAGAACTCATAAACGACTCAACCAATAAATCTCCACAATATAAAACGATTTCCTATAAAATCTACAAATACGATCTCTCGTATATATACACTCAACTCAATCTAGGGTATTACTACACCTATCTTTACTGAGTTACGCAACACAGCCAAGGTAATTACTTAACCTTTAGCTCTGATACCACTATAACGACCTGGGTGTTTTGCGACCTCGGTAATCAACATAAACTCAATGCTGATTATCCAAGCAATGGAAATACCGGATAGTTAATGAAAGAAAATATAGTGTGAGAATAGATAAGATAGAAATTTAGAATAGAAGAAGAAGAAGAACATACAACATCAGAGTAAACACGAATCTCACAGCGGAACGAACAATATATAATAGATACATAACTTTGAAATAAAATCAGTATATGTATACAGTAACATTATCAGAGTATAACACTTACGACACAGCGGAAATAAACAATAGCTATATATTCCTGAAGCCTTCTGACTCCAAGCTCTCCAAGTATATCTGTAAAACCTGACTACTTGACTGCCCGTACAAATTTGGGCACCCAAGAGTTTAGGGTAAAACAAAAAAAAATAAACTTCGGGTCAGTCATGGGACTGGTGTAAATAAACAATTTAAAACAGTTTGAGAAAATAAACGATATCTCATAAAACCACGCCGTATAACACGGAACAGGTTTTTCACTTATGAGAATCCAAAACACTTGATTTATCATTTCAAAATCCTTTGGCAAGAACGATAATCTTTATATCAAAACTCTTTTGATATTATAATAGTGTCTATCAACCACAACTAAATAATCATTTAGCAGAACGCTTTCGTCTCACGTTCCACATACATAATATATAATCAAAAACCCCAAGCGCTTATTGGTTAATGAATTCGAACTAGCAAGGTTTGGGACCACTTCCGATAGTGTATCTCTAGAGAGGAGTACACCGGGTTCAACAAGAACATCTTGTAACCCAGGCTAAACATGACCGGTCACTCATTTCGCTTGAGTGTATCGAATGTATTATCACCAACGGTTGGGATCAGCAACCGTTTCCTGGAAGGGACAACATCGAAATAGATTATAGAAGTAAATGTAATTTCTCTAGATCAGGTGACAATACAGCATAATTGGCAGCTAACCACTTAGCCATGCGACCTACCCGATTTTATACCATTTCTCGGTTGTGAGGCTAGAGGCCATAACGTATCCTTCTACAAACCACGTCTTTCTTCACTTTGAATGTCACATCGTCATACCCGCCAGATCACAAATTGATTTCTCCAAACATACCACGGGTAAACAGCTAAAAGAAACGAATTCCTCCGCCACCACACATAAATACGTTTGGAGAGATCAACTTACGCGATCTATTAAATATGCTCTGTCAGACATTCTTTCGTACAGGTCGTCCTGGGACTGGACAGACCAATGGTACTATTGTGTAAATCCATCTTAGGCAATTTCTACCTAGGATTTACTAAACAGCCCTTACATAACTCCGCCTTCATTATCTTTATCATATTTGATTCGCAACGCTAATGCCATACGGACTGGTTTTCAGATAATATATCTGATCCCTCTCTCTGTATTGACAACGGAAATGGTCAAAATCTTTGATAGTCGGTGATTTAACTATCAAAGGAAAACATGTGTACAAACAACGGTCCAAATGGAAATCTTACCGATCAATCATCATTTCATTTCCCAATTTCCCATTTATTCATAAATTCATTATTTTCTAAAATTAGAAAATATACATTATTAACTTTGGAAAACGTTTCCATTTCTGATTCATGCATCAATATCTTCCCACCTCTATCAGTCTCTAACTGTAAACTAGCAAGAGAACAATTTCCCAAGCATAAACCCCGAAGGCCAAAACAAACATCAAATTGATACCTAGAAAGGCATTCAACTCAACTAATTTCCAGTTTGTTTCTAATTTCAGTAATTCCATTTAAATTCCTAATTTACACCCCAATTTCCTTTATAATATTTTATTTGCAAAATATTTATTTAAATCCTTTATTCACATTAAATGTGAATAGTATTTCTTCTTTGCAATCAAAATAGTTTGATATCGTATTTAATAACAATATCCCAAATCCAATTTCTATTTATACTTCTAATTATAGAATTATTCATATAAAATCTCATTTTATTCTTCTAAAACTTATAATACCATTTATAATCACCTTTAAATGCTGCTCAAATTCCATTTAAAAAATCAGTGTTAAAACCGATTCCCGCTTCTCTATATAAATTCAGTCTTATATATTATGTTTATCAAATGATAAATATTTTATTTAATTCATAAAACATTATTTATAAATTAATCTTCTCAATCTATTTGTTAAAACAGATTTCTAATTAATATCCACTTTAAACAATCTTTTCATAATTCTTTTATATCTCGTTAAATATTCCTTTTATAATTCTATTTACTTTCTAAACAAATATTCCTTTTATACTTCTATTTATTTTCTATATAAATAGTCCTTTTATAATCCTATTTAGTTTATAAATAAATATTCATTTTATAAAATTCTTTGATTTTATAAAATTCTTTGATTTTATAAATATCTCCTTTTATAAAATTCTTTGATTTTATAAATATCTCCTGTTATAAAATTCTTTGATTTTATAAATATTTCCATCTATAAAATTCTTTGATTTTATAAATATCTCCTTTGATAAAATTCTTTGATTTTATAAATATATCCTTTTAGAAAATTCTTTGATTTTATAATTTTTTTTTCAATTTACACTTTGAAATTTCCCTTTTCACATCCTGATATTTCTTATGGTATTTAAAATACCAAATAACCATGATCAACATCATTTACACACCCATCATCAATCACAGATTATATATCACATCATGTATCACAATATATGAAAACAAATAGTATTATAAATATTGAGGAATCCAGTTGGATCCTTCTAACCCGTTTCCCTGCATTCACAGATGTTAAATAATATAAATAACATCGATTTCATTTCAATATGAAATATTCTGGTAAGCAAAATCAATATTTGATTAACGATTTATATATATATATCTACAATTTCAACCAATAAATCAGCAATTCAACCAAACAATGAACACACAGCAATCAACCATCATTTATCAATACTAGATTATATTTATAAAAATATAAACTGTACAGAGTTAGTGAGATTTACTCACATTGGTTCGAAGTTGACGGTTCTGCTTTTGTTCGTTTCAAAATCAAAACATATGTTTGATTTTCCACAAAATCCCAATAGCCTTGTTCTCAGTCATAATAGTTTCATAATGTAGGACGTGTCACTGCGATTTCAGTGTGACCTATTTCATTAGATTCTGTTACCATATGAAATAGTTATCAGTGTTATAAGATTTATCTACACTAAAATAATTATTAACTCATTATTGTATTAATTTTTCATTAGTTTCCCTTAACCGTTCGTTATGCCACTGACCAGGTTTTTATCAAACCCGTCTTCTTCCTCTACTAGCACATTCGAACCCATGCTTTCCGCTTTCTCAAGTTGATTCCACTTCTTCAATAACTCCACAATTTCCATCTCTTCGCAAAAGCCAAAACAAGTTTCAAAAATTTTCATCTCCCCAAATTTTCATTATTGACAGTAACATGCTCGTTTAAACCATTCCAGCTTGACATCTTTCTTCCCCTATTCGGCACAGCTTGAGTATATCACTTCCCTGCTCTCAACATAGAACCCACCATGCTCTTTTCTCCCCTCCAACAACCTCTTCTCACCACCCATATGTAGGAACTTACCATCATCATGACCATCATCTAAAGTCCTACCCTCCAGCCATCAGTTTGTTAAACTCGCAGTCCTCTTATCACCTCTGCTTTCCATTTATATCAATCACCGTTCACTCGCACTTAGCCTCCTCACCACGTCGACTCCATCATCACCCTCAACATCGAATTCTCCTTCTCCTCTAACCCTCACATCTGAACTCGCAACAGCCAAGATGAATCTGACAGCCTCAGCAACCTCGGCTACATGAAACATCGGCATTCTTTCCCTCACAATACCCCAAAAATTCCCATGCATGAGCAATACAGTACGAATCCAAAATCGAACTCGATTTCCTGAATCAAAGCCTAAATCACACCATTTCTCAAGCCCTAGCCATACGCTGTACCAATAACAGCGAATCGAACTCCCCCAAACACATATACAAATGACAAGTAACTCGAGAGGATCTCATACATGCAATTTTTTACGATTTATAGAAATTTATAAGAATTTAAGAAGTCTCGATTTTGGTATTTGAGTAAGAACTAGCGGCGTTCTTTTTGTTGGACCAGAAGAAATTAGTTCAGGTTTAGCCATGGGTTTGGGGTTGTTTATAGGATAGCTTAATATTTTTATATTCGAATTTTATATTAATATTTATGCTAACAATGTTTGCATTCGTGTTTAAAAATCCCTGTGATTACATACAATACCAAAATTCGACGAAAATGGACATGCAGTTACGATTCGACATTATGGACCCAACGAAACTTGTTTCGTCGAATTCCAAATCCGTTTGCTCACATAGGGTATTTTTAAAGTCAAATTATTGACTACTTTTCACATTACAATCCTGTACGGCCACATACTAACTCCAAAAATACAAAAATTGAAATCTAACAATAATTTAATATTCCGGATCCAACAAAATTAGTTTCATCAAAAACGGAGGTCGTTTGCAAAACTGACTATTTTTATAGCTCTAAATAGACTCATTTAAATATTAATATATTTAAAAACAATAAATTTAATATTAATAAATTAATATTATCGTATGTATTCACACAGAATATCATACAGCTCTATAATATTCCTATCTGAATTTATAACTCGACGTTTTAAATCCAGATTAAATAGGTATTCAATTTATATTAAAAATCCATTTACAATATAAATAAATCGTTATAAATTATAAAGGAACTTCATAGCGACTTTTCGAAAATTTGATTTGGACACAACTCACAATCTACACGACGAAATCTCAATTTTTCTCTTCCATTAGAAAAATATACTTCACCAGCTCCGAACGTTTCTTGTTTCACAGAAATCCAGCTTAAAACAGGTTCTGTATCTTCGTTTAAAGTTCAAATCGTCAAATTACGAACTGCCGCGCCATTTCTAGCTCGATTATAATTATAATATAATTATACGTTCAAACTTCGTTTAAATAATATATTCGTTATTATAATTCAACTCTAAACTGAATTATATATTATAAATGATCTAATTCACACAATATTGTGAATTCCACTATTTCCGACTATTTCGAAAATTAAATATATTATTATATTATTTATATTAATTAAATATTCAATATTATTTAATTCTGGTCATTTTAAATTACCAAACCGTCATTTAAATAACTAAATTAATTAATTATCATATAGTAAAAATACGGGACGTTACAAGATAATTATCTCAACTATTAGCCACGTACTAAGGGATAGGGTACGAAGTTTCACCAAAATTTTAGACCTAAGATATTACACACAAAAGGGTTTGAGAGGTTAAAAGCTTTCCACATAAATAAACTACCAAAGAATACTATGAAATTTAAATATTCCTAGACATGTTCCAAGTTTTTTATTCACCTCAAATACTCAAAAGTTAAGGGACAACGATTAAGGATAACGATGAATGGAAACAATGATGGTCACAATGTTATCCTTTATTGATGTAACACATGTATTATTCTATTTTTGTTCTATTTTTATCGTACTTTGTTCAGAATTTTCGCTCTCATACCAAAATGTAACAACCCACCCCGAGACTTACATAGCAAACAACATTACTGAATAATATTGTCTGCTAGTGCAAATAATATGGCTGGTTTGAAGCGACCATCCACAAGTATCGAATACACACGTTCAATGGCCAAAGCCCTAGTTCAACCTGTGCAAAGCTTAAGTCGACCCTAGACTCAACCTTGTTTGTTATCCGTTCAACATATATGTCCACCAATGAGGCTTCAGATCGACCTAGTTGACGAGAATTTGTGCAGGTTGTTTTCGTGCTTCATATTCAACTTTGACACAATATTGTTATATGCTACAAAGGTCATGTGGACGTGAAATTTGACGTGCAAGAACTACAATAACACTACTACCAATCGAAAAAGACTAGACATGATTCCAATATAAATCTAAGAAGTTACAAGGCCAAAAATATGAATGTACACCAAGATGAACTATAAACACATATTCAATTTTTTTTTTTACAGTAAACAGATTTTCATCTCAGAAACTTATAGCAAATTTTGTTTCAACAATATGCACATAAAACAAGCTAGAAGAGTGAGTTTTTCAAACTCGAGTTGACTGAAATTAGGAGATTCATCTTGATTTAGCCTGCAAGTAGGGAGATTTAATCATTCAAAGCTTGCAGGATAGGGAAGAACCAAAAATGCAGTACCTAAACTTTAACTGTAACTTCTTCTTCTTTGATTTCTAAATTTGGATACTTAGATCTCTATTTTGGAATTTGATTTGGTGTAGAGAGGGAAGATTGAAAGCTCTTTTCAAGATTTTAATAGTAAGCTTAGCCTAAATTTATATTTTGAAGAGGGTTTCCATTTCCTATGTTCTAACTTTTACAAGATGAAGAAAAGGAGAAGTGAGAAAGAGAAATGTATGTATCTCCCTTTTCTCTAGGTTTTCCTTTCTCACTAGGATTAATTAATGGACATGGGCTCTAGTTAAACCCAGTTAGGCTTAGCGAAATTAAGCGAGGCTATGTCAACATCCATTAACCCTAAATTTGCCTAAAACACGCACTTATGTACATTTTTGCATTATTTTAATGTGTTTTTGTTTACTTATAAACCATTTGTACAAAATGTTCACTACTTCGCACTTTGTAAATTTTGCACGCATGTTTTAATATAATTCAAATAAGTAACCTAAATTTATAAATATAAGCATAATTTAGAATTCACATTTTCATTTTATTTGAAACTTACGTTTTTAATATTAAAATTACACAAGAATTCATTTATTCATCCGGAAAAACACAAAAGTCAAATTAAAACATTTTAAACATATTAATATAGATTTTCAGTCAATATTTCACTTCTTTATATTTTATTTGAAACTTGTTTAAATATAAGAATATTCTTTACAATAAAACTTACTGTTAGCAATGATTTACAAGATTATTGCATTTATCACAAATAAAATCATTTAACACATGTTATAAATCCAAGTAAACATTATAAAGTATTTCAAACTTTATTTTCTTTACATTTAAAAAAACTATATTGAATTTAAATTTGTTTATCTAGATATTTAAATTCAATTTATTTTCAATTCAGCACTACTCACAAAATCCTAAAATCTTTTATTGAAACAATTTAGATGATTATATGAGTTCCCGCTTTTGAACTCGTACTTTGTTTTCTCTAATCTTAAGTTACAAAACTTCATTAAAATCTGTTTACCCCGGTACCCAAAACCAAGATTGTTATAATTTCAAAATCCTGTAAGAGTTCTGGGCATCGATTTCAAATACCAGATAAAGATTCTGGTCTGTTATTTTTTCCAAAAGTTAATTTCTAAACATCTATTATTAGATAACCAAATATGGGTGTCTGGGTCTTCTAATTAGTTCTGAAAGAGCTTCAAGACTTCTACTATTTTCAAAAGTGGGTTCTATACCACAATTATTAAATGTCTGAATCTAGGTTTTGGGTCTTCTAATTACTTCCGAAAGAGGTTTCGAGACTTCTATTATTCCATTAGTGGATTTCTATACTTCTGTTATTAAATACTTGAATCTAGGTTTCGAGTCTTCTAATTATTTTCGAAAGTGTTTCGTGACTTCTATTATTTTCAAAAGCGGATTTCTAGATTTTTATTATTAAATATCCCAATCTGGGTTTTGGTCTTATAATTACCTCTATTAGATTTTTATTATTAAATATCCCAATCTGGGTTTTGGTCTTATAATTACCTCTAAAAGAGAATTTGGGACGTGTATTGTTTCCAAAAATAGATTTAGGAACTTCAATTATTAAATACTTGAATCTGGGTTTGGGATCTTCTAAATATTTCAAAAAGAGGCTTTGGGGCTTCTATTATCTCCCGAAGTGGATTTTTAGACTTTATTATTAAATACCCGAAAAAGGTTTTGTGCGTTATAATCATGACTAAAAGAATTTTCGGGCCTTCAATTATTTTTGAAAATAAATTTCTAGATTTCTAAATTTATAATACCTAGATTGACATTTCAAATTGAATACGTCAGCGCCTTGATTTGGGTCTGTTACATGAATTATAAACTTCATGGTTTGGTAAGATAATATTTTTTTAGTTTGTTTAATGAAGTCTTAAGTATGGTTTCACACCCATTTTTATGAAAATTTACAAGCTTATCAATAAATGAAATAAGCTAATATTAAATGCAAGTGAAGCATATTAAAGATAAATTGACTCAGAAGAAATCAAAAGCTAACAATCTTTTTTCATTCATACAATTTATCAGTTATTTACGAATAATACATTTGAAAGTTACAAAGCAAATGAACTTTAAATAATTTGAACCTTCTCCATTAGATTCTTGCACATTTTAGGATTGGAAAGGCAGTCAAAAAAAGTACAGAGCATGTCCTTAGATTTGTCTCTTTTTGCTAATCTCATCAACATCATTAATAGACTCAACTCAAACTTTAAAAGCATGATTGAAAGCTCTTTTTGTTTTTAGTAGGAGTTTATCTGCCATGTCAAATATGACATTGGGCTTCGTAAGGGAGTATGTCTCCTTCTTTAACATTATAATTTGATTGACATAGTTGCTAATGTAATGCGCGACGTCGTCAGTTTCATAATAGATCTAGTAAACTAAGCTGAAAGGACACCTTTTAACAGACCAATGAGAGATCAAGTAACTCTACAATGATGAAAGGTTCTTACTGAAATCTACAGAATTTAGTCGAAAGGCTCTAACGTACTGAAACCAGGCTTATCCAAATCAAAAGAGGTATCTTTGGATCCTACTAACAGTATCCAACTAACTTCGATTAAGATTTTTGGAATCAAAGGGATTTCAAGTTTAAGGTTCAAGCACTACAAGTCTTTTTACTCAATAGGGATATTTCCCTGTGAAAGCATTAGAAGCCATCGATTGGATTAAAAGAAATCACCAGCATTGGAAATTCATCTAAAAACTACCTATCAAAAACCATCTGTGATTAAATGGATACCCTAGTTTTCTCCTAAAATGGAAGGCGCGATCAAGTAATTCTTACTCAGACAAGGATTCTCCAAAGGTTCTTTAATTTGAGATGTTGATAATTTTTGTGGTAAACAATATACAAAAACCATTAAGCTAGTTTCCATCTTCTAGTTTAAATCGTTAACTGTCTTATCAAATTCTTCCCTATTACAACTTCTAGGGCTATCAACGGATACTTTCGAATACAGATCGTGCTATATCCGTTTCCGTATCCGAAATCATTTTCGGATATCGGATATCCGTATCCGCAGGTACGAACGGATATCGGATAATTATCCTATCCACCAACTATTAATAAATTATGAAATATAAATGAAAATTTATAGTTTAAAATAATTGTTTTTCAATTTCTTTGATCACTAAAGTGTTAAAAATAAGCATATATGATGAAATTAAAAAGATTTGAGTAACTAGTACGCATTTAATGGATATGATATAAACCTTCGACTTTATAAAACAATAAATATGATTCATTGTACTAAAATACATATAATTTTGAGCATAATGCTAAAAATATTCAGACGGATAATTTTCGGATGCGGATATCTATGTATCCGCATCCCTTTTTTCGGATATTGGATAATAATCCACTTTTCGGATATGGATGCGGACGGATATCGGATTTTTCGGGTACCCATTGCCAGCCCTATCAACTTCCTATCGAGCAAAGGATCCATATTGGTTATTTACTTTTGTCTGGAGAGTATTTACATTGTTTTCACCTACCACAGTTGCAGAGTATCTTCCAGGTTTTATAAATTTCTTTGGAGTCCTGAATTCAAGCAAGCAATTTTTTCAAAAACTTCAAGCAATAAATTTCTCTAGATAAAACTTTTTGTCTTACATCTAGACCTTCCTGATCCAAAGTAGACAGCTAGATGCGATCCTAGATTCAAGTTTTCATAAGAGTATTCACAAAAAAATGGATCAACATCTATGTTAAGAATGTAAAGCTGAGATCTAGTAATATGTGGTAAAATAAGAGAAATAAACAAGAAAGAATATGGAGATTTTTATAGTGGTTCAATTAAACCAAGCCTATGTCCACTTTGTACTTGATATTGATTGACTATCTACAAGAATTACAATAACTGATTTAACCATAAGTGAATTATAGAAGTAACAATTATTATAGTCTAATAGAGTATGACAATGTCAACAATAGCTTCCTTGGTGACTATTACGTAAAACGAGAAGATGAAGAATGAATCCGACAAAGTGATGGTAAGCAATCCTAAGAAGATCCATTTCTAACAATCGAGGTTTGTATTTATAAAGACAAAACGAATGTAACAACCGGATTTGACAGACTGATTTTTTTTCCAAAAATTCCAATATATCAAGCTCGAGTTGGCTTGTCTGGTATCCTGTAGAAAAGACAGAGATAATAAATATATCAGAGCTCGATAAAACATCTCACGGCGTAATAGATAAAATATAATATAACGAATGTAGCCCTACCGAAGTAATAATACCATCTAACCAGTATCCAAAGCTATCAAATCTGTGTCATAAACCTAACCTGCGAGTATGTTATGAGGAGGCGGTCAGATCACAAAGTTCCGGTGGCTGGACAAATTAACATTTCGAAATAACCCTATGTGTACCGTTTAGTTATTTTTTCTTAATTATTTGGTTATTTAGGTTGACAGAATTCAAGGCTCTATACTTATGTCATATACATCTACTCCCCAGTATATTAACCAATATAGTATACATGTAGCTAAACCCGACATCTCAGGTACTCCCTATGGTACCATCTTCATACGGTCTCCGTCGTCACACCATGGAAGCGAATACAACATCCATCCTATGCCAAATTGCATATGGAAAATCTATATCATTACGACATGTAATTGCATAGAACTATCATCGTTATGCCACATAAGAGTACGGATTTTCATATCTAAACTCTTCGGTCGAATTAAGTCTCAACACGGAGTAATGCCTACTGTCTACAATACACCACCGAGTGCATGTCTCTAGACCCTCATACGTACGTATTGTCTAGTGTACCTCTAAACCTATAATAGGGCTGCGTCCAATGCACAAAAATCGGTTGGGAGCTTTCCATATCTGTAAAGGTCCACCTTGTGAGGCCTACAATACATATATCCAAGTATGGTCTGCATTTTCACGGTGGCTACGACCCTACCCAGGCCCCTCCCTCAACTAGTGAAATACTACATCAAGAGCTAAGTGACGTGCCCTTAGCAAATAATCTAACATCCAATTTTGTGTGTCCCGCAAATAACGTCTCGATAGTGAAAGATCGATGGTCTCTTGGTTTAGATCTTGTATTTTCGTATCCCACTAATTGTCGATGATAGGTACCCGACGATTACTATCCTGTATTGGTCCTAACCCAGCCTCTTTTCGAGGCAATCGCCGAATCACCCAACGACATCCGTTACATCCTTCTGACTGCCAAGCTATAGTTGCAGTCAAGGTATACTCTTCGGGTGGTACCGCGTAGACCTAACCTCTACGAGTACAACCTAAGCATGCATCGCAACAGAGCATCACCACGAAGTACCCTACCATGTCCATCGAAAGACATGTGCTTCCCTCCAGTCTTGTAGAGCAAACAAATAGAATAACCACCAGCATAACTAGGCAGAATAATCAGATGGACATACTCCTCCCGTATCTCAAGACACCTCGAAGATCTACCTTGTTTGGTTCTTCACCTTCATACAAGCGGACTGGTCCAAGCGCATTACGCTAACGTGTTATTAGATTCTACATCTAATCTTCTATTTAAGAGCTTGCTTTATCTCATCAGGTGGCTAATTAACTTGATTGCTCACATTTTCATTTTTATTTCAAGTACCTAGGTTCATTAGCTTCCAATTGGTAGTTTACTTTCTTTATTCATCCCTATGACGCCGGAGCAGGCATCCGCTTATTATTAATTTCTTTTCTTAGACTTCAAATTTCCAATTATAAATCTACAAATAATAAGCTTACTTAATTCTTTCTTATTTAATCATAACTTCATTATCACAACCTCTTGTTGTTATCTACTTATTAACTTAGTTCTCTTTACTATTATTTATTAATAACTTCCTTTTTATTTGTTAAAATCCAAGTTATAATTTCCACTTGTCTCTAGGAAAATCCTACCTATTATATTACATTCTCATTAATATAGTTAGTTATAATAGGTTATGTTCCCGTTCGTTACATTTTTCTTAGTTCCTTAACATTAACCAAAGTTTTGCTGTTGTAACAGCCTTTTTTTGCCGTCTTGTATATTCTTATTATTTCAGGAAAATATTTTTCATACCTCATTAGATTGATTTGTGGAAAGATATAAAGATTTATTTCCATAATTCACATCAATCAAGATCCGTAGTTGCAAGCCATCTCTTTTATTTTCATCGTAGACATAATTTTTTTTATCTGATTAGTGTGCAATACGATAAAAGAGTCCTTATTTCACAATAATCCTTTTTCCTTTCCTTTTCTTGCAACTACGTTCTTAGTAATTTTACCTTATGGAAATGTATCAAAATTTCCCAAATCCATCAAACCCAATCCATTTCTAGTTTCCCTTTTTATTTTCTAAGTTTGTTGTTATTTACCATTTCCAAATCACTGTAAATTTTCCATACAAATTAGGCACATCTATTTCTTTTCTGTTATTCCTAATTTCACTGTAATTTGATTTACAGTATATCCAATTTTTCATTAAACAACATTTTCTGTAACGTATTCACTTTTATTGCAAATTCAACAAAAAATACATTATTACAGTAATTCGTAATCCAAACAGAAGATGAATAGAATAGATTTGTACAACGGCATATTCTTAACATACTTAAAAATAAATCATGTCGCAAATACCGCAAATTATAGTTATTTAACATGTCGGGAATAATGTAGAATGTAAATGGTAAATATATCGTTATTCAAAAGTTATAATTTTAAATCCACTCAGCTGATATCTTTCTAATCCTTGAATCTGGTTTAGTTCTATGATTCCGTGGTCTTTGTAACTAAATATAGTGTTAAAATAACCATAGATTTACAATTCTGATAATAAAAGAAGAGGGAAAGAAGGCAAGAAACTAAGTAAATAAGATTCACGGGACTTACCTCACGTTGATCAGAAATCCGAACACCTATGTTGTAGATTTAAATTCTTCGTCTTCAAATCTTGAATCAAAATTTCCTAAAGCTAATTTTCTAATTTCCGAAAGATTTGGAGAGGAAAGAAAATGGAAGAATTTTGGCATCATCTTAGAAAATATGATTTTAAAGATAGGCTCTACTAGTCTATTTATAGGTGTATAGAACACTTTGATCCATCGGATTATATATTATAAATTCTGAACCATTTAAATCAGAAAAACACGTCACAAACAAAACAGATCTGGCCCGGACAGGTCGACCCCTGTGTCGAACCACCTTAAAAGTGGATCGACCCTAAGGTCGACACATGGGTCGACCCATGTGAGGCCTAGGTTGACCCGTCTCCTGGGTCCTTAACGTGTTTTCTACCAAGTTAATCTTTTAACTAGCATTAATTTTAACATTATGTTTTTACGGTCATTTTATTTCTTAATATGACTTATATGAATTATTATTTTCTATTTATAACACATATCTAATCTCAAATTTCGAATTTATGCATGTGTATGCGCATAAAACCTTTCAATCCCTTGTCCGTTAATAGCTACTCAATTAATGTAATTGATAACACTATCAATTCGTTGTTTTATTCCTTTTAATGCATTCTAATTTCAAATGCAGCTAATTATTTGTCCATTTTACATTTATTACTTTCTGCTCTTAACTTGCACTTTTTATTTCAATATTTGAATTTATGTATATATATATATATATGCACAATCTCTATTTCTATTTAAAATTCAAATGGCATTATGCCGTCATTTATTTATTAACCATTTTTATTTATTACAGGTTTATTTTGAATTTCTTATTTATATGTATATATTTTACACACATATACACATATGCATGTATATATATATATAAACTTACCTATGTGTAAAATTATCCTTATATGTACATTTATAAATAGTTTTCTCTTAGAATATGCATTTCTTTAGTCGCCTCTCTAAAATTAAAAATATTGTGCCAACAGGACTCGAATTTGCACCACTTACTCAGTAGAGACATATTTTTACCAACTGGACTACATATGATTTTGTTCATAAGACTAAAAAAATGGTGGTCGTTGTTCTTCTAAGTGTTCTTCTTATATCTTCTTTTCACGTTTGTTGTAATACTTCATATAAAGATAACTTTCTCATTTTAAATCTATTTTCAGCAAATCATAGTCTAAATTAATCATAAAATCGTCAAAGATGAAATGACGTTAATTCTCTCACCAAATTCTGAAAAAAAAATCAAATTCTCTTTTTATTACTCATTTAAAAATGTGGGGTGTTACAACGGTCGTTGGACTAGCATATTCCCATCAACTGAGTCTAGTACTCTGAAAAATATTGCATAATAAAACATAATTATTGCCGAGCTATACTGATAAGTACCACTAAGTTATGGTTGATAACTCGAGCCCGAGTTACGATCGTTGATCAAAACTCAAATTTATTACTAGTGTTGACTTTCTATCTCTTAATGATGTGTTCGAGCTACTATCCAATTTTTCTTGAGTTGATCTAATTAATTATACCTGAATTAACTTAACATTTTAATGATATATTGTATTTTGAAGTTGGTTACTCAAACTCTAGAGCAAACACTTGATTTTGACCTATTAGTGTTGTAGAATGTAACGACCCATATTTTATGTATAAGTGGATCGCAAAATAATTCTACTTAATTCCTTAGTAGTTGTATCATTTTGATATTTTAATATATTTTTCGTGGGGATGTGATACATGTCTATGATTTTTACCGAATCTTTCTCTAACCAATTTACCTTTATGATATCTTGTTTAAGCTATAAATTTTGATAGGTACCAAATTAGGTGTTCTAACTTATCTCATTTGATGGGGATGGTTGTTTTTGGCTATTCTATAGAATGGCCACACCAAGAAAATGGTTCAACAGCTCAAGAGAAATCGCTATTTCAAATTTTCATTTCTATAGAATAGATTTTTAAATAGCGAATGGGAAGATTAGTAAGCCCATTAAGCTAATGACTTGCAATTATAAATAGAGGTTATGGAGAGAGAATTAGAAAGTTTCTTCTCATTTAAACATTAGATTGGGAGCCTGTAATTCTTGGGTTCAACCTAATCTCTCAATCTTCAATCTCTTTCTTTATCAAATCATTTTACATAGCAGCTAGAAGATTGATCTACATTAAAGGGGACTGGATCTCATCATTTAGCATCACAGTTCAGCATTTTCTGCGCTGTCCATTTCTAGTCATCATCAATTATGTTGAATTCTAGGTTTTGGTGAGTGAATAAGATCTCCCACATGGCTATTATGGATCATATATATATGTGTGTGTAATTACATTAATCAAGTACCTCATATATTAATTCTACCCAAAATCTGGATCATGTATGCTAATTTTAGATCTCGATATCCTAGTATAACCTAATTTTGACATTATTAAGTAATATATTAGATCTAGCATGATTAGTATGTGCTTAATCTTAAATTATGATAGATCTACAATTGTTATTATATTATTCATGATTGTATGTGTCTATATGCTTATATATGCTAGAAATTGTATAAATTAACGATTGAATGCTTGAAATTGTGTGATATGCTTTATTTGGTCATTTAGAATCAAATATCAGTGCAAATCAAAACTTCAGATCCTTGGAGTCAAATGAAATTTAGAGAAAAAGCTATAGAAGATCCGCTGGAAGTGACAACAAATTTTTTAAGCCAAAATGGCTAAGTATGAGGATCAGTACCAGTCTATAGCCCATGGACCATCATCGTTCTATCATATCATTTCAGATGGACGTGATATCTTGAGCGTGGCATTGTAGGGTTTTGGAGCTTCGGTGCAAGTATAATGAAGATTGAATAGGTCAAAGGGAATGAACTCGAGTACAAGTTGATGGACCGAAATTTTTGGCTTTGAAAGGAATTTAGGCATGCAAGTGGATCGGTCCATAGGGGATGCACCAACATCGACCCATGAATTTGAATGATATAGACCGAAGGTCCATAATGGATAGTTAGAGGTCTTCGGGAGTGCGCTGGAGGTCTCAGTTTTTCGGTCTCTTCTACGGAGTGAAATTTATCATCTAAAAGGTGTTGATTCTTTGATCGTGAACATAAACGAGAGTGATCGAAGGTGGATACGATAGGCAACTTATGATGAAAAGAGGATGCAAGATAATGGACTGACTCAAGTGGGACTTGACATAAAGTTGGAGTTGCGGATGGCTTATATAGTTGGAAGTTCCAGAAATCATTGGTATCTCGAAGTTTTCTAGATGCAGACTCAAAACAAGGGTATAGATGGAACGCCCATCAGGATCGAGGAGATCGCATACATTGAATTTCTTGGGAAGAGATCTAGTTGTCTTGGGAAGACAAATCTACATGGTACATACGGTAGTCCGACTAGAACTAGTGTTCTTCATTAGCCCTTAACATAAGCCTGAATGGTCATACTAGTTATATATGTATTTAAGGCTTTAGGTAGTGATAAATAGGATACCGTTTGATGGACGTTGTATGTGTTTTGAATGTTGTCTTTCTTTCTCTAGGTAGGCTATCACAGGAGGATACTGAAGAGAAGTAGGGATTGGGAATCCTATTCTGACTAGTGTCTATATCTATTTCTGTTGTTCTCATTTGAGTAGCATATTTTAGTAGGTTTTTATGTGCTAACTCTCTTATTACAGGAACATGTCAGGTGAGACTTAAACCGTATAGCATCATATTTTCCTGTATAGCTATTGATAGTTATTTATCGCTCACAATAGACTGTTGTCTGACTCAAGATTTTATGACTCCTCTTACTACATTGGGATGCTCATCAACAATGTTGTTGAGTAGACTAAGTAGCAGGTTTTGTGATGAGGAGGTTGATCGATGATGAGCTAAAGGATGGTGTATTATTCTTCTATTATATAACTATTTGATTGTTTTTGTTGTTTGTTTGATGTACTTTGAGATGGATGTAGTGAGGCTTGATGTATCCAAATACTTGAGATATATTGTACTTTATTTATGATATTTTTTGGAGATGGGATTTTCTACTTTATGCTTCACTGCTATATCTTGATGTATATTTTATTATATATTATCCATTCGTAATGAGATATACGCTAGGTTCTTTGTCTGTTTGTCTTCCTTGATGACCATCCCATATCGGCCTAACATGATATAAAACACACTTTTCCTATATTTTGGTGCAGGAGATACAGAGCGGTCATCACAAATATAAAAGCTTTGGTTAATCGATTTTACCCAATGTTCAAGAGTATATGAGTATATGACTAATGTACTTCTAATTTATTTGGATGGTAGCTATATTATATTATACATTGGATGGTATATTATTATACACTTGAGCACCATTGCAACTTTTCATTGGTATAGGCAAATCATTCTTGTTCCAGATAATGTATGAGTCATTTCACTAGAAGGGATGCTGGGTACAACTCTACTTCTAGGGTAGTAGAAGAGGATAGTGGATCGGGCGTCGCCAAACCTGATTACTTAGCTATGTTCAAGGCTATGTTGTCATCGATCTTGAGGAGAGTACCTACTCAGAGGTGGTTGCAGATGGTTCTCCTCCTATGAGGCACATAAGGTTGTTAGCTTCGCTAAGCTTTGTAAGGAATATGCTTCTCTAGGTGGCAAACCGTTTGTCAGAACGGAATCATTGATTGAAATTCAGAATTGGTTAGATACCCATGCTCGCATCTTTAGAGATTTTCGGATCGATGATGCGATAGAGAGGAAACTTTCATCTATGAACTTCAGGGTCAAGCTATGGATTAGTGGAATTCTATCACTCTTGATAATCTCGAAGATTAAATTACGTGGGAGCAGTTTAAGTTTGAGGATAAGTTCTTTTTTATGGTACTGGAATTGATTCGTTTTAAGATATTTGATGAGTTGAAGCAAGTCGATAGGCCAATTGCTGGGTATATGGAGGAATTTGAAGCTTTATCTAAGTATGGCCCCTCTTTTATCGGCACGCCTTATCGAAAGAATGAGAATTTTATTATGGGATTGAATGATTACTATAGAGAAAAGATTGTGGATCATATTGAGGTTCCATTTGAGAAGTTGTCAAGAAAGCTTTCAAGCATGAGAGCCTATTTTTAAAGAAGGGTGAAGCTATAGTTGAGAATACGGAAAAGGGAGAGTCGAAGCCGTAGCAAGGCGCCATGAATAAGAATAAGTGGAATGGAAAGAGAAAGCAACAACATCCAGGGAAGAATAACTAGAAGAAACCTAAAGATGAGGTTATTTTCTTCAATTGTCGTGAGAAAGGCCATTATTCTTAAAATTGCAAGGCTCCTTAGGCGAAGAAATGTTTTAACTGCAATAAGCTAGGAAACATTAAGAAGAACTGCTTTGGAGCCGCTAAAGAATAAGCAAGTTATTAAGAAATATGCATTGGACACAGTGCCATCTTCCTTGAGAGCTCCTATTGCAGAAGTGAACGGAAAAGGTGTGGTTGTGCAAGGTATGCTTTATGTCATAGGTGTTTCAGTTAGAGTTCTGTTTGATACATGAGCATCAAATTCTTAAATCTGTATTGAGATTTTGTGAAAGTTAGTTTTGAACCTGAGATTATTTTAGACCATTGTTAGTGACTAATCATTTATGAGGATCATTTAGTTTTTGATGTGTTTGGGAAAATCTTAGGAATGGATTAACACAAGATATATGCAACTATATTGGAATACGAGAAGCTTGAGGTGATAGTTGGGAATGTGAAAGGCGAACAGTTGTGATTTGATGCCTAGTCTACCTAAGGACGGGATCCTGGTTAGCTTCTTATATTCGCTTGTGGTTCCACGGGAAGGGTTGTCAACTGTGTCGATCGCTAGAGAGTTTTCTGATGTCACTGACAAGGTCAAAAGAACTGTTGTAGCAACGGAAAATTGAGTTTTGGATTTATGTAGTGGATAGATCCAGATATATTGTTATGCCTCTTAGGCGAATGTCGCTTAGGGAACAATAAGAGTTGGAGGTATGAGTATATGTTTTGTTTACAAAATGATTCATTCGAAGGAGCATGTCTGAACAGAGTGCACCAGTTGTGCTTGCAGCGAAAGCTTATGGGTCTTTGAGATTATGTGTGGATTATCATGAGCTGAATAAGATGACCAAGAAGAACAAGTCTCCATTTTTGAGACTGGATGACTTGTTTGGTTTGCTTCATGAAGCCAAGGTATTTTGCCAAATGAATTTGGTGATGGTATTTCACCAACCAAGAGTGACTAAGGATAGCGTGCAAAAAACTATTTTTAGGACACCATTCAGATTCTATGAGTGGTTGTGATGCCTTTTGGATTGACAAATGCACTATATTTTGTGGATCTTATGAATCGAGTTTTCATATATTATTTGAATAATTATGTGCTTTTGTTCATTGATGGTATATTGGTTTACTCCATTGCTGAGGATGCACACAAGACATATTTGAGGATTGTTTTGAAAACGTTACAAAAGCATCAACTGAGAGCTAAGTTTTTGAAGTGTCACGTCTGGAAGGAAGAAGTGATATTCTTAGGTTATGTCATGTCGGAACAAGGAATATCGGTGGATCCCGCTAAAGAAACATCAATCCAGATTGGAATCGACCTAAGACTGCTACAAATGTGAGAAGTTTCCTTGATTTTGCGGGTTATTATCGAGATTTTATCAAATATTTCTCGAAAATAGTAGTGTCATTAACCAAATTGATGAAGTTGAATTAGATCTTTGTATTGGATGCAAAGTGCGAGCATGCTTTCATGATTCTGAAGGAGAAATTAAGTAGTGCTCCTGCATTTATTATTCCAAACGGGAATGAAGAAATTGTTGTGAATACTGATGCATGTGGTACAGGGTTAAGAGCAGTGCTAATGCAGAAAAGAAAGGTTATGGCTCATGTGAGTCGACAACTAAAGCCATCTGAAAGGAATGACCTAATTCATGACATGGAGGTAGCGACGATAGGGTTTGCTTTGAAGATGTGGAGGCATTATCGGTAGGGAGATAGATTCAAGCAATTCATCATAAGTCATTGAAGTATCCTTTTTCCTATAAGAATTTGAATCTTTGATAGCAATGATGGCTAGGGTTCTTAGCTTCTTATGATTTTGGAATTGTCTATACTCCATCGAAAGGCGACGCAGTAGATCGATGCGGCGAGTATAAGACATGTGAGTTTGGGAGCTATATTTAGGGAATGGACGCAACTAGAGTTTTTGGATGATCTTAATTTTGGGCCTTATTGTGAGTTAGAGCCTGAGATGTTAGCAAGATCATGTATTCAACCTACACTCACCGGAAAGGATTGGCGAAAGCCAAAGACATGATGTCAAGTATGTTGAGATCATTAAGAGACTGGAAATATGAGTCGAATCCGAGAAAACGAAGAGTTACTAAGTTGATCGAGATAGTCGGCTACATAAGGATGGAGAATTAGTTGTTCTTGATGTAGGTAGCCTAACAAGATGAAGTTCTTACTGAATATATTAATAAGATTTATGTTTGATGATAACAAACATGTATACTTTTCTGTAAATGTGTTTATGTACGTACTATCCTATTTTCACAGACAAATGAATATATATTTACGAGAAAAAAATATTTAATTCAGAATTTATTCTTTAAACAAATATTTTATTCAAACAATATTTATTACATTTTAGAATAGTACACATACAATTTCCCTTCTATTACAAAATCATTTGTACATACACTGCCTCACTACATTTCACTCATATACATTAATTCCTCACTACACACTCGTTCACTCATACATGCTCAAAGACACTCACATGCTCACTCCATTATTAGTCTTTGACTTCTTGCTCCAGAATTTCTCTAATCGTTTGTCGTACCGGTCAGAATAAAATAATATAGAAAACTGAAAAAGAATTAATCTGCAAATATAAATTTGATTCGGATTTTTATTTACCTAAGTTATTT
Source organism: Allium sativum (assembly GCA_030737875.1). NCBI lineage: Eukaryota > Viridiplantae > Streptophyta > Magnoliopsida > Asparagales > Amaryllidaceae > Allium > Allium sativum. Next base: position 10,069,948 of record JASFAX010000024.1, read on the forward strand.
AGGTTGTTTCTCATCAGTTTTTTAGACAGGGTTATATAATATATATATATGCACACTCAAACAGTGTATAATATTTGCAGTGATACATTGTAAATACTATAGTGTTCGAGCATGTAGTATTTTTCCCATGGGCAACTTCAAAGGTCAAATCTTTTAATTCAACTTAGCGCAGTCAGTTTTGACCTCGACAAATTCAATGTTAATGCACAAGCACAATACATTTATATGCATAAATGTATATGTATGTATGTATACAATCAAAATGTACAAATGCATGTGCAGCAAAACAAGTTGGACAACAAGCACAACATCAAACCAATACATGGACATGGCAAAGCACAAGTGCATGTGTAGTTGAATAGGTCGAGCAAAAAAGAAAGTACAAGTATTAACATGTCAGGCCAGAAATGAATGTGCACCAGCATCAAGAAACAAAAACAATGGACAACATACTAAGTGCTACAGGTCATAACAGTCATGGCATGCACAAACATAGCAACCAAGCATTCCCAAGTATAACAAACTGGCCAAATACATAGTGCTTAAGGATGGCAGGTACCAAAGTCAGGGCAACAGTGCAAGAACGTGTAAAGACAAGGAATGACACAAGTATATAAACATCAACGTTATTAAACATTCCACGAATGTTCAAACATAAGCATCAAGGGAGTGGCAACATTGAAATGGTGAAGAACAATGACAATTGATCAAGCCAAGCACAAGTGCATGTGCAACTAACTCAAGGCAGTACACTTGCAAATGTTCAAGTTTAATGCAAAGACCAAACATGTATAGCCATCAAGTGCCAACTACAAAACAGTGAGGCCCATGACTCAAAAGTGAACAAGCCAACAAGTTTAGAATATGTTCATGAAGCATTGTACTAAAGCATCGCTTTTGCAAGTGTAGTATTTTTCTTGTGGAAAAAATCAAAGTGAAAAATCTGTTCGTATTAGTTAAAAGGAGGAAACAAAACTACAACAATGGAATTTAGCAAACATGCAAAAGAAATCATAATATGGTATCTATTCTTATTAGTAATTATCAAAAGGAAGTGATAGGGAATGATTTTTATTCCAACAAGTAACTTCAGGAAGCATATATTAAGAATATATAAATTATGAAATATGTTTGAAGCTGTCAAAGAATATTAATTATCACCACAAAGCTAAATCAAATATATACGAGATCCGCAATCTTTTATTTTTAGCAAGAAGACCAAATAAACTTTCCACGAATCAGAGACTGTAGGATTTTAGAACCCTACAAATGCACCCAATATCATCACCGGCATATGACAAGCGAGATTAAGCTAACTTCAAAATAAAGCAAAGGATTTAATCGTACGAATTTTTCAAGCAACCATCACATCTCGGTGAACTCCCAAATTTGCATCTTCAACAAACGTTCAGTATCCATCGATCGAAGAAGCCACAAAACAGTCATCAGTGTTTCCGATCGAAGCAACTTATAGAAAAAGAGGTGGATCGAGCAAACCCTAATTTTCAGAGACGTTATCCATTAAAGAAAGCCAAGACCAGCGAATAAATTTAACTGAGCCAATCAATTCTCAAGGGAGCAGACAATTTTAAGGGAGTCGACAAAGTTTTTAAAACACCAAAGCACATCATACATTAAAGTAGGGGTGGGCACGGTTTGGTTTGGAGATCAAACCGCTTCCGCACTGTATCAAATGCTTAATCAAAAATACAAACAATTATACTAACCGTTCAAACGGTTCGGTTTTGGTTCGGTTTCGATGTAATGCGGTCTGGTTTTGGTTCGATCGGTTTGAACCCGTATTAAATATGAAACAAGAGAATTACTTCCATCGGCAATCAATTTATGATTGTATGACGTTGTGTCACCTAAAGGTTAAAACACATAGTGTTATATTGAATTGATATAACTACAACATACGCTGAAAATAGAATATATATAGTTAGAATAAAAAGTTAGATAGGAATTTGTTAATTTTTTCTCGTAACATTACCGGTGTAGTTATGCGGTTCGGTTTAACATGGTTTGGTAACAGTTCGAACCGCAACCGAATCGTATCATTGCGGGTCAGTTCAGTTTGGGTTGTTAGTTTTAGAGAGATAATCTGGTGCGGTTTTCCGCACCGTTTATGCAGTCTGGTCTGGGCGGTTTCCACATTGCGGTGCGGTTTATGCCCACCCCTTGATAAAAGAGGAAAATACAATATTTTTAGTGTCTTGATTTATTTATAAAATAGGTTCGGTATATTAGTGGTTTAGGTCTATAAACTTTTACTTATCGCATTGTATTTCTTTTATTCGTTAAATTAGTTTAAAGTTATTACAGGAACGAAAAATAGGCAACATGGTATTAAGTTGGGGCATGGTTTTGAGCGTAGGGTTGGGACAATTACGTGAGCGATAGTCGCGAGTTTACGAGGTTTTGTAAGCATTGTATTTTTTAACTCCTAGTAGAAACTTTAGAGTATAAGTTTTGAGCGTAGGGTTTGAACAATCAAGGGAGCGAGAGTCATGAGTTTACAAGGATTGTAAGTGAAGAAATTTTCTAATTCCTAGTAGAAACCTTGGACGCAACAATAGGCAGGGTTTTGCCAAAGCTGGGTATTTCTATGTGTTATTTACTTCTTGCATTTATTCTGATTGTTATATGCACTGATTCATTATTAATCTTTATTCTACGAAAAAATATTTTAAACTCTGTTCACCCCCTTTCAAGGGTTAATTTAGTAACTAGAAGTGGTATCAGAGCTAGTTTTTTTTATTCATTTAGGATAACTCTAGAGCCATGAATTTTTCAAACAATGGTTTTCCTAGTTTCCAATCCAGCGAAAATTTGTCCAGTATTACTCCAATTATTTTCGATGGAATCAATTTTCTACATTGGAAATTAAAAATGGAATTTTATTTTAAATCTAATAATTCTGAATGTTGGGGTATTATTTAAAACATGGGTGATATAATAGATAAGAAAAACATTATTATCAATGCTCGTGCAATGCATATTATATATCCTTGTCTTAGTATTGATCTATTTAAACATATCTCTCATTTTTTAACCGCATAAGAAACTTGGAATACTCTCGATTCATTGTATGAAAGAAAAGACAAAAAGTGCAACTAATCCCCCGAAAGTCAACATAATGTCAAAATTACGTCTAGTGGGATTTATAAAAGTTGAAGAAGACAATTTAGCTCATCTCAACGAAAATTTTCGAAATCTCGAGAAAGAACTTATGATTTTAAAGGAAAATGATAATGAGCTAAAAATAAAATAAAAAGTTTTGCAAAAAGTGTTGGATATATTTAAGATGGATAAAAAATTTAAAGATAATTTTTTTGAAAAAAAGTTTGCTGAAAACTGAATCAATTATGAAACAAAATTAAAATTGAAAATGAAAGGATCAAGAATCTCAAATGGAATAAATGAATGACTTTTCAAAAAGAATTGATAGAAATTAAAGAACATTTCAAAACCCTTGAAAATAAATGATTTTAAAAAACAGGAAACTTGAAATTATTCGAATAAATCACAATTTGGGAAAAGAGATTGGAAAATTCAAGGAGCTTGAAAACTAGATTTTGAAAAGCATAAACGTTTTGAAATTGAAATTTCTGGAATTAAGACCAAAATAAAAGCGCATGAAAATAAAAATGTGATGACTGCCCTATAACTCCTTCGCTAAACTAAGAAGATAGTGCGTTGTATGACATGTTAGGCCGATATGAGACGACAATCATCAAGGAAGAATAAATCGAAATAGAACCTTTCGTATAACTCATAGTGCATGGATAACATATAACAGAAAATATACAATAAGTTATAGTGGTGAAGCATTACAGAAAAGAAAATCTGATATTTATGAAATCTCAGAGCCATAAATACAAACAGTTGTTTAAATGAATATCTATACATCAAGCCTCACTATATATCTCTCAGAGTCTCAACAAACATTAACATACAACGGAATCAACAAGTACCTATATGGCTAAATCGGTTAGAAAACAATACGTTAGCCACCTACTCGTTGTCGCACGACGTCAAGGCACAAAAACTTGTCACCTGCTACCTCAATATACTCAACAATAACATTGATGAGCAACCTGAGGTAATAAAAGGAAACATAAAACATTGAGTCATACAATAATCCTAGTGAGCGATAAAATTACTACCAATAATTACACATGATATATAAGTACAGTAGGTTCAGCCATCTGATCTGCCAGCAACCCAAAGAGTTAGCACATTATAATCATCTGTAATACGCCACTCCAAATCAAAGGAAAATGACATCCCCCAATCCAACTTCTCTTTGACAACCTGCAGTGATAACCTACCCAAAGAAATAGGGAAGAAAGAAAATAATAAACCAAAGAAAGTAAACAATTATCCATAGCATCCGTAGAAACCAATATTCTGTATATCACCAACTAAAGCCTTGAATATATCAATCATCGAATGACCAACCCTTCCCGTCCGTCAAGGGCTAATGGAAAACCCCGGTTCTAGTCAGACTTCCACACTTTGTCGTATGTATGTTAGCTTCCATCGTGAGATAACTAGATCAATCCTAGAGCTCGATTCATGGTACATGATCTGCCATGCTCCTAATGGGCATCCCTACGATACCCTTGCTTTGAGCCCGATAGAACCTTTGATAACCAACGATTCCTTAGCACTTTAAAATTTCAATCCATCCTCCTCGACGACTCCATCTTTCAGTTCGATCCATCTTTCAAACCATTTCCATTATCATCTGCGATTAACTCCCATCTAAGTCAACTATCATCTTACTGAATAGTGAATCATCCCACTACAAGTATCACATCAGTTCATCTTTGACCATACCGTCTTGAGTTCACAATCAAAGCACCAACCATATTTAAGTTGCACTTAAAACATTTGAATTCCATTGGTCACCAAACTTCACCAGCAACCTATAGAAGGCCTCACCATCATAATTAGAAAACTAGAGCTCCCCGCCACTGTAACACCCCGTATTTTTAAGATAATAAAATAAAAATAACTTAGTTAAATAACGAGAATTAAGTAAAATGGATAGTGCCATTGCGTCCGTCTCGGAATTATTGTCAAGATAGATACCTGGTTTACGTAAAACGTACATCATGTGAAGAAGTTACTAAGCCTAGAAGTTTGTATACACACAAGAGAAATATATATATATATATATATACAAACAAATTAAAATCTAAAATAAAGAATAAAATAAGGATTGCATGTAATAAATACATGCACTAAAAAAATGTAATGCATGCATTGAAAGAAAGAAAGGATTGGTTACATGCAATGTAAATATGTTGCATGCACTGTTTTGCAAACATAATGCATTAACATTAAAAGAAAAATAAAAGAAAAATATTCATGCAATGGTTTAATTTAAGTATTGTAACTAACATGAAAAAGAGAAGTAAGGAGAGAGAACAATGATTATCATTGTTCTAAGACTTATTAACAAAAGACTTCATAGATCAGTTAGTTAAGGCATTGGATTTGTAACATGGAGGTCGGGGGTTCAAACCCCGGCTGCGGCATAATTTTTATCTTTGTTTTAAAGAGGGCCAACTGAACATGCAAATATATGTACGTATACAAATTAAAAATTTGAAAGGATAAGAATGAACATATAAGGAAATAAAGAAAATATATGTATATATATAGAAATATATGTATACGAAAGATAAAATTCAAGATAAGGCTACAGTCAATGAAATATGGCAAGAATCAAATAATAGTGCAACATCGTTTGAATTTTGAAAATAAAATGAAAGTTGTGCGTATATATATACACGTAAAATGGTCGTTAGAGGAATTGTATACATATAAGAATATTTCATGTGATTAAAATAGTTAAATAAATTCCAGAAATTCAAAAGTTCGAAAAACAAATTTCTACGCCAAAAAAATTCAAACATTCGAAATTCAAATCTCTGCACCAAAACAGCTTGCGGGACCCAATGCTGACTCAGCACTGCGTGTACGATAAGATTTGGCTAGATTCATCTGCGAACCTGGGCTATTTTCTTAACTGGGTTCAATGCGACTCAGTGCTGCGTGTACGATAAGGTCTTGAGCACCTATAAATAAGACCCTAGACCTAACCCTAAACATCATAATTCAGCAGCTACGCTGGAGCTCTGCCATTGCTCCCTCTCTCTCTCTCTCTTCTAAAATCTATTCTGAAATTAAAATGTTAGCCTAGGAGGATTATGAATTCAGATCTGAAAGAGGGAATCAACGTTAATAAAAAAATATTGAATCATGAAAGCAAGGTAAACCTCTAAGAACCAATCTATTTAAATTATTTCTCTTTCCCTTCTGTTTTCATGAAATAATAAATCCATGGTTGTTAGGTCGTGAATCAAATTAAAGGGAAAAGGAAAACCATGGATGATAGAACAGATCAGATCCCAAATTTAGGGAAAGCTTAAAGGTGAGTGGGTTTAAGATATGGCCATTAGATAATGTTATGACTATCGTTTAGCATTCCCCTTTTTATTAAATTGTGAAATGGCCAGTTTAGATATAAATTTCTGTTGTAACGAATTGAAATGTTGATATGAATATGTCAGGAAATTCCTATGTTGAATTGGCTAAGTTATTGAATGTTTACATGTTGGAGAAAATAAACTTGTTAGGATATGAATAACCAATTCAGTGATTGCAATTACATGCTTTACTTGGGACATATTATTAATTGAATGACATGTTAGAATAATTACCCGATTGAATGTTTACATGTCCTAGTAGAATTAAACATATGTTGAAAATGACATGCGACAAAATATAGGCAAAAATTAGACGACATGTAAATCAGATTACTATAAACTATATTACAGTAAAAAGGATAATATGTCTAAAATTTTCATGTAATGGGATTTTGGAACATAATATATATTATGTTTTGAGATTTTAATTTGGAAGCGCAATTTGATATGAACATAAGTGATTGAATGAAAATGAATATGCCTAGGATTATAATTAGAAATTGTAACTACACTTATAGCATGAGGTTAGGTTGCATTAGTGGCGGAAGTCTGCCCGGACCCGATTGGCATATCCAGCAGCCACTAATATTGAACCTAATGTGAGAGGCCTAAGTGAAAGAATTAACAACATGTGTTAAGCCACGAGGTTAAGTCAGCTTGTGGTAGAAGTCTGACCGGGCCCGCCTGGCAAATCCAGCGTGCACAAGTATAGGCTTAATGTGAGAGGTCTAGTGCTTATATATATGTATATAAATAGATATGAATAAATGGCAAGGATGGTAATTAAATGTCTAACTCAGAAAATAAGAAAGGAAGGGATGTAATGAACTGAGTTAGTGTGATAAGAGGGAAAAGTGATGTATTTCCCTAAATGACTTATTTCTGAGAACGTTGTTGCAAGTAAGCCACAATAAATAAAGAAAAGTAAAGAAATTACTTGCTACCATGGATTTAGATAGGAAAACATTATGAAAATAAATCATTGACTCCTTCTATCAAACTGATAAGGTGCATGAAGTGTTTTCCTTAATATAATAAGGAACATATATTACAGTGAATGAAGAATAATGGTTTACAACAGTAAATGGTTTAAAAGAGGAATGACAATAACCTATTATAAATAAATAACATCAATGAAAATGTTGTATAATAGATAGACTTGTCCTAGGGACAAGTGAATATTATAACTTAGGTTATAATAAACTAGTAAGGGAATGGGATAACTGGTGAATTAAGTTAAGTGACACTTAATTGTAAATTAAGTAATCAGAAAAGGGTAAAACCTGAAACTACTTAAGAAAAGGGGGGAAATATATTGTACTTAATTATAAATTAAGTAGTTTGGGAGTCTGAAACCCATTGGTATAAATAACAGGTTTAGACTTGTCCTAGGGACAAGAGGAAATTATAACATAGGTTATAATAAATGGGTAGAGAAACTTATTAATCGGCCTTAGTTAATAGAACTAAGTTAATAAGTAAACAACGGTAAGTCGTATTGACGATGTAAAGTGGAATTATGATTAAATGAGAAAGGATGAGGAAAACTTATGAAATGAAATAAGTTATATTTAATCATAAATGGTAAGTGACATGTTAATTGGAAACAGGTGAACTGGATATACTTAATTACATATTAAGTAAAACATGTTATTGAAATCAAACAAGAATATAAAAGGGATTGTGGATCACAGACCTTGGGCCACAATCTAGAGAATAACACATTGTAAGCTTATTAATAAACTTAAATGAATTAAGTTGTATGACTGAAATTAATAAGCAAGAGAAACTTGGTAATTTGAATAAGAATTCAATATGAATTAGAATAACCAAGTTAACTGGAAACCTGGTGAGTTGAGACAAGCGCATAAAAGAATGTTTAGACGTAGGGTCTAACAACATGCTAAAGTAAGGTGCTTAGACCAGTCCGTACAGTTGAGGGTGAATAAACCAATGTGGTAGATCATCGAGGTGTTATAAGGCACTAGGGGAACGAACATTCATTTGATTGTTTGACGGCTCCAACGGACTGGGTTAAGAAGCACGCAGCTTCTGGAGACGTAGGATATTCTTGGTATTCTTCTATGAGTGGCAGATGATCTGCATGTGCTCACAGAGGTTAGGTCTGCGTGGGTGAACCAATGAGTATGCCTTGATTGCAATAATAAGGGGCAATCTGTAACACCCTACCTCTGTTAAGGTCACTCACAAAGGGAATGCCTTATCTTCGATGGAGCGTTTTAGGTGAAAGATGCAGATAAATTACAAGATAGACAAATAAAGTAGCGGAAAATAAAATCATTTTATAAACAGTGTGGTTCAGTCAAGCTTTTACAACAATGGTCTCAATCATACTTAAAAACAATACATAGAACTTCGGTCTTGATTCAAAAACTCCCAAGTATTAAAGAAGCATAAAATATATAACAGTGATATTCCCCAATAAAGCATGAACTAGCCATAGCAGTGGAAGAGAGAGTCCATAGCAATACATCGACTGTCTTCGAGGTTGGAGAGAAAACTGAGCTAAGTGGTAACATTTCCTCCCTATGAACCTGAGGGGGGGGAACGGAAGAAAAGAGGTGAAACAAACTAGGTCAGACATAAGTCTGGTAAGTCCAGTGACTTTCAGCATATAAATAGGCAAAAGCATTATGACATGAATAAACTGAATATAAGACAATACCGTGACAATAAGGATAACAAGATAACATACGATTAGATAAGGCAAGATAAACTGAATGCGCTTCTACTCTTTCTCTGCTTCGCTACTACCTTGTTATTCTGATTCTTATATCTCTGCACCCCCTAACTAGTGTCCCAACTTGTAATCTATGTAAAATGAAAATATGATAACGTGATCCTAATCCCCGCAATTGTGGTAGCCTTCAGGTGTACATCTTGTATGAGAATCTTACCTCAATCAGCCTAATTGCCATGAAGATGTTAGATGTACCCTTACTACCCTATCGATCGGCTCCTTACTCGTATTAATTTTCCTTGTTTTTGTGTCGATTCGGCCCTCTCTTGCGTGTAGATACCTGTGTTGGCCCCACCATAACGGGTATCAATCCCTATGATAGCGACCCGACAGCATTCAAGATGCACAGTGTATAATTACTGGTAACCAGTTCCTGCTTTTTCCTACTCTGGAGTACATGCATGCCCGTAATCCGTCAGAACCTACATTGACGTACCCCCTACCGCTATTTTGAATGCTTATTATCAGCCTAGTAATCGTGCCCTACCCTGCTTAGTTCCAGGGTACCTTGATACATCTATGTGGGTTACTGCTGAAATAGGTCCCCATTACTAGGGTTTCGTACTGGTTAAGTTTGTGGGCCTATATCTACTAATATTACCCACCAACCCGATATGTACTTAACCCTCCCACTGATTCGAACATATTTACTTAATGGTTAAGTTTGAAGGCCTATATTTACTAATATTACCCACTAACCCGATATGTACTTAACCCTCCCACTGATTCAAATATGTTTACTTAATGGTTAAGTTTGTGGGCCTATATTTACTAATATTACCCACCAACCCAAAGTCTACCTAACCCTCCTACTTATCAAGTCAATCAGTATTATTGGTTAAGCTTGCCTTAACCCTATCCACTTTGTTCATGTAATATTGGTTAAGAATTGTCCATTCATGTTAACTTAACCTCCCCACACATCATGTTGTATTGGTTAAGTGTTTCCTATTAACTTAACCCTGTTCATTCATTTTGTTATATTGGTTAAGTAATTCCCATTAACCAAACCTCATTCGTCCATCAAGTTAAATTGGTTAAGCGTTTCTTATTAACTTAACCCCACGCGTTCATCATGCTGTATTGGTTAAGTGTCATCAATCAATTCAAGTTAACTTAACCCACCCATTTGTCATGTTACACTGGTTAAGTGTTGCCTTCTTGTGTTAACTTAACCCTTCCACGCATCCTATTATATTGGTTAAGTGTTACTCTCTTGTTTTAACTTAACCCTACCCATTCATCATGTCATATTGGTTAAGTGTTTTTTATTAACTTAACCTTACTTACTTGTCTAATTAACATGTTATAACGGTCAACTGTTCTAAATTTATTTAACCCCACCTTCTTGTCTAATTAACATGTTATAACGGTTAAGTGTTGTCTTAGTTAACTTAACCCTACCATTCTTTTCATGTCTTGTTCATTAGCATTAATTGATTTATTAATGCACCAACGTCTCACATTAGATCTATATTATTGCGGTTACTAATGTGCCGAACGGTTCCGGGAAGTTATACACCACAACTCAATCTAACCTCGGTTTTTTCTTGGGCATGATGCACTAACCTGTCACATTAGATAGGTGTTGTTGCGGTTACTGGATGTGCCAGGCGGTTCCGGGCAGTTTTACACCGCAACTTAATCTAGCCTCGGGTTAGGCATGTTTATCTTTTAGCATATTTACCATACATGTCCATGTCAAGATTTTATATGCTAATTATCCCAAATTCACAAAACTAGTCAAGTTCCAATTCTCAAATTATATCCCAACAAAGTTGATTTGCAGGTTATGCCTCACAAATTCAAATTCAAGTTATTACTCAAAATAGGTTACACCCAATTTTCCCAAATTTGCAATAATAGTCATGACCTAAAAATCACAATATAACACATGCCCTAAGGTTTAGTCATATTGCACCGTACAAAATATTCTCCAAAAACCCCTAATCATGATTCATAATATAAACTATGCCAAATTTTAGCCTTTAATTATAGTGCATGCCAATTTACCCAAAATTCCAATTTAGGCGTGCTCACATTTAACAGTTATCCCTATCTTACTATAGGTTTTCATGCATAATCTCCTTCTTCCAAGTCATAAACTATCATATATAATATTCCCCAATTTTAGATCTTAAACCACAACATGTACTATGCCTTACATGTTTCCAATTCAAATTTACGCCCCAAACCCCAAGTCATATGTCCAATATACTTTATGCCTAAATTTTCAAGTCAAATGTTCAATCCACTTTATGTTTTAAATACAACATATGTTATGTCCTCAAATAAGTTACATATCAGTTATGCCCAATTATACATAATTTAATACTTTTCCGAATTTTGGCGCTGGTCATGTCCAAATCATATATTATGCCCAATTTTATTTCCAACGTACGTTCATCTCTTATGAGATTTGGCTCAGGCTCACAGTAGCCTGACTATAAAAACAAAAAGGGAAGAAGGAAAGTGGAGACAAAGAACGGGCATAATAATATCAAATGAGATAGATCAAATGGATATAGAAAGACAGATAAAAATTGTAATGCCTCGAGATTTCAGGCCAGTCAGAATTGCCGAAAATGCCGTGCGTCCAAAAACAAACAATGACAGTTACCATTTTATTTTACAACATCTCTAAATGCCCTAGATGATTTTTTTTATAAAGATAATACAAATTTCATTTGTCCGAGTATAAATTAAACACAATTACCGTAAATCAACCATCGTGCAACTTTGACAAAATGGACATAGATATTCCTTCCCGCATCCTCGATACCCCGGAATTTCATGCCAGTCAAAACTTAAAATTTCCAATTTAAACCACTCTTACATAATTTATAATAATTTTACAATATTTTTCCAAATTTTTAAAACATTAAAAATAGTTATTTGTAGTTACGATATTGCACTTACAACGTTCTTTTCCGAAATAGTTTGAAATGTAACTTGAAAATTATACCCCAAAATTAAAATCGGCTTTCACTCATTTGAAAGCTTTTGTCAATATAAATCAAACATTCTTCGTTTGGTGGAAATATGATTTGGATTCCAAAAGTTATAAGCATTTAAAGTTTATAACTCAAATATGCGAATTTCCATTGTACGATAGCTCTATCTTGACCGAAATAATAATTATTCTCCAATACGTTCAAAATACCTTAGATAACCCTTATATATTTATATGCACCCTCTAAATTATTTTAGGTTTAAAATTCAACTTTATTTCTTTTCTTGATAAAATGTCAGTATAGCTTAAATGATAAAACATGAAAGATATACCAACACAAAACAAAAATATTTTTATTAATAAAGCAGCTGCGTCACTACCCCCTGTGACTGCCGACGTATAGGGTAAGCAGTTAGATAAAGGATCAAGCCAACGTAGTTCTTCTTTTACTTTCAAAATACTCTTTATATCATGTAGAGATTCTCAAAAGTAATCTTAAATTACTTTTGTTAAATAAAATTCTAAATTATTTCTAAACTCAAATAATTTCAAGCTAAATTTTGAAATTAACCGTCCCGTCCTTCGGATCGGTTAGGGATAGCCAGGGAGAGCAGGAAACTATATTTTCCAAACTTAAGCCTAGACACTATCCTCTCTATCACCCTAGAACGTTAAAGTCATTCATTTTGAAAATTACTTTATGTGTATTCGCGCAATAATTAGGTAAATCTCCTACCTTTAAATTCATATTGTTAAGGATCTAAGACAAAATCAAACTATCTCAAATTATTCCAATCTATGTTAAGAAGAACCTCGAAACTACTTGAAACAAAGAAAAGGTAACATTTAAAAAGTATTATAAAAAGTTTCAGCATCATAAAATAAAAACTGCAACGTTTTATAAGTGTTAGGACAAGTTTCGGATGGTTTTAGGCTCAAAACAGCTATCTTTAGCGTTTCAGCCATGCTATGGAAGTTCTGCTTAGTCTATAATGGTTTTAGTCTAAATTCAGCTACTACAGCGTTTCTGCGTGCTATAAAAAGAGTTCTGTTCGTGTTCAAGGCTTTATAATCAATTCATGAAAAGATAGCACTTCAGAAGTGCTATAGAAAGTTCTGTTTTGATACACTTCTGTGTTAGGAACATTCAGAAAACGTTCCAAATTTCCAAAGTGTTTCAAGTTTCGGAAAATCAGCTTTTTTTTTCAGTTTTTGGGTGAAATATTTGACGCTGTTTCTCTATGACAAAAATAGATTTGGACCCCAAATTTTTTAAGAAAGAAGCTATCTTTGTCTACTTAATTATCATAAAATGAAACCATTAAAATTATTTATCTATTCAATAAATAAAATTCAATAATACAAGGCCTTTTTAACATGTTTACTTCGGGCTAATTTTTACCTTACTTTGCATCCAGTTTTCGAGTATGAAAACGGCCGAACTAGTAAAGGTGGCCGAAGACAAAGTTGCAGCCCTTTGAATTAGCTTTCCAAATTGATAGAGAAATCGAAATTTCATTAAGAATTGCAAAAGTTATGCCCAAAATACCGAACGTCATTTTCGGGGGTTCACATCCAAACATTCGTTCATAAAATTCTCAACTTTTCTTCAAAATATGAAATGAATACATGAACTTAAATAGTTATTCTCACCTTAGACTTGAAAATTGAACTTGTATTCCTTCCCTTGTCTTGTCCTAAAACTCTCTTCTTTTTCTTATCTTAATTTTCATTTGTGAATCCATGAAAAAGAATGAATCTTTCCACCCTTTATATAGTAGTTTTCAAGGCTAGTTTGGTAATTTGGTTTTGGAACACTTGTCCTCCTTATCTTCATGCATGCTTTAGGATGAAGATACATGCCTACTTAGGTGTCTTTAGATGTTTCTACACATGGACACCTAATGTGTGTATGTGTCTTAACCTTATTTAGTTACAAGACATGTGTTTCTTCCATTTGATGACACGTGTCCCTATCATTTTAAGCCATTTATCATATTCTAGAATATGTACACATATACCATTTGTATATTACTTCTATGATATGTACATACACATATATGTGTTCTTCTAACGTTACTACATGCACATGATCTACCAACAACTTTTAATAAGCAAAATCTCATTTATCGATAAAACTGTTTTCAGTCAAATTATCGATTTTTCTTTGAACTACTTATCTTTATAAACAAAAACTCAACAACATGTTTTCTTCTCTTTAATTATTATTTATAAAGGGATTTAATCAAGGTTATAAAACCATTTTTATAATATTAAATCCAACGTTTAAATATTTAAATAACCTTAATATTTAAATATTTGCTGCCCGAAATTTCAGGTTGTTACAGAAATAGGCATAATCTCAGATTCAGATTTATTACAATGTCAAAATCACAATTGAATTTTACTTCTGAAAGTAACATGAACTTACAAAACAAAGGAAAAATCTTGTTTTCTGGGATCTGTTTTCTGAAACTGAAAAGGTATCCCTTGACAAAGAATATTGATTCTCTAATTTAGATTTGATTCGTAGCTTGTAACTTGCTTTCTAGTTTGCCTCCTAGTTGGAGAAGAATGGTGGCTATGTGAGGTTGACCACAGACATCATGGTGGCTCCTTGGAATGAAATTGTGTGATTTAGGGTTGAGGGTTGGTGTTGCTTTTATAGAGGTTTAGATTTATGTGAGCCGTTAGATCAACCTAGGAGCAATCAGAACCATCTAGACTAGATAGAGTTATCCAGAAATCGCCAACTATGCCCTAGTGACTCAGCAACAAGTAAGAGAATCGTCACTGTTTGGATCTGGGCGAGGGGGTCGACCCCTACAGGGGGGTCGACACCCCTTTCGGGGGGTCGACACCCCTTTCGGGGGGTCGACACCTATGTCGACCCCCTCCCCCTGGGGGAGTCGACCCCTATGGGCGGGAATTTTCCCGCCTAGCTGATTTACGTGATTTTGAAATTCGAACTGCTTTTTCAATTTAATTATTATTTAATTATATAATTTTCTGTTTAAACATGAAATCTTCTGAACTCCATAACTTCTTCATACGGAGTCCGATTCACGCAAACTCGGACTCTATCTAAAGCAGAATTCCGAGACGAACGCAATGGCATAACCTGTTTCCCTTAATTCTCACTTTTAAAATTAAGTATTCTATAATTCGTTACTTTAATATTCATAGGAAATATGGGGTGTTACACAATCAAAAGACTAAGATGGACCAGCATGATTCAGCGAGACCAGTTAGTGCCATGTGATAGCAACTCATCGTCTACCTACTATCTTCAGTCAGTACGTAAAGCGGAAAGGCGGATAACTCCAAAAGACCATATACTTTGCTATCTAGTTATGGGTGAAGTTGGCCAATAGGTTTGAAGGGCATAGGGGACCGGGTTTAATTTCTCATTCTTGATATTCTTGGGTGCCTTTCATAAGTTGGGGAAGGGGTCTAGTGGGACCATAGCCACTGTAAAAGCAGACCTTAGCATCTGCAATCGGCAGATATCTGAAAGTTCCCGACCGAGTTCCGTGTTTCTTGATTAGCCCTGCCACGAGACTCGGGCGCACATATAGAGAACATTTGCAATAGACATCGAGAACGATTGATGATACGTACGTGGGAAAGTCTAGGTACACTCATGTCGCTCTGGGTGGTGTATCATAAGACTAAAGGGCATTATTCGAGGATGGAACCTAATTTGATCGAATGGTTCAAAGATAGCAGTCCGAACGCTTATGTAATATAGAAGTAGTGGTTCTTTGCAGATGTAGCGTTGACATATATACAGAAATCCGTACGACATTCGGGCATAGGATGAGGGACTGCGTTCATTACGGTGGAGACTATGTGAGTGGGGTACCATAGGGTGTATCCCAATATTGGGAGATAGCTACATATACTGTATTAGGTTAATTCACTAGGAAGTAAATAGGTACGACGTGTGTGTAAGCCTTGAGTGCTGCTAACCCAAGTAACCTAGTAAATAAGAAAATATGATTGAACGGTATATGTAAGATTATCCAAAGTGTATAGTTTAAATCCAGTCACCAGAACTTGTGTTCTGACCCCCTCCTCATAACATTCGCAGGTTAGGTTCATGGCAGAGACTGTATAGTTTTGGATACTGGTTTAGCAGTATTATTATTAAGGTAAAACTATGTTTTAATTACATTATATTTTATTCCTTCCACTGTGAGATGTTTTCTGAACTCTGACATGTTTCATGTCTCTGTCTTTTCTGCAGTATACCAGAGCAAACCAACTCGGGTTTCGATGGGTTAGGATTTTTGAAAATATTCGGTCCATCGGAATCCGGGTTGTTACATCTGGTATCAAAGCTTAGGTTTAGGATTCCTATATAAATAGTGTAACACCCCACCTCCGCTAGGGTCACTCGCAAAGGAATGCACTAGCTTTAGAGGGGCATTATTGGTAAACATGCACAGAATTATCACAAGACAGAACATATAAAATGGCGGAAGTAAAATCAATCTTTCATAACATTAACAAACAAGGTCTAAAGCCTTTTTCATCAGAGTACATCAAAACCTGTCTTGCAATGGTAAAGAAGCATAATAAAAACCTTTTCATAAAATATTCCCCAAGTAAAACAGTAAAGCAGCCATGGCAATAAAAGTCCAAGCCATCCAAGATGACCTTCAAGCGGAAGAAGTCTGAACTAAACAACAGTATTCCCTCCCTGTAACCTGGGGGAAACGGAAGACAAGAAGCGAAAGAAAAACGGGGTCAGTCATAAAGACTGGTAAGTCCTATCTACTCCCAGCATAAAAACAGATAAAGGTGACATGACATGCATAAACTGAAAGTAAACATGGTGATAATGATAAGATAGATACCAAGCCAGGATAATAGGATGGATTACCGTACCCAGACAAACCCAGGTGTCATGATAAATTACAATGTCAAAGTAAAACAAGGTATTACATCGTCAGGTTTCCATCAAGTATAACATTCCAAGGTATCCCTCAAGTCTAACATCCCCGAGTTCTATCTGTATATACTTTACATCTACCGTACCAGTATCTTCCCTCGTACATGTGTTAACCATGAACAACCCTTACTCAATAGTTCGTGTAATGGCCCATGTTAACCCAACATATAGAATATGTAAGTCTCTAAACTCGTATGTTTCCTTCCATGTATATGTTCAGTCCCTTGCCGTACACCGTACGGGCTTTCCCATGAGATCCCACTTTATCGTAGTTCTATGACCCTTAAGATCGTTTTGGACTGTCACCCTATCTTTAGCTAAGGTCTTTTAACCTGAATCATTGTTTGTACAGCTAGGACTTACGCCACCTAGGACCGCTAGGGATTATGCTTACCTATCTCACGTTTTCGTATTTCGGTTTGGGTTCAACCACCTAGCGATACTAGGGATTACGCTAACCCTCAACCACGCCCTTTTTCCCACGCATTCATCGTCAATCGTTTTTCTATGACTGTATGCACATGTATCATTATGTGCTACCCGAGTCCTGTCACAGGGCTAACCAAGAAGTACAGGACTCGGTCGGGAGCTTTCAATTTATCTGCCGATGCAGATGCTAAGGTCTGCTTTTCTACACGTGGCTATGGTCCCACGAGACCCCTCCCTCAACTAGCGAAAGGCAACACAAGAGAAAATCTTGTATGAGAACTACACTCCGGCCAGCCCACATCCTACGGCCTACCTCACCCATAATTAGATAGCAATTATGGTCTGTTGGGTGTTCCCTGCCTTTCCGTACGCACACGCTTGACTCAAGATGGTAGATGATCGACGAACTTGCTATCTCGGGCACCAGTATGTATCCGTCGACTCACTGCTATCCATCCCAGTCTTTAGGTCGCTCGCATAGCAACCAAGGCATACTCTTGGTTCTTCTAACGCAGACCTTAACCTCTCGTGAGCCTAGTATAATGACCTGGCAGCTCACAGAGGGATATCAAGAATATCCTCACGTTCCCCGAAGCCGCTGCTTCGTTACCCAGTTCGCTGGAGCCTTTATCGAAATCAGATAGCCTGCTCCTACACGTATACTTAAACGATGACCTACCGTATCGGGTTACTCATCTATCTAAGAAGTGGTCCAAATTTCCTTGACTAAGGATTATTACTTAGCTTCCCTTAACTAAGGTTTACCACTCAGCCTTATTTCCATTATCCTTGTTAACTATGGTCGTTTACCCAATCCTCCGAATTGGGGTTTGTCTAAATGGTTATGTGTCACTTCAGAAAATTTACTTAACCTTATCAAGTTATCGTGTTGGATTGATCAAGTGTTAGTTAACTTAATCCCGTCCATTAGTCGTATAAAAATGGTCAAGTGTCATTAGGCAAATCAAGTTACTTAACCTACCCAACCTTGTCATGTTTTGTTAAGTATCATTAGCCTAACCAATTTACTTAACCCATTTGTCCATGTCATATTTGGTTAAGAGTCATTAATCAAATTAACTTAACCCTATCATGCGGCATTAATTACTTAATGCACCCAACCTCTCACATTAGACTTTGTTGTGGTTACTAGTTAAGCCGGTCGGTTCCGGGTAGCTTTACACCACAACTTGGTCTAACCTCGGGTTCAAGCACAACATGACCAACTTCTCACATTGGGTCCTATTGTTTGCAACTACTAGTTAGGCCGGTCGGTTCCGGGTAGTTTTATGTTGCAAACTCAACCCAACCTCGAGTTGGCCACTTTCATGTTTCGTCTATTGTCATGTTCATATTCAAGCTTCAAGCAATTGGGTAGACCTAACTTAATAGGTAAATTCCCAATGGGTAGACCTAACTTAATAGGTAAATTCCCAAGCTTATGTTTTTATGTATACTTACATGTCAACTTCCATGTTATAATTCAAGTCATGTTTTCAAGTATAAACACATGTCATATTTAACGTTACACGTTGTCATGTTTATACCCATTTACCCAAATCATGGTTCATGTCAAGTTTAGCTCGCCTATCATGTTTTCATGTAACTTCAAGTTAAGTTTTTCGTGCTATATTCACGCTTGTCTAACCTCAACCCAAATCGTGTTCCAACGCAAGAATGGACGAGTCACATCGTAGAGATACTATGCTACACAATGACCCCAACATGCATAGTATCATGAGGGTTTGGCTTTAAACATACATAAGTTCATAAAGGTTTGGCCACAAGCATGCATAACATGAAAAGAAAAGGGAATTGGCCATAAGTATGCATAATGTCATAAAGGATTTGGCCACAAACTTGCATGTTAACATTAGGGGTTTGGGTTCATAAACATGCATAAGCCCCAAAATCTAGTCTTAGCCAATGTTTCACAAGTAAAAATGGTTCCTAAAGGTTCATGCTAGCATTTCATGCATAAAGATCCAAACTTGCAAGTTAAACTAGGTTATGCATAGCATGAGAGGCATGATTAAGTCACTCACATGGCCTAAAACCATAAACATGAACACAAGAGGCAAGGTAAGGTTCATATAGGTTCGCATAATCATGTTTAGCCTCATTTTATCCCATGTCATTATCAAAACTACCGTTTCCATCTAAAAGTAGCTAGAACTTACATAGTTAGGCCTAGGGAAAGGAGCATGAATCATCTTGGCTAAGAAAGGTGCCTCCTTTGTTGAAGAATCGTCATGGAACTCGCATAGTAATGTTGATTTGGCCTTGATTTGGTGTAGCAAGCTTGCACCTTTTGATTTTAACTCGATTTGAGTGCATAGGCTCTAGGGATTGGAGATGGAGTCCATGATCACTTGGCATTTGGGCAGCACTTCGTGGAGAGGGTGAGTTATGAGGGTTTAGGGTAGCCTTAGGGGTGTTTTTATAGATATTAGGGTGTGTTTTAGACCATAGGATTAGATCTAGGATAGATTAGGACCATCAGATCTCGGAAGCTTCCAGAACCAGCCCAAGAACAAGGCCAGGTGAGACAAACAGGTGCACCAGGCAATTTGCCCCGGCCACCCCCTGTCGACAGGCAAGTCGACAGGGTTGTCGACTTGGTCTGGGCCCAAGTCGACAGGCCTGTCGACAGCCCTGTCGACATGGCCTAGGCGGGGAAACTTCCCGCCTAGCCCCAGATCTGATTTTCAAACCTATTTCCGAATTTCAAACTTCCAGAAATCTTCTTTGGGCCTTTAACGGGTCATACGGACTCCGATTCTCGAAAACTCGGACTCTATTTCGCGTATTTTTCCGAGACGAACGCAATGGTGAATCCCGTTTACCTTAATTCTAGAAGTATAAACAGAATATCTTTTATCTTCATGCTTCACTGGTTTATATGCTTTGCGTATCATCGTATACGTATGTAAATTTCTTACTTTTAAAATTTAAAAATACGGGGTGTCACATTCTCCCACCCTTAAGGAATTTCGTCCCCGAAATTCAATAGTAGTAGGATTTATGTCCCCATATTAGCATCCAGAAGTGTTCAGCCAATTGTTGCAAACATGTGCACATGTGCAAAAGTGAATCACATTGTAGAAAAATATGTATGCCTAACTTGTGGTACCACCTACATGAATGCAATTTCTTAAAAATTTCTTTTTCAAACCATGATGCTCTCATCCTAAATATACTTGCAGTTCTATATGAATGCAAAAATTTGAAAAAGTAATTTCATCCAAATTTTCCCACACCCTTATAAAATAAGAGTGAAGTTCATCCAATTTGAGCATCCAAGATCCTACCATCCATTATTAATTTAGAAAAATCTAACTTTCTAAATTTTTATGTAACGGAGAGATATCCCGTTTTGTTGTTTTCATTGTTCTTCGTTATCAGACATTATTGTGCAATGTTTCATAATTACATTAGACACAACAAATTGCATAAACAAATAACGTACAAACTTTATTAAGATAGTTTCAGCACATCGTTACAACTAGACAACAAAAGAAACAGCTAAACAATACTGAAAATAAAATACTATCCTACGGATAACTGATAGAAGTCAATCCTGATGGAAATAGCTACGGATGAGCTCCTCTAAGCTATCAAGCCTCTCTTCATGTCGTCGGTTCCCTTGCCTAAGCTCTAACTGTAGGCCCTGTATCCCAGCCCCCAACTGATCATAAGAGGAACTCATATCCTGAAGCATCTGCTGCTGTGTCTGAGCCATGGCTACCTGTGACTCCAGCGTTTGCTGTTGTGACCTCATAATGTCCTGGTGGCTCCTCATCAAGCGAGTCTGCTGCTGTGAAACATACCTCAGCTCAGTCCTCCAGTCTGGGTCCCTAGTAGCCCATGGATCCCAGGCACCTGTATCTGGAGCCCCCTGTGCCGGGCCCTGATGAGCCCAGGCTCCATCCCCAGCCTGCTCACCATCATGCTGTGGTGCCTGATGGGGGTCCTCAAAGTGTCCAAACTGACCATCATATGGCTCCTCCTCTTGCTCCTCTTCCTCGTCACCCTCACCCTCTCCCTCATCTAACCCTTCTTGCTCCATAGGCTGTGGCTCCTCTTGGAGTTCGTGCATATTTATACTCATCCTCCCTAGTGCAGCTTCAGTGATGATAACTGAGGGATGGTTAGAAAGTGTCACATAATCCTCATCATGCAAATCCACCCCGAACCAGCGGAAAACTATGGTCCATAAGTTCCCAAAACAAATATTGGAGTGCCTTGCTCCCCTAAAGATCTGGTACTGCTGTAAGATGGTTCTTGCCCAGTTTATTTGTATGCCCCCAAAAATAGCATAAGTAGCGGCCTTAACAACTACTGGGACTCTGTCAAACCCATGATTCTGCCCCGCAATATTATATTGCAATATTCTGATCACAAACCTAGCTAGGGGGCGCAAATGTGTACTATCCCATTGCCTATCAAGTCCATTAAAAAAAATCCTACCCCACACATTCAAATCATCCATCTCCAGATCATTTATATCGAGTCCCGTACCCCGGATATTCAAGATTTCCCCAAATTGGACCTCATTCATAAATATATGGGTACCCTTAACCCATGAACCATAAGTTATCAACCCGTTATCATCCACATCAATTTGCAAACGAGCATCAAAAAGTCTTACCATACGCTTGTAGCCTCTCCTCTCGGCTGTGTGCGTATCCAGAATATGAATAAGACCCGCATTAACAAACAAACTTTCCACGGCGGTTCCCGCAAAATCCGCAAACCTCACTGGTCGGCCTAAAAGAAAATTCCTACTGGCAAGCTGCATGTAGTGCTCAATTATCCCTGGTTGCTCGTCACACCACTCGACCTCTTGCGCGGTTAGTTGAGGGTAAAGCTCGTAGGGATTGGGTTGATTGGCCATGGTGATTTAAACACGAATTGGAAGAGGGGAACTATAGATCCGGATGGAGAGGGTCTCTAGCTTTGATTTGAGATTAATTTTATGAAGAACGGTGGAGAAACGAGGTGATGGGAGGTGGTGGAATTGGTGAATTTTCAGTTTTGGTGGATGGGAGGGAAGGAGAAGAGAATTGGGGGTTATGAGCTGAAGCTCTCGGCCTTCGGGCTTATATATTTTTTTGATCTGCAGACGCGTCGTGTCGACAGCCCTGTCGACAGGGGGGGTAAGTCGACAGCCCTGTCGACAGGCCTGTCGACTGGCCCTCTTTATATATATATATATATATATATATTCTTTCTTGCCCTGCCATCCTTCCATTTCCTTACTTCCTCCTAACTCAACTCCATTTTCTCAAGAACTATTCCCCCATCATAAAGAAAACACTTTTCTGACTCAAAAACTACTTGTAACCAAAGCCAACGTGACTATCGATGGGAGAGAGAAGGGAAAAAGAGGATTCAACTAATAAAACAAGGACATTGCTAATGGCTTTTGGGGAATAACTTTTAAAACAAAGTTTTTCTAAAAAAAATGCTTCTTTGTAAATGGTTTTTTTTTCAAAAATTTTCAGAAGGTTGTTTCTAATCTTTTGCCCAGCCTGGTAACCTTCTGCTCTGATACCAAATGTAACACCCCACCTCCGCTAGGGTCACTCGCAAAGGAATGCACTAGCTTTAGAGGGGCATTATTGGTAAACATGCACAGAATTATCACAAGACAGAACATATAAAATGGCGGAAGTAAAATCAATCTTTCATAACATTAATAAACAAGGTCTAAAGCCTTTTTCATCAGAGTACATCAAAACCTGTCTTGCAATGGTAAAGAAGCATAATAAAAACCTTTTCATAAAATATTCCCCAAGTAAAACAGTAAAGCAGCCATGGCAATAAAAGTCCAAGCCATCCAAGATGACCTTCAAGCGGAAGAAGTCTGAACTAAACAACAGTATTCCCTCCCTGTAACCTGGGGGAAACGGAAGACAAGAAGCGAAAGAAAAACGGGGTCAGTCATAAAGACTGGTAAGTCCTATCTACTCCCAGCATAAAAACAGATAAAGGTGACATGACATGCATAAACTGAAAGTAAACATGGTGATAATGATAAGATAGATACCAAGCCAGGATAATAGGATGGATTACCGTACCCAGACAAACCCAGGTGTCATGATAAATTACAATGTCAAAGTAAAACAAGGTATTACATCGTCAGGTTTCCATCAAGTATAACATTCCAAGGTATCCCTCAAGTCTAACATCCCCGAGTTCTATCTGTATATACTTTACATCTACCGTACCAGTATCTTCCCTCGTACATGTGTTAACCATGAATAACCCTTACTCAATAGTTCGTGTAATGGCCCATGTTAACCCAACATATAGAATATGTAAGTCTCTAAACTCGTATGTTTCCTTCCATGTATATGTTCAGTCCCTTGCCGTACACCGTACGGGCTTTCCCATGAGATCCCACTTTATCGTAGTTCTATGACCCTTAAGATCGTTTTGGACTGTCACCCTATCTTTAGCTAAGGTCTTTTAACCTGAATCATTGTTTGTACAGCTAGGACTTACGCCACCTAGGACCGCTAGGGATTATGCTTACCTATCTCACGTTTTCGTATTTCGGTTTGGGTTCAACCACCTAGCGATACTAGGGATTACGCTAACCCTCAACCACGCCCTTTTTCCCACGCATTCATCGTCAATCGTTTTTCTATGACTGTATGCACATGTATCATTATGTGCTACCCGAGTCCTGTCACAGGGCTAACCAAGAAGTACAGGACTCGGTCGGGAGCTTTCAATTTATCTGCCGATGCAGATGCTAAGGTCTGCTTTTCTACACGTGGCTATGGTCCCACGAGACCCCTCCCTCAACTAGCGAAAGGCAACACAAGAGAAAATCTTGTATGAGAACTATACTCCGGCCAGCCCACATCCTACGGCCTACCTCACCCATAATTAGATAGCAATTATGGTCTGTTGGGTGTTCCCTGCCTTTCCGTACGCACACGCTTGACTCAAGATGGTAGATGATCGACGAACTTGCTATCTCGGGCACCAGTATGTATCCGTCGACTCACTGCTATCCATCCCAGTCTTTAGGTCGCTCGCATAGCAACCAAGGCATACTCTTGGTTCTTCTAACGCAGACCTTAACCTCTCGTGAGCCTAGTATAATGACCTGGCAGCTCACAGAGGGATACCAAGAATATCCTCACGTTCCCCGAAGCCGCTGCTTCGTTACCCAGTTCGCTGGAGCCTTTATCGAAATCAGATAGCCTGCTCCTACACGTATACTTAAACGATGACCTACCGTATCGGGTTACTCATCTATCTAAGAAGTGGTCCAAATTTCCTTGACTAAGGATTATTACTTAGCTTCCCTTAACTAAGGTTTACCACTCAGCCTTATTTCCATTATCCTTGTTAACTATGGTCGTTTACCCAATCCTCCGAATTGGGGTTTGTCTAAATGGTTAAGTGTCACTTCAGAAAATTTACTTAACCTTATCAAGTTATCGTGTTGGATTGATCAAGTGTTAGTTAACTTAATCCCGTCCATTAGTCGTATAAAAATGGTCAAGTGTCATTAGGCAAATCAAGTTACTTAACCTACCCAACCTTGTCATGTTTTGTTAAGTATCATTAGCCTAACCAATTTACTTAACCCATTTGTCCATGTCATATTTGGTTAAGAGTCATTAATCAAATTAACTTAACCCTATCATGCGGCATTAATTACTTAATGCACCCAACCTCTCACATTAGACTTTGTTGTGGTTACTAGTTAAGCCGGTCGGTTCCGGGTAGCTTTACACCACAACTTGGTCTAACCTCGGGTTCAAGCACAACATGACCAACTTCTCACATTGGGTCCTATTGTTTGCAACTACTAGTTAGGCCGGTCGGTTCCGGGTAGTTTTATGTTGCAAACTCAACCCAACCTCGAGTTGGCCACTTTCATGTTTCGTCTATTGTCATGTTCATATTCAAGCTTCAAGCAATTGGGTAGACCTAACTTAATAGGTAAATTCCCAATGGGTAGACCTAACTTAATAGGTAAATTCCCAAGCTTATGTTTTTATGTATACTTACATGTCAACTTCCATGTTATAATTCAAGTCATGTTTTCAAGTATAAACACATGTCATATTTAACGTTACACGTTGTCATGTTTATACCCATTTACCCAAATCATGGTTCATGTCAAGTTTAGCTCGCCTATCATGTTTTCATGTAACTTCAAGTTAAGTTTTTCGTGTTATATTCACGCTTGTCTAACCTCAACCCAAATCGTGTTCCAACGCAAGAATGGACGAGTCACATCGTAGAGATACTATGCTACACAATGACCCCAACATGCATAGTATCATGAGGGTTTGGCTTTAAACATACATAAGTTCATAACGGTTTGGCCACAAGCATGCATAACATGAAAAGAAAAGGGAATTGGCCATAAGTATGCATAATGTCATAAAGGATTTGGCCACAAACTTGCATGTTAACATTAGGGGTTTGGGTTCATAAACATGCATAAGCCCCAAAATCTAGTCTTAGCCAATGTTTCACAAGTAAAAATGGTTCCTAAAGGTTCATGCTAGCATTTCATGCATAAAGATCCAAACTTGCAAGTTAAACTAGGTTATGCATAGCATGAGAGGCATGATTAAGTCACTCACATGGCCTAAAACCATAAACATGAACACAAGAGGCAAGGTAAGGTTCATATAGGTTCGCATAATCATGTTTAGCCTCATTTTATCCCATGTCATTATCAAAACTACCGTTTCCATCTAAAAGTAGCTAGAACTTACATAGTTAGGCCTAGGGAAAGGAGCATGAATCATCTTGGCTAAGAAAGGTGCCTCCTTTGTTGAAGAATCGTCATGGAACTCGCATAGCAATGTTGATTTTGCCTTGATTTGGTGTAGCAAGCTTGCACCTTTTGATTTTAACTCGATTTGAGTGCATAGGCTCTAGGGATTGGAGATGGAGGCCATGATCACTTGGCATTTGGGCAGCACTTCGTGGAGAGGGTGAGTTATGAGGGTTTAGGGTAGCCTTAGGGGTGTTTTTATAGAGATTAGGGTGTGTTTTAGACCATATGATTAGATCTAGGATAGATTAGGACCATCAGATCTCGGAAGCTTCCAGAACCAGCCCAAGAACAAGGCCAGGTGAGACAAACAGGTGCACCAGGCAATTTGCCCCGGCCACCCCCTGTCGACAGGCAAGTCGACAGGGCTGTCGACTTGGTCTGGGCCCAAGTCGACAGGCCTGTCGACAGCCCTGTCGACATGGCCTAGGCGGGGAAACTTCCCGCCTAGCCCCAGATCTGATTTTCAAACCTATTTCCGAATTTCAAACTTCCAGAAATCTTCTTTGGGCCTTTAACGGGTCATACGGACTCCGATTCTCGAAAACTCGGACTCTATTTCGCGTATTTTTCCGAGACGAACGCAATGGTGAATCCCGTTTACCTTAATTCTAGAAGTATAAACAGAATAACTTTTATCTTCATGCTTCACTGGTTTATATGCTTTGCGTATCATCGTATACGTATGTAAATTTCTTACTTTTAAAATTTAAAAATACGGGGTGTCACAAATAGTGAGTGAACGTACTTGTATTTTTAAAAATATAAATATATTATATATATACCAAGATCCATAGAGGAACCCACTAAATAGAAAGAGTATAATATGGTATAAAATGGGATGTTTGTTTTGTACACTAAAGGAATGAATAAGGAAATTTGAGACCCTTAGGAAGTTTGTTTGGGAAGTGTACAATATACTTTGTATGAAAGGAAAGTTAGTCCCATATGATTAGTATTTTGGTTATTGGGTTTGGTAGTAAAAATTTACAAATTGGAAAAAGTAGAACAGAGAAAAATGGATTAGGAATATATATAGTTGAGAGAATAGACCTTGGGGGTGTCTAGGAGAACCTAGAAAAGTTGGAAACCCACTTTGAGTCTAACCCCATTATTAACTTTTAAGAACTTGAGATTATAAAAGTTTTGGGAAAAAATGGTTTATGGTGTGTTCAAGTTTTAATCTTAAAAGATATAGTTTAAAAATATGTAAAGAAATACATATTGAGTTTTAAAGTAAAATTCTCTCAGTAAAAGGTAGCTCGCTAGTTTTTCTTGTTATATTTTATACAAGAATTTTTAATCAAGAAAGTTTTGAAGTCTCTATTCTTTTGACAATTATTCTTGATAAATTATTTAAAAGAGAATTTTGTTGGGTGGACAAAATAAGTTGTAGAAAATGATAATAGAGTGGATGTTGGCACCTTGTAGTAGGAGACTGAACTGACCTTATAGGTAAGAACAAGTCATAAACCCGTTTGAGGAAAATAGTTGTCTGTATTTACTCCAGTTTTGTGATTTGAATTTTTTTTTCAAGATAAGACAAAAAAACGACAACAATGAAAATTTTCTTATGTAGGATGTGCTTGGATTAGAAAATAGGAAACTTTGTATAGAGTAGTTACATGAAATCCAAGTGCAATTAGAAAAGGAACATAAAACAAAAACGGAAGATGTAAATTTTTCCGTTTTATACCTTTTTGTGACATAATAAATCGAATTTAGAAAATTAGATTTTTCCTATAATTCGAAATTTAAAGATGGTTGCTAGGATTTTGGATGCAACAATTGGATGAACTATGCTCTTATTCTGTAAGAGTGTGGGAAAATTTGGATGAAAAGTGTTTTGATTTTCAAAAATATTGCATTCATGTAGAACTGTAAGTATATTTAGGATGTGTGCATCATGTTTTGAAAGAGTTTTTGAAAATTTTCATACACATAGGAGGTACCGCTTAGGCATACATGCATTATTATGTTGTACTTCGCTCTGCACAAGTGCACAATGTTTGCTAAAATTGGATGCACACATGATGGATGCATATTATGCGAGGGGTTAATTGATTTTACCCTTATTAAATTTCGGGGATGAAATTGCCTTAGGGTGGGAGAATGTAACACCCCGTATTTTTAAGATAATAAAATAAGGATAACTTAATTAAATAATGAGAATTAAGTTAAACGGACTACGCCATTGGGTCCTTCTCGGAATTCTGGTCAAGATAAACACCTGGTTTACATAATACGTACATCATATGAAGAAGTTATTAAGTCTAGAAGTTTGTATATGCACAAGAGAAATATATATATATATATATACACAAACAAATTAAAATATAAAATAAGGATTGCATGTAATAAATACATGCACTGAAAAAAAATGTAATGCATGCATTGAAAGAAAGAAAGGATTGGTTGCACGCAATGTAAATATGTTGCATGCACTGTTTTGCAAACATAATGCATTAACATTAAAAGAAAAAGATTCATGCAATGGTTTAATTTAAGTATTGTAACTAACATGAAAAAGAGAAGTAAGGAGAGAACAATAATTGTCATTGTTCTAAGACTTATTAACAAAAGAGTTCATAGCTCAGTTGGTTAAGGCATTGGATTTGTAACATGGAGGTCATGGGTTCGAACCTCGGCGGCGGCATAATTTTTATCTTTGTTTTAGAGAGGGCCAACTGATTATGCAAATATATGTACGTATATAAATTCAAAATTTGAAAGGATAAGAATGTACATATAAGGAAATAAAGAAAGTATATGTATAAATATGAGAATATATATGCGCAGAAATATATGTATACGAAAGATAAAATTCAAGATAAGGCTATAACAATGAAATATGGCAAGAATCAAATAATGTTGCAACATCGTTTGAATTTTGAAAATAAAACGAAAGTTATGCGTATATATATGCGTAAAATGGTCGTTAGAGGAATTGTATACATATAAGAATATTTCATGTGAATAAAACAGTTAAATAAATTCCAGAAATTCAAAAGTTCGAAAATCAAATTTCTACGCCAAAACAATTCAAACATTTAAAATTCAAATCTCTGCGCCAAAACAGCTTGCAGGACTCAATGCTGACTCAGCACTGCATGTACGATAAGTTTTAGCTAGATTCATCTGTGAACCTGGACTATTTTCTTAACTGGGTTCAATGCTGACTCAGCGCTGCGTGTACGATAAGGTCTTGAGCACCTATAAATAAGACCGTAGACCTAACCCTAAACATCATAGTATAGCAGCTACGCTGGAGCTCTGCCATAGCTCCCTCTCTCTTCTCAAATCTATTCTAAAATTAAAATGTTAGCTTAGGAGGATTATGAAGTCAGATCTGGAAGAGGGAATCAACGTTAATAAAAAAGATTATTGAATCATAAAAGCAAGGTAAACCTATAAGAACCAATCTATTTAAATTATTTCTCTTTCCCTTCTGTTTTCATGAAATAATAAATCCATGGTCGTTAGGTCGTGAATCAAATTAAAGGGAAAAGGAAAACCATGGATGATTGAACGGATCAGATCCAAAATTTGGGGAAAGCTTAAAGGTGAGTGGGTTTAAGCTATAGCCTTTAGAAAATGTTATGACTATCGTTTAGCATTCCCCTTTTTAATAAATTGTGAAATGGCCAGTTTAATTATAAATTGTTGTTGTAACGAATTGAAATGTTGATATGAATATGTCAGGAAATTCCTATGTTGAATTGGCTAAGTTATTGAATGTTTACATGTTGGAGAAAATAAGCCTGTTAGGATATGAATAGCCAATTTAGTGATTGTAATTACATGCTTTACTTGGGACATATTATTGATTGAATGACATGTTAAAATAATTGCCCGATTGAATGTTTGCATGTCCTAGTAGAATTAAACATATGTTGAAAATGACATTCGACAAAATATAGTCAAAAATTGGATGACATGTAAATTAGATTACTGTAAACTATATTATAGTAAAAAGGATAATATGTCTAAAGTTTTCATGTAATGGGATTTTGGAACATAATATATATTATGTTTTGATATTTTAATTTGGAAGCGCAATTTGATATGAACATAAGTGATTGAATGAAAATGAATATGCCTAGGATTACAATTAGAAATTGTAACTACACTTATGGCACGAGGTTAGGTTGCATTAGTGGCGGAAGTCTGCCCGGACCCGACCGACATATCCAGCAGCCACTAATGTTGAACCTAATGTGAGAGGCCTAAGTGAAAGAATTAACAACATGTGCTAAGACACAAGGTTAAGTCAACTTGTGGTAGAAGTCTGCCCGGACCCGCCAGGCAAATCCAGCGTGCACAAGTATAGGCTTAATGTGAGAGGTCTAGTGCTTATATATATATATATATATGTATATAACAAGATATGAATAAATGGCAAGGATGGTAATTAAATGTCTAACTTAGAAAATAAGAAAGGAAGGGATGTAATGAACTGAGTTAGTGTGATAAGAGGGAAAAGTGATGTATTTCCCTAAATGACTTATTTCTGAGAACGTTGTTGCTAGTAAGCCACAATAAATAAAGAAAAGTAAAGAAATTACTTGCTACCACGGATTTAGATGGGAAAACGTTATGAAAATAAATCATTGATTCCTTCTATCAAACTTATAAGGTGCATGAAGTGTTTTCCTTAATATAATAAGGAACGTATATTACAGTGAATGAAGAATAATGGTTTACAACAGTAAATGGTTTAAAAAGGGGAACGACAATAACCTATTACAAATAAATAACATTAACGAAAATGTTGTATAATAGATAGACTTTTCCTAGGGGCAAGTGAATATTATAACTTAGGTTATAATAAACTAGTAAGAGAATGGGATAACTGGTGAATTAAGTTAAGTGACACTTAATTGTAAATTAAGTAACCAGAAAAGGGGAAAACCTGAAACCAGTTAAGAAATGGGGGGAAATATATTGTACTTAATTATAAATTAAGTAGTCCGGGAGTCTGAAACCCGTTGGTAAAAATAACATGTTTAGACTTGTCCTAGGGACAAGGAGAAATTATAACATAGGTTATAATAAATGGATAGAGAAACTTATTAATGGGCCTTAGTTAATAGAACTAAGTTAATAAGCAAACAACGGTAAGTCGTATTGACGACGTAAAGTGTAATTATGATTAAATGAGAAAGGATGAGGAAAACTTATGAAATGAAATAAGTTATATTTAATCATAAATGGTAAGTGACATGTTAATTGGAAACAGGTGAATTGGATATACTTAATTACATATTAAGTAAAACATGTTATTGAAATCAAACAAGAATATAAAAGGGATTGTGGATCACAGACCTTGGGCCACAATCTAGAGAATAACACGTTGTAAGTTTATTAATAAACTTAAATCAATTAAGTTGTATGATTGAAATTAATAAGCAAGAGAAACTTGGTAATTTGAATAAGAATTCAATAGGAATTAGAATAACCAAGTTAACTGGAAACCTGGTGAGTTGAGACAAGCACGTTAAAAAATGTTTAGACATAGGGTCTAACAACATGCTAAATTAAGGCACTTAGACCAGTCCGTACAGTTGAGGGTGAATAACCAAACGTGGTGGATCATCGAGGTGTTATAAGGCACCAGGGGAGCGCACATTCATCTGATTGTTTGACGGCTCCAACGGACTAGGTTAAGAAGCAAGTGGCTTCCGGGGACGTAGGGTACTCTTGGTATTCCTTTGTGAGTGGCAGATGATCTGCCTGTGCTCACAGATGTTAGGTCTGCGTGGGTGAACCAATGAGTATGCCTTGATTGCAATAACAAGAGGCAATCAAAAGACTAAGATGGACCAGCGTGATTCAGCGAGACCAGTTAGTTCCCTGTGATAGCAACTCGTCGTCTACCTACCATCTTCAGTCTGTACGTAAAGCGGAAAGGCGGAGAAATCCAAAAGACCATATACTTTGCTATCTAGTTGTGGGTGAGGTTGGCCAATATGTTTGAAGGGCATAGGGGGCCGGGGTTAAGTTCTCATTCTTGATATTCTTGGGTGCCTTTCATTAGTTGAGGGAGGGGTCTAGTGGGACCATTGCCATTGTTAAAGCAGACCTTAACATCTGCAATCGGCAGATATCTGAAAGCTCCTGACCGAGTTCCGTGTTTCTTGATTAGCCCTGCCATGGGACTCGGTCACACATATAGAGAACGTGTGCAATAGACATCGAGAACGATTGACGATACGTACATGGGAAATCTAGGTACACTCATGTCGCTCTGGGTTGGTGTATCATAAGACTAGAGGGCATTATTTGAGGATGGAACCTAAATTGAACGAATGGTTCAAAGATGGCAGTCCGAATGCTTACGTAATATAGAAGTAGTGGTTCTTTGTAGACATAGCGTTGACATATATACAGAAATCCGTACGACATTCGGGCATAGGATGGGGAACTGCGTTCACTACGGTGGAGACCGTGCAAGTGGGCTTCCATGGGGTGTATCTCAATATTGGGAGATAACTATATATATTGTATTAGGTTAATTCACTAGAAAGTAAATGGGTACGACGTTTGTGTAAGCCTTGAGTGCTACTAACACAAGTAACCTAATAAATAAGAAAATATGATTGAACGGTAGTTGTAAGATTATCCAAAGTGTACAGTTTAAATCCAGTCACCAGAACTTGTGTTCTGACCCCTTCCTCATAACATTCGCAGGTTAGGTTCATGACAGATACTGTATAGCTTTGGATACTAGTTTAGCAGTATTATTATTAAGGTAAAACTATGTTTTAATTACATTATATTTTATTCCTTCCGCTGTGAGATGTTTTCCGAACTCTGACATGTTTCATGTCTCTGTCTTTTCTGCAGGATACCAGAGCAAACCAACTCGAGTTTTGATGGATTGGGATTTTTGAAAAATTTCGGTTCGTCGGAATCCAGGTTGTTACAACCACTCTCAATGATGGATCGATACCGGTCCATTGGTTGTAGACTGGCACCGGTCCACCGATTATGGACCGGTACTGATCCATACACTTAGTCGAAAATTGACTAAATGCTGGATCCCTTCAACCCGATCCTCGACACTTCCTACCAATCCATTCTCGAAGCCCAATTCTTTTCCATTGAATTCTTCTGTCGGTCCATCAACCAATACTTGAGCGATCTAACTTCAACCCATCCAAATGCTTCGAAACGTTGCACGCACCCTTTCCTTAACATCGCAACGCCACACATCAAGTTTCATGACCCATAAATCATTCCTTATGGATCGGTACCAGGTCATAGGCCATGGACCACTACCAGTCCATACATTTAGAGAATTCCAACAGCAAAGTTTCTGAGAGTTATCTCGGTATCCTCCAGAACTCCTTCGCCAAGTTTCATCTGAACCCGATCAACTGAACCTCCAATTTTCTCTGATCTTCAATGTTAAGTCCTATGTTAAACAATTCAAGCAATAATTCATTTCAATAAAATCATATAGCGATTCACCCAATCTTGATCATACAAACATGTACATACAATAAACATATCATAAAACAATGGATCTAACATGATTTTGATGTAAACATGCAAAAGAACATGATTAATCTAACAACCAACCGAATTCTATGATCAAATTAGATTATCCAAGAACGTATAAACCTAAGTTAAACATATATGATCAGATCTAGGGTGAAATTAACATATATAATCCGGGATCTAGGGTGAAATTAACATATATGTCATGAATTAAATCTAATCTAACCCATAAAATTCATAGTTTCCATGTGAGAGATATCTATCACTCACCAATTTCAAGATCCAATGCAAACTCAATGAAATCAGATCTGGATAGCAATGAAAATCCCCAAAATTAATGCAATTTGATGTGAGATAATCTTCCCATATAACGGTCTAGCCTCTAGATGTGATTTGTGGTGAATTTAAATGAATAGAATGGAGAAATTAGGGTTTAGGCTAAATTCGAAGAATCATGGACACAAGCCTAAATGTTTGAATGTAGAGAGAGCCATTAATTCTCTCCCTAAATCCCTATATTTATAGTTGTAGGTCATTAGTCTAATGGTCTTTACCAATCAACTCATTAGCAGCAAATTAGTCTACTTAGTAGAAACTGAAACTTAAAACAATGATTTCTCCTAAACCGCTGAGCAAAATCTTTAATTGACCACTCTATGGAATTGCCAACTGCCATTTTGATCCAATGAGATCAATTTTAACACCTAATTCGATCCCTATCAAAAGTTACAGCTGAAACAATATTCACAAGGGTAAAATGGTCAAAATTGATTCAGTAAAAATCATGGATATGTCTCGCATCCTCATGAATAGCATATTAAAATCTAAGAATGATCTAACCACTAAGAAATTAAATATAATTATTTACGATCCTCCGATATGTAAAATACGGGTCATTACATCCTCCCCCATTTAGGAATTTCGCCCCCGAAATTTCAAGCAAACATGAGCAAAAAAGGTATTACGCATGCCTATCATCAACGAGCAACCAATTTACCATCCAATCTAGTATCTAACAATTTGTGCATCCAAAATTCTATCCTGGCATTTAGAACTCTAATAGTACAAGACACAATGGTACAAGTAAGATACAAGATATGGGACATACTACTCAGAGAGTTGTGGAGGGATTTAACTCATACTCTCTTCCGTTTTCCATATGCAATTGTCATCGTCCTCGCCCCATTGCACATTGACTAGCTTAACAACCTTCCTTCTAAGTTGTTTCGTATCACTACCTTTGATGTGAAGCGGCTTACGAGGCTTACTAACTTCGGATTCAACCTATAAATCATTAATCCGATCAGGAGATACCACAACATTCGAGTCGAGCACAAACTTTCATAGAAACGACACATGAAACAGATTTTGTACCTTTGCCATCTTCTCAGGTAAATCCACTTTATATGCGAGCTTTCCAATTCGCTCAACAATCGGAAACGACCTAAAAATCTTGGTACTAACTTTCTTTTACTTCCAAAATGAGCAACATTCCTTAAAGGGGAAACTTTACTGAACACCAAAACTCAAATTGAGATTTCCAAGACTATGTGTCGCTTATCAATATAACTCATCTAATGATCTTAGGTGTCTTCATTCGTTCTTGAATGATCTCAATATTATCCATCGTTTCTCTTATTATCTACCAATTTCTCTCTCGTCTCTAACCAATAGAATGCAGGATTACATGTCTACCATACAAAGCCTCATATGGTGCCATTCCAATACTTGACTAGTAGTTGTTGTTATAAGAAAACTCAACTAAATGCAGATGGTCTTCCCACAACCCTCCAAAATGTTACACACAACCTCTAAGAAGATCTTCCAATACTCGGTTAACCCTCTCAGTTTGACCATCTATCTGGAGATGCTAAGCTGTACTCATACATAACTCGGTTCCCAACGTCTCTAACAAACTCTTCCAAAATCTACCAGTAAACAACTGGTCTCGATCACTAATAATACTCTTTGGAATCTCATGGAATCGAACTATCCACTTAAGATATAACTCAGCCAACTTCAATGTCATGTTAGTCGATCTGACATAAATAAGCCTTCACTTTTGGTCAAGTGGTCCACAATGACCCAAATACCTACATTTCCTTCCCTTGTCTTAGGTAATCCATCGATAAAATCCATTGACACTTACTCCCGTTTCCACGTAGAAACGTCCAATGGTTGTAACAATCCACTCGGCTTTTCTTCTTCACTTTAATTAATTGACAGTTCATACATTTTGAGATAAATTTCCCGATATCCCACTTCATACCTTCCCAGTAGTAGGCTCTCTTCATATCTCGATACGTCTTATTACTACCAGGATGAATCGTCAATCAAGAGTGATGACACTCCCTAAGAGCCTCATATCTCAGTCCATATATATCAGGAATAACCATTCATCCATTCTTGCAAAGCAAATCATCTCGATTGACTTCGAAATCCTTGAGATCTCGGGTTCCACTCTCATCTCTAGTCTCTGGATGATCTCCACAAGCTTGGCGTATCACTTCTGACTTTCGTCATTCCATTCAATGAGAGTTGGTCTGATCGATAAGATTACTAACATTTCAGGTTCTAACTCAAAATGAGGCCTGAAATAAAATCCAACTAGATACTTTAGGTGCTTCCATTCCGAAAACATGGCTCCCAAACTAGCATGCCTTCTGCTTAACGCGTCGGCCACTGCGTTACCCTTTCCTAGATTATAGGTTATACCAAAATCATATGATGCCAGAAACTCTAACCATCGCTGCTGTCAAATATTTAAATCCTATGAGGAGAAAAGGTACTCCAATGTCTTATGATCTATAAAGAACTTAAACTTAACTCTGATCAAGTTATGCGTCCAAATCTTTAAAGAAAACACAATTTTTGATAACTCCAAATCATGAGTCTGGTAATTCCTTTCGTGAGGCTTTAGTCGTCGACTCGCATAAGCCACCACTCCATCCTCCTGTATTAGCACTACTCCAAGTCCAGTACTACATGCATCGGTGCATACCACCATTTCTTTATTCCTTCTCGAAATAGTTAACACAGGAGCAGTGGCCAATCTCTCTTTCAAAATTGTGAAAGCTTGCTCACACTTCACATTCCACCCGAAGACCTGATTCTTCTTCGTTAATCCGCTTAATGGTGCAGCTATATTCGAGTAATCCTTACAACTCGCCGAAAATAACCATCTAAACAAATGAAACTCCTAACATTTGTTGCCTTCCTGGGTCGGTCCCAGTCCTGGATTGCTACCACCTTAGCAGGATCCACCAATATTCCTTGTCTTGACACGACATGACCCAAGAATCTCATTTCTTCCTTCCAGAAGTGACACTTCAAAAATTTAGCTCTTAGCTAATGTTTACGTAAGGTTTCCAAAAGAATAATCCTCAAGTGTGTCGTGTGTTCCTCCTCCTCAGCCCTAGAGAAAACCAATATATCGTCCACGAGCACGAACGTATTCAACTAATCTTTGGAAACTCAATTCATATGATCCAAAAAAAATGTTGATGTGTTAGTCAATCCGAACGGCATCACCAGTCACTCATAAAATCCAGATGGTGTCCTAGCAGCAGTCTTCGGCATATCGCTAGCCACTCTCAATTGGTGAAATCCCATCGTCAAATCCATTTGGGAAAATACCTTGGATTTGTGAAGCTGATCAAACAACACATCGGTTATCGGTAATGGATACTTGTTCTTTTAGTCATCTAGTTCATCTAGCGATAATCTGCACACAATCGCGACAATCCATCGGCCTTAACCGCAAACACAACTGGTGCGTCCCATTTGGGTATGCTTCTCCAAATGAATCCTTTATTTCAAAGATCGTTCACTTGCACCTTTAACTCTTATTGTTCCTTAGGCTCCATCTGCCTAAGAGGCATAACGATAGGTCTGGCTCCATCCACTAGATCAATTACTTAGTCTCTCGATGCGACAGCATTCTTTGACCTCTTCAAAGTCATCAAAAAATTGACTAGTGATTGGCATAGATGACAATCCATCCCGTGGAATCATGAGCGAATATAAAAGGCTGACCATAACTCTATCCTCTAATAAACAGCGTATCACCATTGTTTTCCCTTCCATATTCCCAATTGTCACCTCGAACCTCTCGCAATCCACAATAGCTACATACTTCTAGAGCCAGTCCATACCCAAGATAATCCTAAACCCAGCGATGTTCAAAACAAAGCAATCACAAACAGAAGAGCAACCATGACTCGATATGACTAGAAAACGACAAATCATACAAAGACTAGAAGAATAGCCTACTAGGTTAATCACAACCAATGGTTTATCAACAATCTCAGGTTTAAAACTTAACTTGCAAACAAGCTCATTACGGATAAAAGAATGTGATGCTCCATTATCAAACAAAACTTGAACTAAAACATTTCTGACGAAAAGCATACCTTGAACAACATTCTTCCCCTAGTTCCTTGGTAGGAATATGATAAGAAATCGGGATAGCTTCCAAAACAAGTTCTTCCACTAATTGCTTATTCTTGGGAAGATCCGGATAGTCCTTCTTATACCCAAGATTATCACAAACAAAACAACTCTCCATCTTCGGATGTTCACAATTCCTAGAATAATGGCTCTTCTTATGACAATTAAAATAATTAGTCCCCATCTTAGGTTTCTCCCTTGTTGTTTCCATTTCCTTTTTCCATTCCTCCTTCGCTAATTCTTCTTACTTTCCTCACTCTGTTGGGGCTTAGACTCCTTAGTAGCATTGACACCAGTAGCAGTTTCCTTAGGAGAATCGTTTTCTGTCCTAGAGCATTAACGATCCCTTCCTCTCGACTCTTAAGTCGAGGATGAACTTTCTCCAAAGCCATACTCCTCCGCGAGTTATCCTCTTCATACGAAGAAGTGTAATCCTTTTGCTGCATATCAAAATCAACCCTAGGTGCCTGCAAAGGAACACCATGCTCTATTGTCGCTTCTAGAATGATCATTCTCCTCATGAGTGTTGCCATCATGGCCTAGAACATAGCAGGAAAATCGGGTGTAGTAGATGCATCTCCCAATTGGCTACCTTCGCCTACCGTTCCAATAGCAGGCTTATCCCTAGCAGCATGTCTCGAAGTTTGACGACTCGTTCTCTATCTAAAACAAGAATGATCAATCCACATCAGCGAAAGGCCATAATGGTTCTTAAGTGCTTACTAACTTATTAAACTATACTATAATAATATAGTAGTCATCCATTAAAAATTACAAGTACATCTCTCATATGCTTTTACGCTCACAAACTTTGTGTAAAATCGATTAACCAAAGCTCTGATTCATAATGTGACGACCGACCGATAACTCATGCACTAAACTAAAAAGAAAGCGCATTATATGACGTGCCAGGTCGATATAAGACGAACATCAAGGAAGAATAACTCGAAACAGAACCTGTTGTATAACTCACAACACATGGATAACATATAATAGAAAATATACAACATGATATAGTAATGAAGCATAACAGAACAGAAAATTTAGTCTCTATAACATCTCAGAGTCACAAATACAAACAGTTGTGTAAATGAATATATGTACATCAAGCCTAACTACATATCTCTTAGAGTCACAACAAACGTCAACATACAGAGGAATCAACAAGTATTTACATAGTATAGAAAACAATACATCAGCCTCATGCACGTCGTTACATGGCATCAAAGGCACCAAAACCTGTTACCTGGTATATCAATTTACTCACCAATAATATTGATGAGCGACACAAGGTAATAAGAGGAAACATAAAACATTGAGTCGGACAACAGTCTTAGTGTGTAATAAAACAACTACCAACAGTTACACAAGATATATGAGTATAGACATTTAACCATCTTACCCATTTCAGCAACCATAGAGTTAGCACATTATAATCATTTATAGTGTGCCACTCCAAATCATAGGAAGAGGACATCCCCAAATCCCACTTCTCTTCGACGACCTACGGTGATAGCCCATCCATAAGAAACAGAGAATAAATCAAACAATTAACCAAAAGTAAACAATTATCCATAGAAACCAATATCCTAGCTATCACTGACTAAATTCTTGAATCCATCAACCATTGAATGACCGACAATTACCGTCCAGCAAGGGCTAATGGAAAACGTCGGTTAAAGTAAGACAACCATATGTTGTTGTACGTATGATTTCCTCTATCGTGAGATAACTAGATTACTCCTAGAACTCGATCCGTCGTGATCCTAATGGACGTCCCCACGATACCCTTGCTTTGAGCCCGTTAGAACCTACGATAACCAACAATTCCTTGGCACTTTCAATCTTTTAATCCATCCTCCTCAACGACTCCATCTTTTAGTTTGAGCCATCTTTCAAACCAATTCCATTATCATATGAAATCAACTCCCATTCGAGTCAATCTACCATCTTATTGAATCGTGTACCGTTTCACAACGGTATCACATCAATCCAGATCCGACCACTTTGTCTTGAGTACACGATCGAAACAATAACCATCTTTTAGTTGCATTTCAAACATCTGGAGCCCATTGGTCACAAAACTTTGCTGGCAACCTCTAGAAGGCCTTACCATCATGGTCAAAAAACTTGAACTCCCTACCACTCTCCCTAATGGGTCTGTACGGTCCATCGGTTATGGACCGGTACCGGTTCATACACTTAGTCGAAAATCGACTAAGTGTTGGATCCTTTCAATCCTATCCTCGAGCACTTCCTAATGTCCATTCTCAAAGCTAAATTATTTTCCGCTGAATTCTCCGGTCGGTCCATTAACCAATACTCGAGTGATCTAACTTCAACCCAAACAAATGCCAAAATTTTGCACACAGCCTTGACTTAACAATGCAATGCCACACACCAAGTTTCATGACCCCATGATCATTCCCTATAGATCGGTACCAGTCCATACACTTAGAGAACTTCAATGGGAAAATTTCGGAGTGTCATCCCGATATCCTCTAAAGCTCCTCCGCCAAATTTCATCTGAATCTGATCATTTGAACCTCCGATTTTCTCTGATCTTCGATCCTGAGTTCTACGACAAACAATTCTAATAAACATTTCAAGGAATACATTCAATTCAATCAAAACACATAGTGATTCATCCAATCTTGATCATACAAACATGTTCATACATTAAACATATCATAAAATAATGGATCTAACATGATCTGGATCTAAACATACACAATAACATGATTAATCTGACAAGGTTTTAATAATCAAATTAGATTATCCTAGAATGTCTAAACCTGAATTAAACATATATGATTAGATGTACGGTGAAACTAATATATAATCAGATCTAGGGTGAAATTAACATATATATCATGAAATAAATCTAATCTAACCTATATAATCCATAGTTTCCATGTGAGAGATATCAATCACGCATCAATTTCAAGATCCAACGTGAATTCAATGAAATCAAATTCGGACAATGATGAAAATTCCCCAAATCAATGAAATTTGATGTGATATGATCTTCTCGGATAATGATCTACATGTAGATGTGATTTAAGATGAATTAGAATGAATAGAATAGATAAATTAGAGTTAGGTAGAATCTAGAGAATCATGGACACAAGCCTAAATGTTTGAATGATGAAAGAAACCTTAATTCCCTCCCCAAGCCCCTCTATTCATAGTTGTAGATCACTAGCCTAATGGGCTTTAATATTAAGCCCATTAGCAGCTAATTATTCTGCCTAGTAGAAACTGGAACATAAAACAACGATTTCACCCAAACCACTGAGCCAAATCTTTAATGTGACCACTCTAAAAAATTTCCAACTACCATTTTGATCTAATGAGATCGGTTTTGGGACTGGTTTGATCCCTATCAAAAGTTACAACTGAATCAATATTCACAAGGGAAGAATAGTTGCAAATCGACTCAGTAAAAATCACGGATATGTCTCACATCTCCACGAACAACATATTAAAATCTGAGAATGATCCGAGCATTAACGAATTAAATATAATTATTTTACGATCCTTTGATATGTAAAATACGGTCATTACAAAAAATATAGTCTTAAAACAAAATGATTTTAAAAGAGAGAAGTTGCCATTAAACGTCATTCTATGATAATAAACAAGAGTATTCGTTTGAAATCTAAAATCAACGGTCTTGAGTTGAGTAAAAAAAATATTATCGAATGAAGAAAAATCATCGAACATGTTATTCAAAAACCAAATAGTTTTTTAGAATGAAGGAGGTATTGGTTTTAGCGAAGTTGAACAAATTGAAAAACAATATTCTAATGATATCAAAGATTCTTTAAATAGGTTGTTTTGTGATATAACTAAAAATTTGAACTCTAGAAATTTCAAAGGATTTTTTAATCATAAAGGAGATGAGTACTTTTTTAAAAATAATCAAATTAAAAGAGTTCGGGTCCCAAATGATAAAAAGGAAAATTTGATCAAATTCAAATGAATTTGTGTTCCTAAGGGCACTTTAGTAAATACGAATGGATTGTTATATAAAAAAGTTTGGGTGCCAAAATGTTTAAATGAAACTAAGATTGGTACATCATCTTTTATTAGAGCACTCGATCCTATAAATATTTAGGTATCGAAGGTGGATAAGAAAAACTTTGAGAAAGATAGAATTTAATTTGTTCCATATTATTATTGAAATATTTTTAATATTCATTAGCCATAAAATGCTGAGTTAGAGATTTATAAGCTCACAACTTCAATGGTAAGTAAGGTATGATCTCTAAACTCAAGTTTGTACTTTTCCA
The DNA here is from genome assembly GCA_030737875.1 of Allium sativum. Classification (NCBI taxonomy): domain Eukaryota; kingdom Viridiplantae; phylum Streptophyta; class Magnoliopsida; order Asparagales; family Amaryllidaceae; genus Allium; species Allium sativum. The sequence continues at coordinate 10,112,616 of JASFAX010000024.1, forward strand.
TTAGTGATGGTTTGTTTTGACACTGCTATAGTATTTTCATTACATCTTGAGTTTTGTTAATCGGAATTTTGAATTTATTGAAATTATGAAAAGATAACAAAATTTAACATGACTTCACTATTTTTATTTTCTAGTAGTTCACATTGGAAGGTCTTGAAAATTTGCAATTAATACAGAAAACTAGTTGAAAACTATTTTAGATAAGTTGTGATAATTTCATAGTTTATTGGCTTGACTTGGGTATTTGATTTGAAAATCACCCGATACGTGTTGATATGTTGAATTACGAACACTACACCAGAAAATGCCTTTTGTAGCGTTGTAAAAACGCTACAAAAACTTATAGTAGCGTTTCGATAAACGCTGCTATACGACATGCAACTATAAATCTGAAAGTTTTTGTTGCGTTTTGGTAAACGTAACAAAAAATGAACATATTGCAGTTTTTCAGAAACCCTACAATTTTTTTTGCAGCGGCTTTAAAATGCAACTAAAGTGATACTTGCATCATTTTTCTTATTATTTATAGCGGTTTTTCAGTGCTACTATAATATTTTCGTAGCGTTTATTCCTTCCTACTATATATTTTCTGTTGCGTTTTATTTCAGCTACAATATTTTTTGTAATTATGTTTGTAGCACTTTTTCAATGCTACTAAAACTTACTGATGTATAACACAGTTTTGTCGCATTTATTTACTGTTAATGTCTTGTATCATTTCCATCGATCATCTATGTATAATAGAAATATTAAAACAAATAATCAATCATACAAGTATCATTTCCAAACTAATATCGATAATCACCATATTTAAATACTTAAAAAAAATACATTACTCGCAATATCAAATATAATAACCATAATTATCTCAATAGCAGTATTTTGACAAAATCAGTGAATCCACATTCCACAACAACTTACAAACAAGTCTACATGATTAGTACAAACAAAGTATTATAACACATAATAGTTAAAGTTTTGTTCATAGCTTAATTACCATCGGTTCTTTGATGCGGTTGTTCTTCACTTCGAAAGTACTAATTACCTGTACACAAGTACAACAGTCAACAGTAGGAATTACAAACAAGTATAACGTGCAGCCGTCAGAAGTACATAAATGTATAAAATGCTTTATACTAAGCAAAACATGTTAATCTGCAATTCTATAAGTAAGAGTAAGAAAATTTTAAAATGCTTTGGCCACAACACTATATGATTTTGCCTGTCATAGATTTACCACAAACAAAAATGACGAACTGATCCTTAAATTACCCACCTAATTCTAAATAAACAGAGAGCGTACAAAATGACCACACACTGCCAACAGTGTCGTAAGCTACACAAAATTTCATTATTTGACTTAGGCATACGCAGCCAACTTTCTTTATAATAAATAACTACACAAATTACAACTATACCGTCTTCCAACACCAGGACAATGTTTTTACTTAGGCATTCAGTTTTGGTTCAAATTACAATGCTTTTTAAATGTTGAAATAGCAGATTGAAACAAAAACACAAATTAACAAAAGTCAAGAAACTTATACAGTAAACTGTTAAGATTATATTGAAAGATCTGCACTGAGACTATTTTTCGCAAATACAAATTCCAGTTGCGTAATGTTTAAAAATGAAGGTGGAAAATTCATAGCTTTGAGGAGGCCAAGAATTGACCATTATATTATTCACTTTATAAGATTAAGAATACTGAGTATTCCTGCATTATCACTTTTGTGCACTTTATGTCTTCAATTTTTTGTTTACTTCTCTTAATTAGGTTTTTACAGTCATGTATGATGAGAATAGTTCTGATTTCAACAGGAACTAGTATAACTTCAAATATTCTTAAATCTCGTTCATCCCATATGTTTGGTGGACATATATTATCTAAGAGTACAAACTGGTCGATGATCAAATAGGAATAAAGGCTCCATTAAGATAAAATAGATATGATTTATAATTGATTAGCGTGCAAAAAAATACACAAACTGAGCATAACATGGCCTCGCAAAACCCAGATTCCAGTCAAAAAATCTACAGAAAAGGTATCAAAAATTTAACTGGCTCGGTCATAGCTTAACTTAACTACACGGCATTTAAAAAATGCATGAATACAAATTTTTTTGAATGATATTTTGAAGCTTTGCTTTAGTTAATCCACTTTGAATAACAGCTTATTGAATGCACAGTAGCACCTCTCGATGAAAAGAAGTGCATACCAGGAATATTTCATTCTGCGAAATAAGTATTCTAGGAAGTAGTCGTAGAACTAAAACCAGCAATCGGTAGGAATAAATATGTAAGAAATGGAGGAAGTTACCTCTTAAACATGAAACTACACTTCCATTTGCCATGTACGGATACACAAGAAGGCGTTCTGTAGGGGTCACACAAAATCCACGAAGACGGAGAAGGTTCCTGTGCACTGCCATGCTGATCATCTCGACTTCTATTTGAAATTGAAGTTCACCACCTGGCGTTCGCTCTTCTTTTAGCCTCTTAACAGCCACTAGCGTTCCATCAGCAAGTCGACCTTTATATACTTTACCAACCCCACCCCTTCCAAGAATGTTCGTGTTGCTAAATACATCGGTTGCAACTTGGAGCTTTCGTAAAGAAAACCTTTTAAGCTGGCCCAAATGAACCTCTGGATCTTCTTCAGCTATAAACGTTAATGCGAATAACGATATTACATGACGCCATTCCGTCAACAGGCCGTGATTTTTTTTTTTTACAAAACTGATTTTTGCTTCTGCTTTTTACGTGGATACTCACCGCGAACATCGAAGAAGTATTCTTGAGGCTTACAACGCCGCCAATATGCAAAACCCATTGCAGGTACAGCGAATAAAAGAGCAGCACCAGCAACAACTCCACCAGCAATTGCACCAGTACTAGAAATGCTACTTCTTATTCAAATGATGGCAATAAGTCAGGTACGTCAAGCATATCAGCATCTTACATGCCAACTGATTATGGTATTTCTTAACACATGCAATTCCCTGTCATGCCAACTGATTATGGTATTTCTTAACACATGCAATTCCCTGTCACTTTTGTAAACCTTGAACTATGGACCCAGGGGTTGTGTATGCATATGTAAATTTCACATTCAATTAAACTTTGTTGTTCTGTTTCCTTTCCATGATTTTTTCAGACACAGAATTGTGCATTTCCATTTTGCAGACATAAAAGAAACCCACAGTGAAACCCATATTTAATAATGATGGATGAAGGTTGAAACAACATCATCCACGGTCTAAAAGAAATGTAAAAATATTTTTCCTTCGAACATGGTCGATTGATGCCAGACAACCTAGAAACATACAACTGTCCAATAAACCGGACCGATTGATGGATCAAGGTTGAAGCAGCAGTTTGTATTATGGATTAATGTGGATCGATAGAAGATTTGAATTCGAGTGCCATGAATTGGGATAGACTTAAAAGGCAGGAAGGATTTGGACTAGTTGGGCAGCAATGAATAATAGAAACTAGTGAGATGAATTTGTTGAGGAGTCTGGGCACGCTGGAGTACTTGTATCTAATGGGAAAAATGAGTGACTGGATAAACCAGAGGAATAAAACTGATGCCTTTTAATGTTTGTGTATTTAAAGGGTAAATTACACCATAATATTTCAAGAACCATCATCGTCATAGAATAACAAAACTATGTGAATGCACTTACTAATACAGCAAGATTGTGTCGATCTACTAATTTCTTCAACAGCAACCCAGCTAATATATTAATAATCATCCTGTGTCATCCAATTAGAAACAAATAACTTATGATTAACATGTCCTAACTCTAACCAGATACTAATGATGCTTGCTGTTTTTATCAATTTTCATAATACAAAGAATATCTTCTATAACATGCGTCTAATCTCGAAAATTCTGCTATAAACTTGTTAAATATATGTGAACAATGTATGCAGCAACAACTTACAGGGACATAAAATTTTCATCTGAGTATTCATTCCAACAAAACTCGTTCTCTAGCAAACTACATTTTTGCAAAGAATTTTTACACTTACCATCTGAACTAAAAGATAAATCATCAAAAAAAAACCTTTATTTCATTGATGATAGAAGCATAACGGCAGATAGACGCATCCATTGACATAATATCAAAGATGAGATGGAATCGATGACCAACAAGCAAACCTTAGCATTTTTATTCACCTGAAATAATATCAATACGAAAAGGGACTGAAAAAAGCAGATTAGACAATTTTTAGATGCAGAATATGAATTATCTGCAGATATGACCTTAACTTTGTGCTCTAGTTGATGCAGCAAATCCAGCAAGGCAAACATGTTGTAAACTGACTGGCATAGGATACCATACATAATCATTAAACCATAAGTATCATCTCACCATCATAATCATATAGGCACCTGTTGTTGGCTATAAATAGGTCAGCTAAGGAGACAGTAAGCTTGAGGATTGGTAAGTGACCTAATTACAACCAATCTTTGGATGATGAAAAATCAACCCAAACTAACTAATAAACATTCTCCAAAGCTTAAGCCACATTGGCTATGTGATAAAACTAGAAGTTCACTCGGGTAGAGTCAAAAGCAAAGCATTCAAAATGGGCAAATTCTATATAATAATGTACTGATCATCGAAAGCAACATGTATATCAGTAAAATCCGTATATATTATTAATAAAATATAAATCAATCATGTGTTTCTTTCATGAAACCAACAGTTTTTAAATGTATGCCCGGAATCTTTAATATGGATAGGAAAGGTTGCCTTCCCTGCCATACCTCCTTAATTTGTTCCCTAATGGATGCTTTATATAATCAGCACGTGTAACTAGTGCTATGCTGATTGGGTAAATTAAGCAGGCAATGTTTATTTGCACTGAATTGCAGAAATGGTGGAATTAACAAGCAGTAAGAACCCGGTAACGTTTCACCCATGAAACAGATGGTAACCAATACCTGGACCATATTCCAATTTCCTCGAGGACATAGAGCACTGTTTGTTTGATCGAAATTTGAATAGAAAGAAGAAATAGATATATTTCTGTCTAATAATTAAAGTTATGTAGTCATCCTGAAAATACTTTTCACAAGCACTTATGTATATCGGATTTGGGAAAATGGGTAACCATCGTGTTTTTATTGTTTTAACTAATCTATACAAAAAACCAGTATACAGTAATCATGTTACACTTGACTACATATGCACAGCATAGCCCACAACAGCAAAAAGAGTATGAAGCGCTCTTAATTGCTCCTAAACATCTGCTTAGGAGGTGATTTATGATTGTCAAAAAAAAAAGAATCAAACAAACGTAAATTAGCAAAAAAAAGTGAGGTATAATAATTTTATCCAAGGACGACATATTGCACTGATTCGTTGTGAACGCTCGTTTGTTTCTATTCGAAGCACGCTAGTATTTTGCAAAAATAAAGGTTTCTGCATCACTTAATGTATGAAAGAATTGTGTTATTCAATTCCTTTTCAGTTCTCTGGCATTAGCTTTCGTTATTATTGTTTACTGGTGGCATGAATTTAAGTTTGAAATCCTCTTTCATTCTTCTAACTCGCAAATAAAAACCATATATGAATCAGATCCGGTTAACAAATGAAGATTTGATCTCTATTAGCCAGGAACTGGCTTTGCGGAAATTTGTTTTCATTGATTGGCGTTCTTAATAATTTGCAAAGCATTCAAAACAGCCTATTTTCCTAAAATTAATTGTTTCCGTCCAGTACAAAAACCCAAAATATGAGGTTAGAAAATTTTCAAAGCATAGCATCTTTAAAGATTAAAAACAAGCAACACAAATGTCATTAGCTAAGCATAGCATTATGACTGCAATTCAATATGCTTGCCATACAACTAATACACCAATTGACTTCTGTTCTCAAGCACATACCCAATTCGAAGATAGCTACAGGTTCTCTACCAGTAGTTGCTTCAAGTGATACAACACCAATGTTGTATAAGTCACTTTTTTCATTCAAAAGGCCTGTGCTAGCATATTTGGGTGCCTTGTAGCTGAAAGTAAACAAAAACGCAGAAAGTAAACATCATGAGAATTATGATCTCAAATTAGACGCAAGTGAGAAGAAAATTAGAGTTTACCAAAACATCCTCTGAACATTATCATTTTAAACTCGACCAAGCCACTAGTCATGGTATATTGCATATGCTTGTCTACATAAGATGACATATTGTGCACGATCCATTTTCCTTCTTTCGCACTTGAACTTCTCCTCTGCCGCCGTTATGGCTGCTTTCTTTCATTCACTTCGATGCCGTTAGCATTTGACGAGTACGGTCGGCCTTTCCTAATAGTGAAAGAGCAAGATCAGAATGAAATACTGAATATACCACAGCTTCAGGAAGCCACTTCCAGTAAATCAAGGAGCAAATAAAAAATGTAAACAGTGTTTAGAGATCATTATTAACCAAAATGTAATTACAAACAGTTGAGGTTTAGGTTCATCAAATAATATAATTAAAGTGCTTACCCAGACTAAAGTTAACAGGAAAAGCAATATCCAAATTAATCGGCAATAAAAATCGAAGGAACCTCGGTGATCCCTTAAGATGCAACTATTCTCAATATTAGCAGGCCTGCAAATAAACATCATGAAAATAGAATAGACCTACAGATTTTCGAGAATAAACAAATACATGCACCTATTTACTTACTTTATTAGAAAAAGACATAATCTTGTGCAGTCACATTTTTATACTACATGCACTTATTTACTTACTTGGAATTCTAAATAATATGTTTACGTACGCCAATTCGCATCATAACTAAAAAATGAGTGAACGCCCAATGCAATATTGAACAAATACATAACTAATGAAAAGAAATCATATAGGAAGAATAAGCCCATAACAATTATGATATAGATTCTGAAAGAGATACATCACAAGTTCTACTGTCTACTTTAACTCCAACTGGTAATTAAAATTTATATCTTTTTTCATTTGAAAGCTAAAAAGATGAATGCTAGCTTTAATGGCTTAAAATTCCCAAATGTCATTTCATTACGAAGAAGTCTTCCTATAGCATACATCAAGGGTACATGTACCTTGTCTGCATCATTTTCATAAACTGTGTAGGATAAATCAAGTTGTCCATTTCGAGTAAAGGATTTTATCTCTCCCTTAATTCCAATGTCATAGTCGATAAGTTATATACATTCCTGGATGAGGATTATCATGAAGTCTCTCCAATATCTGGTTATCAAATATCACCAAACACTTGAGACTAGCATGTAAACCCAATCACTATCAATAATCAGTTTAGTAAACTACATGTATTTGAATAGAAAAACCAAAAAAAGTAAAACCAGGAGCTATTCACCATTGATTGGGATGTACTAACTTATATACATTCATGGATGACAGTACGAGACATTATGAAACATGTTCACCCTTAGAATTAATCATTATTATGAAAAAGCTGAATAAGTTCTATCCTACTTTATTCGTTTACCATCATAAGATAAAAAAATAGCTGTACTAGTATTGATAGATGCTACATTCTAAATTAGAAAATCACTAGGTTGATAAAATAACATAGTTCAATAAACAAATATAAAAAAAAATGAATTTAGCCTTTTATTTTGTTCACTGCAACAGACGAGAAGATTCTGATGCTCTTAAACTCATAGTTAAGTGTATCATCACTGTTACCTGAACCATACCTGTCAGCAAGAACCTATGAATAACGAAGAGGCTCTTAAGCCTACACCAAAGTAAAAGATTAGCTACATATGGGAAATCACTAAATGGACCAGACGCAACCAGGAGGCTTGGCAGACTTCTTCATAGGAGTAGGTACTATCCTAGAAGGAAGATTCAAATAAGTCCTCAAAACCACTTATTTCTATTGCATATATACGTAGGTTACTGACGATGTTATACACTTGGTTAGAAGAACATATTTTTTTTTAAAGAAGGCTAAAATAATGCTGATCATAAGTATAAGTGCATGCAATTAACTTCTAGCTGCTTTAGGCCTTGAAAGTGAGTTGAGTTTCAATTCACCAGTAGTACATTTACTCATCTATTATGCATAGAACAAATTTTAAATTATAAAAGCTTTTAGCAAATAATATTAAATTCGTACCCATCAAAAACATAAATACTGCAAAGCCTTTCAAGATAAAATGTAGTTTTTAAGTAAAAATTGCAAGTGAAAGAAAAGATTTGAAGATGAACCTAACAGAAATAGAGTGTAGATCATGCAATAGATGATATGCCAAAAAAACACTTGTAAAGCATGTTGAGTGTAAGCAAAATATCAATATGTAATTAATGTGAATATATAGCGGATACCAAAAATTAGTCATGGGATCGTCATAATACCTTTTGTTAGGTCTCTGGATAGTCTTTCTCGGTTTTAAATAGTTGCATACACATTGTTCCAATTTTGTTCAATCTATAAAAAAAAACGGACTTGCAGGGCTACAACCATTCACTCAGCAATCTTCAACAACAGATCCCCGAGCACAACAGGTAAAAATGAATTCGAATACACACACACACACACACACACACACACATTTATATGAACATACAGCAGGAAAAAATGTCACTTCATTTATATGTAAGTATATATATTGCCTTAAATTAATTTGGAAGGTCTTCATGCATGTATTCGCGCCCTAGCACTGATTAGAAATAAAATACATTTACTGTGAATTCAAAATAATCAACTACAGGCTTTGATTTTTGTCCTCTGTTTTGTGTTAAAACAATGAAAACACTTGTTCCTCAAAATTCAAAAATCAATTTCTCTAATTCTGCTTGATATTTGATCAAACCACCAGCAACAAAGATGTTTATCTTAGTCTCTAGTATATTCTTTTTTTAAATGTCCATTTGAATTTCGCCAACAGTGGTGGTAGATATTTTCAATTTACAGTAATCAACACTAAAAGTTGACATTATTATCGATCGAATCTTTGAGAATGGATTACATAACCTTGTTTCCCACATCAGACCATGATTTTTTTGTAGTATTTTTGCGATTTTTATTGCTGTGGTTGAATGAGAATTTTGAGATGACAAAATTTTGGTTTTTGCTTGATTTTCGGCGACCTCGTCGACTAGAGACTGAGAAACTTAGGGAGGATGAGGCACAGTTATGATACCTAGTGGAGCGGTGGACAGAGGGTGGCGGTAGAGCTCAGGTATTGATTCGTTTATTTTGCCAAAAGTTGGAGTCTACACAATGGTCGGTAAAATGAGCAACATTGCGGCTGTTGTCAGGTATGCGATAATTAAAAAATTGATTTTCATCATCTCACGGCATTCAACATACTTATGAACTTAATGCGCAATACTTACAACTATATGAAGCTCTGGAAAGTACTCTTTTAACATGTGCTCCCCATTCCCTCTCTCCCCAGTGTGCATATAATAAATTTGCATATTGACCAAAAAAATGATTATACAACAAAAAGGTTCCAAATGCCATGATTTGCATTCGTAGAAAACAAATCTTATCACAATTGCAGATGTCGTGATATGCATGTGTTTCATAAAGCTAGTTCCATATTATTGAAAACGGAAATCATACTCATATCCAGTTTGATGGCAAATAAGAATTCACAGTTTATGATCAACTTTACATAAAAGCAAATAATAAATCCCAAGTGTAAAGAACGAACTTACCCTCAACCCAGGTTGATATTCAGATGGAGCGGCAGCCTTGTTGCCGCCAAAATCACCCAAACGAGCATGATAAGCTCATTCGTCTCCTCTATCATCGAATCTTCGTATATCTCCTTCAAATCATCGGCCCTTGCATAAAATGGCATTTCAAATTAGATAACAGGTAACAATATTTAATTATCTTTCAAACCGAATAAGCTAAATAACTTAGCAATGAGCAATAATAGTATAAAAAATGCTAGTAGTTAGCACTTGGCAACAATGATGATAGACGAGCTGTAGTCAAGCATCATAGAACCCATGCTCACTCCTTTAAACTGATGCGACATGCATCAGTACTGGCCATACAAACAACATCGACACATGTAAACACCATACTCAAGCACTCATTAACCTGCTGCAAATCCATATTTCTAATAAACTGAAACTTAATGTATTTGAGAAGATTTTATACAAAATTATAACCTACATAAGTGTCAAGACTCTAAAATCCCAGATACAGGACCCTGATGTACTTGTAGGACATCGTATTAAGGTTCTGCTTCTATTCTTCCCACTCTATCTCTCTTTCTTTTTTATAACTTAGCTGGGCCGCCATCCGACTTAAGTGTAAACGGATGGAACCAAAAGCATCGGCAGAACAACAGTAGCAAGAGCTGCTGCAAACCGCTGCTTTGCAGCAACTTAAATCAAACCTATTTTTATTAACTGATTTCTGCTCAATTTCAAAATTGAGTTCATACGGTTTCTACCTAATCAAATTTATATAGTTTTACTAAACTGAGTTTACACTGACGTTAACACTATCAAACTGAGCACACATCTTTGAGTATGATCGAAAAATGAGATAATATGGGTTCTATCACATGACATTGGTAGGGAAACACTATTTCTTAAGAAATAATATAGTGCTTACATAAGATACTTGAGGTTTTCAGGTTTTGTTTCGACTGCCAAAAGCTCATGCCTGTAAAGTTGTCGTGGCTTTAGCTGCTAATTCGCATGACCGGTCAGATCCAATTCAAAGTTGTTTCACTTAACTAGACCTTTTCTAGCACCTGTGCATGTAACAATACAATTCATTAGCAAGATATAACCAATTCAAAGAAACTACATATTCTAACAGTGTCAAAATTTTGCTACCAACATCAAGTTAGTTGTGATTCTAACTTTTTTTAAAAGCCCATAAAATGCAACAAAAATAGTGCATAGTCCAAGAAAAGCATAAACTCAATTCATATTAAAAAATGATTCAGTTCATCATTATATTAAACAAATTTTTTTTTTAGTAACTCCAAGAAAAGCATAAACTCAATCACACGGAGAAGCTATGAGAATCCAACATCTGAGGCAAAACTCGATGAGAAGTGGATAAATATTTTCAACATATTCTATTTTATAGGTAATAGTATATACGTGCCTAAATACAAAATATCTATACATTATTTCAAATGCATACTTCCATTAACCTAAAGAACAAGTGGGTTGCTCCCAACTTTGCTAATAGCTTCAAAGAACCAATCAAACCAAATCACTTTCAGAAAACAACACATGACTAGAAAAAGCAAACAAAAATTATCATTTCATAATGTTTGCATATGACTCTTGCAATTATGGAGATTTTTGGTGATTTCATAATAGATACGAAAGAAAAGCGCATCAACTTGTAAGTTATGCACATGGAGATAATATTGCATTTATAAGTCCTTAGTCAGAATTCAATACAGTATAGAAGCCTGAGTCAATCCTATTTTAAAAAGAAAAATTAGTAGCTAAATTTAAACTATTAGCTGTTAATCAAACCATAAATTTAGAAGAAGAAAAAAGTCATATCATAAGCCATCAAATGAGTATGAAAGTAAGTAAAAGGATTCTTCATACCATAACAAATATAAAAAAGTAAACTGAAATTAAATGGCCAAAAAAAAAAAATCACTCGTTTTCCTAATAATTTAAAGTAAATTTTAAACTTTTCTATGATAAAGGATTTGAGATCAGACTGAAACAATACCTAACCACTATTCTGTAAATTTTCAAAAAAAATAGATTCCTAAGTAGTATGAAACAAAATAAATCAAGGAAAAAGCAAAATAGAAGAACTGAATTTAGATGCAATAAAGGGAAAAATCTAAGAAACTATCAAAAAGCATACTTAACTAGAAAATTAAGCTTAGAGAATCAGATTGATGAGCTAAAGAGATAGAGCTAAAGGAAAAAAAATGAGTTGGCATTGGGGTTGATTATAAAGAAAGGGATTTTAATTAATAGAAAATTAGTATAGAAAAGCCAAAACGTAAGTTCCTATAGACAACCAACTCAGAATGATATTCACTAAATCAGAAGCTGATGCCAAGACATGGTGGCATCTCAACTTCTTTTGAAGAATTAAGTTCATCGGGTTTTGAAATTTTGAGCATTAACAATTGATTAATAGCTTCTGTCTCTGAAATTACTATCGTTCAGATATATAATATATGTTATAACATATCAAAACACATAGTTCAAAGTTGAATAATCCTGGAAACATCAATTAGACATTTTCAAACCAGTCTCTCACACGTTATCTCTGTTCTATCCATTTATTCTAAAATTATGCCAGTAATTTTGAAATAGGAAAATATCTGCTGGAGTAGTCATCTTATTATGTACTAATTGTGCTAGATTATTGATATCTTATGCCAGTAATTTACAATAACAAGAACACACTGAAATAGTGTAGCTAGGGTTCATGTAGATTGATGCAGATGAATTAGGGAATTATCGTTTGTACATTCGATTTATAAAATCAATACTGAGCCGTATAAAACCAATATATTTTCACAAATTAAAGTAGAAATCCATACCGATTTAGGGTTTGCATAGAATCTCAATCAAATGACGAAAGAATAGATGGAAGGGGGAGTCGCTGAACCATGTAAAGAGAAAAGAAGCAGTGCGGCTATGACGAAGGAGGAAACATGTTGTGACGATGATTATGATTTAGGACTTCATTAATTTTTTTTAAAGAAGGGGAAAGTAAAAATGGGTAAAACATCAATAGTAAAAACGTAACAATGCTTTACAATTGGCGGGAATAGTGAAAAATTAAGGCGGCGTTTAGATTGGATTAATAATGTTAATAGATGCAGTTCTTTAGCAACGCTGCTAATAAGAGTAACTAAATCCTTATTTTCTTGTAGTGGAATAAATCATGATTTTAAATCTTTTTGATCACTGGAAATAAATAAAAAATCATCAAGTGGCTTTAAATGATCAATATTCTTATGTTCAATAGAATTGTGTAAGAAATTTCCTTGTGAATCTTGTTCTAAAATTGAAAATTTTCCAACTTTGATAAAAAGAATTGAATCTGTTAGAAATGTTTGAGTGAGCTTGACGATTTCACAATAAGTTAATTGAAAAATCAGTGTTTGAGATACCATGTAGTGACACTATGGGTTATCGAAGTTACAAGTGGTATCCGAGTCTGCAAAACTCCTCTTATAGAAAATTGGTCTTCATATATTTCAGAGTAAAAGTATTGTTGATTGTTTTCTTAAAAATTAAATGATTAGCCAATTGAGCCATTTTGGAACTCATCAAAATTATTTTTAAAATTTTGAAATTATGATAAATAGTGACTATAGTATATTACATAATAAGAGAAAATATTATTTAAGATCCCTGATTGGACATATTTAATAAATTTTTTGAATTAGTTCTTATTTCATTGTCATTTTCTTTTACTATCATCTTTCTTCCATTCAGCATAGTTTTATATAATGCATAGAGTTTAAATTATTTCTTGATAATAGGGAAATATTTTTTTTATAATAATCTTATCTTAGGTATTCACTCTCATTTAAAAGTCCTCACGGTTATGCATGTGTGAATCACCATAGTCTTTGTATATGTGCACCCATTCTCATTTAAAGTCCTCGCGCTTATTCATGGATGGAACTCATAGAAGAGATGGATAAATGTTAAGTATGTTTCTAATCTCATTTAAAAGTCCTTACGGTTTTGCATGGTTAGAAAATACTTAACAACTTTTAAGTTACTACTAGTCTTATTTAAAAGTCCTAATGGTTATGCGTGGTTAGAAAGTGCTTAAATTATTTAAAATTGTGCTTACATTTAAAATTTATTCGAAAATTTTGAAATTCACATTCATGTATTTGGAATTTAAAAACTTTCTTCATTTAATAAAATATATCATAAATCCATCATTCTAAAAAGAAGTTTGTTTTGAATTTGAGAAATATTATCATTTCTGTTTAGTTAAGTGAGATTTATGATATATATTTTCTATGACACCCCACATCCGTTAATGTCACTCTTTAAGAGAATGCATTAAGTTTCGTGAAACGTTGTAGTAAACAGAAACAGAAATATTACAAGACAGATATAAAATAGCAGCGAAATTTAAAACTTTATTTAAGCAGAAAACAACGTGGTTCAAAACATAATTACATCATGAGTCTGAAACATATAAAACCCGGTACATCAACTTAAAACTTCTGTCTTGTACTAAAATCATCTGAATACAATAAAATAAGAAGCATAGTCCCCAAAATATATAGCCATAGTAGAGAAGATATGAAATCAAGCAGTACATCAAGCAGCTCCAAGTAGAAGGAAAGAAGAATCCCAATCAAATTTGAGTATTCTCACCCTGAGAACTTGGGGAGGAAACAGAAGAGAAAGAAGAGGAAACAAAATAGGTCAGATATAAACCTGGCGAGTCCAGTTACTTTTAGCATATAAATAAGTAAAAGCATCATGACAGACATATAAAATGGATAAGAGGGATAACAACATATAAGGCAGGTATGACAAGGTAAATAGGATAAACTGAATAGAACATATATGTATAGAGCTTCTTTAATACTTTTATCTACACCAATACTAGTATCATATGAAAAAGACGATCCCCAAAAAGATGGTAGACTTAGGCGTACTACTAGTGAGAGGTTTTACTCCATACAATAACAGGCAGCCCAACCGAACATACCGGTGTTACCCCTAAGGATAATAACGGGCTCCTAAACCAGCGAGACCAGATGTACCATAATTACTACCCCAATCGATCGGCTCCCTAATCCATAGATACCCTGTGTTGGCCCCACAATAGGATGTATCACTCCTTAAAGTGGCAACCCTTCATTTACATGATGTGCACAACCATATCTACTGATGTCACGACGTCTTAGCCACCCTTGTCCGGACCGATGCACGCACATGACCCCGTCGGAATGCGCCGCCCACACTATCCCCTCTTTTGGATCTCTTACAATCATTTCAGTAAGTGTACGCCGACTCCGACCTAGTTTGGAGTACTCGTTTGATACCTATATATGGGTAAATGACTGAAACGGGTCCCACACACAAGATGATACAAGCTTCCCCCTAGGCTTGCATCCCCACTACTAGGATTTCCACAGGTTATGCCTACTAGTTTAACAAGATTGCATAACCCCAACAGGTTAAGTTTGTAGGCGTATATATATATATATATATATATATATATATATATATATATATATATATATATATATATATTACCCACCACCCCAAGATATACTTAACCCTCCCACTGTTTTAAGCAAGTTTGCTTAACCCCTAATCAAGTTATCATGTTCATGTAATCCCTATGGATTTAAAAAGGTTTAGTATTACAAGTTCACTACCATTTATTCATTTATGTTTATAATGCGCTAGACATCCCACATTAACCCTACGACTTTGTGGATGCTGGATATGCCGAGCGGGTCCAGGTACACTTCTTCCACAAGTCGTACTTAACCTTGTGTTTTAGCAGGTTACAGTTCCTAATTACTGTAAATCTAGGCATTTTTATTATTTAACAATTATCCCTATTTCATTATAGGTTTTCATGCCCCTTTTCCAAGTCATATTCATCATGTACCATATGCCCCCAATTTAAGATCTTTAATCAAAATTTTGGTTTATGCTACAAATCCATATTCATGTTTTCAATTCAAGTTATG
This sequence comes from Allium sativum, assembly GCA_030737875.1. Classification (NCBI taxonomy): domain Eukaryota; kingdom Viridiplantae; phylum Streptophyta; class Magnoliopsida; order Asparagales; family Amaryllidaceae; genus Allium; species Allium sativum. The sequence goes on from JASFAX010000024.1 coordinate 10,128,275, forward strand.
CCCCAAGTTTCCCAATACAAGTTATGCCCCAATTTTAATGCTTTCCTCTCGTTCCCAATTTCACACGTTCGCATATTTCAGTGGTATGCCTAGGCTCGAAGGTAGCCTGGCTATAAAATAAAAAGGGAAAGGATGAAGGGAAAAGAACATAAATAAGGATAATAATAAGATAGATACATGATGGCAGAAATAGGTATAGCAACAGAATAAGCATATAGTGACAGAATTGGGCATAATGACAAGATAGGCATATAGGAACAGATCTGATAAACATGTGATAATAGAACTGATTAGGCATAGTGACATGATTAAGCAACTAGCATAACAGGGACATCATAAACTAGCATGATGAGATCTAAACAGCAAGTTAGATATACAAGAAATGACAGATCTATTATGATTCATATTACTCAATAGGCATAGGTTTAGATCCAAACTTATAGGCACTTCAAGATTACATTTTAATTATTTCTATCTAAAAATAACATAGACTCACCGTGATTGAATCTAATAAACATAAGAATGATTGAAGCACAGATCTATGAATATGAATAACTCTTGTTTTTTGAAGAATAGGCTATTCTAATCTAGGTAGAGGCATCATCAAGTTCTCCATTGTTTTTGAATGAATAAAACAATGAGAATAAGGTCTTATTTATAGCCTAAGGTTCATGAATCTGGTCAGAAAACAAATCCACAAACGCAGAAATGTATCAGGCTCGGATCTAAGGTTGTCGACCTGGGTGTCGACACCCCCTTATGGTGTTGACCCATGGGTCGACACCCCTAGGGCAAGGGTCGACCCCCAATGGGCCTGATTCCCGCATTGTCCCACCTTCGATTTTCGAACAGATTTTGAATGTCTAAAATGATTGTTTTATATATAATTAGCTTATATATGTGCAAATTTCAAACCTTAATATCTTCTTCATACGATGTTCGTTTTACGCAGACTTGGAGTCTATCTCAAGCAGAATTCTAAGACGAACGCAATGGCGTAGTTGGTTTTATTTAATTCCCAATATTTAATTAAGTATTCTTTAATTTATCATCTTAATGTGTTATAAATTACGGGGTGTTACATTCTCCCCTACTTAAAGGATTTCGTCCCCGAAATCTCCATGTTAAGAAGAATGTATATCCTAACATCCATCATCCATTTACTCATCCACCAGTCAAAGGCATTCATTGTCCTTAAAGACTTCTAATGCTTATATGAACATATGCAAAGGTGTGTGTATATGTCCCTATACTAATGCGGAAGATCAGGCGGTTTACTGATTCAGTCGACCTCCTTAATGTAATGTATGTTAGTGCCATGAATCCAACATGTATGCAAATAATCCTATTATAACATGTAAGTTCTATATGTATGCGCAGTCATTCGTCCAAATGCAACATCCATATGATGATACACCCACTTTCATCCATTAAAAGAAGAAAAATTCACACATCCATATGTAGTATGAGAGTGATTGAGCCGATCTAGTGCCTAATGTATGTGTATATGCGTCCACGAGCAACCACTAGCAAACACTTGCATCCACTTGCATCCATAAAACATAACATGTCTCAAACACATGTTTACATCCATGGGATTCCTACCTAAAGGTCAAAGATTCGATCGACAGGATATACTTAAATGATAGAAACAAGCACGAATAAAAACTTTGGAAAGGAAGTTAAGAACATACCCTTGAAAATAAAAGGGTATGAAGCGCGCATCTTGTCTTCGGTCTCTCAAGTTGCATCCTCTTATTTATCTCCCCACTTAAATTTCATCAACTTGACCTCTCTGTTGCGTAGCTTCTTAACCTCTGATCCAAGAATACGGGTAGGAACTCGTCTAACTATCGCCTCCTGTTCTTACTCTACTTCCTCAAGCATACTCGGCTCAACTACTTCTGCAATATCATGCAAACACTTCCATAAATGGGAAACGTGGAAAACATCATGAATACCGGACAGTCTCTCTGGTAGCTTTACTCTATAGGCCATTTGGCCAATCCTTTCTATTATGAGAAATGGCCCTACAAATCTTGGTGCCAATTTCCCAATAGATCCAAAGCGAACCATATTCCTTAATGGTGATACCTTAATGAAAACCATATCTCTCACCTCAAACTCAATGTCGGTCCTTCTCTTATTACGTAGAACTTCTTCCTGTCTTGAGCTGTCTTCATACGTCTGCGGATAAGGTCAATCTTTTCTGAAGTTTCTCTAACCATATCTGGTGCAAGTAGAAGTGTTTCTGTGGACCCCCACCAACAAGTCGGTGATCTACAGGGTCATCCGTATAATGCTTCGAAGTGTTCCATGCCAATACTAGCTTGATAACTGTCGTTATAGGCGAACTCTACTAAAGGAAGATGCTCTTCCCATGTCCCTCTGAAGTATAGGATACACAACCTTAAAAGATCCTCAAGAACTCTGTTCACCCTTTCCGTCAGCCCATCTATCTGAGGTTGATAAGAGGTGCTCAAACACAACTGTGTAGCTAATGCTTCTTGCAAGTTCTTTCAAAATTCACTGGTGAAAATGAGGTCACGGTCACGTACGATACTGGAAGGTACTCCATGAAGACGCACAATCTCACGAACATAAACTGCTGCCAACCATGATGTCGACCTCTTACTCTTAACCGGTATGAAATGAGCGCTCGCAGTAAGTCTGTCTACTATAACCGAAATAACGGTGTTGTCTTTCCTTGATCTAGGCAAACCGTTAATGAAATCCATCGAGATGCTCTCCCACTTCCACTTTGGGACTTCCAAAGGATGAAATAAACCACCAGGCTTCCTTTGCTCAGCTTTGACTTTCTAACAAACCAAACATCGAGAAACAAACTCTGCCACATCTTTCTTCATCCCAGCCCAAAAGAAAACCCTCTTCGTATCTCTATACATCTTATCACCGCCGGGATGAATAGTCATCTTAGAATGATGAGCTTCCTCAAGGACTGTCTTCAGTAAACTCCCAACTCGGGGAACACAAAGCTTTCCATCTCGTTGCAACCACCCTCTATCGTCCGTGGAATATCTACTGAGGTGACTAGAAGTCACCCTTCTACTGAGCCTATCCAAGATGTATTAAATCCGTGGATTCTCTCGCTGCGAAGTTCCTATATGATCCAAAAGAGTAGGTCGCACCTCTAGTGATGCCAATAAACCAGGTATGAACTCGGTGGAGGGTTTAAAATCAGAAGTCAATATAAACTCCAAGCTTTTCCTCTCTACAAATAGAGGACTTAAGGCCATCCTCTGCCTACTCAATGCGTCTACCACCACACTACCCTTGCTAGGGGTATAAGCAATTTCAAAGTCATAGGATGCTAGGAACTCCATCCATCTTTGTTGCCTCAAATTGAGAACCTTCTGCAAGAACAAGTACTTGAGAGATTTATGATCAGTGTACAACTCAAACTTCTCTCCAAGTAGATAATGGCACCAAGTCTTAAGCGCGAATACTATGGCAGCTAGTCCTAAGTCATGGGTAGGGTAGTTTTTCTCATGAACCTTTAGCTGTCTACCTTCATAACATACTGCCCTTCCCTCTTGCATCAAAACCGCACCAAGCTATGTAGCCCATGCATCAGTGTATACTGTGAACACTTTGTTCCCATTGGGAAAGGTCAGGACTGGGGCTGTTGTCAGAGCCCTCTTCAATCGCTGGAAAGCATGGTCACACTCTACATCCCAATAAAATGTCAAATTCTTCTTCATCATCCTGGTGAGTGGGGATGATATCTTTGCGAAGTCCTTAATGAACTTCCTATAATAGCCCGCCAATCCAAAGAAAACTTCTCACCTCCATCGCATTCTTTGGGATATGCCAATCTTGAACTGCAACTACCTTCGCGGGATCCACTGCTATCCCATCTTTAGAGACTACATGCCCTAGAATTCTCATTTCTTTTCCCCAAAATGACATTTGAAGAATTTCGCCTTAAGCTGGTGCGCATGGAGAGTTTTCAAAATCTCCCTTAAATGTAACGCATGCTCTTCCTTATTGTTCGAGAAAATCAAGATGTCATCAACAAAGACCACAACGAACTTTTTTAAAACCTCCTGAAACACCCTACTTATCATATCAACAAAATAGGCGGGTGCATTCATCAACCCAAAAGGCATGATGAGCAACTCGAAGAAACCATCTGGAGTTCTAAAAGCGGTCTTGTCTATACTGTCCTCGGCCACCCTCAACTGATGAAACCCCATGGCCAAGTCTAACTGAGAGAAAACTGATGCACCAACAAGCTGGTCAAACCGATCATCGATTCTCGGAAGTAGGTGCCTATTCTTCTTGGTGAGTTTATTCAACTCTCTATATTATACACATAAGCGAAGCAAACCATCCGCCTTAGTTGCGAATACCACCGGAGCACCCCATTCAGATATTCTTCGCCTAATAAAATCTTTCTCAAGTAGCTCCCCTACTTGCTTGCTGAGTTCCCTCCTTTCTCCTGGAGCCATGTGGCGCATAGGCAATGCAACTGGCTTTACATTATCCACCAAGTGTGTATGAAAATCAAACTCGCGCCTCAGAGGTAAGCCCCGAAACTCCTCAAAAATATAAGGATACTCACATACTACTGGTATAGATCGCTGATCATCGATAGATGCATCAAGTGAATCTAGGAAACTAAGCATGATGGACCCTTTAGGATCACAAGAAATCTCGAGGGTCCTCCCATGGCAAGTCAAAAGTCTAACGACCCTCCTGTCGCAATCTAGAATGGCATCATACATGGCTAGCCATTCCATCCCTAGAATCAAACCATAGCCCATGAAACCAAGCACATATGTGCCGCATTCAAACTCGATGCCTAACACAGATATTCTCAAACCCCGACCAATCATACACAAATGAGTTGTACCACCAATGGGGTTTGAGATAACAAAGGGATCAAAAACCATACCAGTACTAAGGTGCATAGACTCAACCATAGAATCAGATATAAAAGAATGTGAAGCACCAAAATCAAAAAGAGTTCTAACAGGATGACTGGAAAGAGAAATCAAACAAAACTTTCCTACCTCAATCCGGTACACCATCCATGAGAGCATGCATCTGCTTTCCAAAAGATCCTGCCCTTTGGCCCTGTCCTAGCTTCTTCGAGCACTCCCTAGTGTAGTCTCTGACTTTTCCATAGTTGAAACAAACGTTATTCCTTCTTCTGCGTTGCTTGACCAAATAACCCAAGTGCTCATGACATTTATTCTTATCTCAGGCTTTGTCGCTCTTTCCGACCTTTTTTTTTTGTTGTTGTTCTTTCTTGGGCTACCCTTTTTCTCATCCTTGGGCTGTGCTCCTCAGCCCTAACTCCCTTACTCTCCTCTTCACCATCCTTGTGTAACATGTTAACAAGTCTCTCGAAAACTGCCTCCATCGCACAGAAACCCTTACGAAGCTCGAGAAAATTAGCCGCAGGTGAAACTACTGCTGCTATAGATGGAGGTTAGGCACTTCCTTGACCTTCGACATGTGTCGTAGTTTTAACATGTAAACGGAATCATGCCACAATGGGGACAATTTTCGAGAAGAATAGGTTCCCCGAACATGCTGAAAAGAAAAGGAAAAGGGACTCAAGCGGAGAATCGAGAGATATTGTAACGTCCCGGAAAAAGTCGATCTTGGTTATCCGATAAACAACACATATCGAACATCCAAGGATCGAAAATACCGGTAGTTAATGAAAGAAATTATAGGGTGAGGATAGATAAGATAGAAACTTAGAATACAAGAAGAAGAACATACAACATCAGAGTAAACACGAATCTCACAGCGGAATGAATAAATATATTTCATAACATAACTTTAAAATATACTGTACTTGAATATACATATCATTTCCAAAGTATAACACTTACAACACAGCGGAAAATAACCATAGTTATATAATTCTGAAGCCTCCTGCTCTAGCTCTCCAAATGTATCTGTAAATCCCGACTACTTGACTGCCCGTACAAATTGGGCACCCATGAGTTTAGGGAAAACAAAACAAAATAAATTTCGGGTCAGTCATGTGACTGGTGTGAGTAAAACAATTTAAAATAGTATGAGCGATAAAACGATATCTCATAAGACCATGCCGTGTAACGGAACGGGTTTTTCCCTTATGAGAATCCAAACCAGTTGATTTAACTTCCAAAATCTTTTTGAAAGAAACGATAAACTTTATATCAAAACTCTTTTGATATTATAATAATGTCTATCAGCCACAATATAATAATCATCTAGTAGAAACGCTTGCATCTAACGTTCTATGTATATAATATACAATCAAAACCGTGGGCCATTATTTGAGGAATGGATTCCAACTATGACAAGGTATGGATCCACCTTCCGCTCAGTGTACTCTAGAAGCGATACACTGGAGTTCAACAAGAACATCATGCAACTCAGCCACACATGACTGACCACTCATTTAGCTTGAGTGTATCGAATATATTGTCACCTTACTGTTGGATAATCAACATAACCATTCCCGGGAGATACAGAATTGAAAGAAGTAACAAATATGAATATTCTCTAGATGGTGACAATATACCCTACTTGGTTGCGAACCACTTAGCCATGCTGCCTGCCCGATTTCTGTCATTTCCCAGTTGATGAGGCTGGAGGTCATAACGTATCTTTCAACAGATTACTCGTTCATTTACTTTGAATGCCACATCGTCATACCCGTCAAATCACAAATTGATTTACCCAAAAATACCATGGGTATAAGCTAAGAGAAACGAATTCCTCCGCCACCAACGTAAATACATTTGAAACGATCAACTTACGCGATCTACCAGATATACTCTGTCAGACATTCATCCATTCAAGTTGTCCTGGTACTGGACAAACCGAAGGTACTATTTCATACATCAATCCTAGGCAATCTCTACCTAGGACTTATAAAACAGCCCTTGCACTTTACTCCGTCTTCAATTTGTCTTCGATCTATTTGATTTGAAACGCTAACGCCCATACGGAGTGGTTCTCGGATAATAATCCAACCAGTCTCTCCATATTGACGATGAAAAAATGGTCAAAACTTTAATAGTCTATGATTTAACTATCAAAGAAAAACACGTGTGCAAACAACGATATTATTTCTAGATGGAAATTTATCGATCAATCATCATTTAACATTTATCTCTTTAGTTCATTAATTTACTTATCCCCTGTTTCCATATATTCTAAATTCTTATTTTCTATTATCAGAAAACATTTTTGATTCTTGTTTGGAAAACATTTCCAAAACTCCTTCACTAGATTTAAACTGATGTTTAAATCAAACATCGCCATGCCAACTCAAACCATTTCACTCATTTACTAAATTAACTTATCCATCCTTCACTATCAAACCTTACTATTCCTTAGTTAAGAAGAAGTCAATCAAATTGGGGTATAATTACCTCTTAGACCTTTACTGAACAATGTTTTAACTTCGAAATAGTCAAAGTTTATCATTTAAATCTTTAACAAACTTCCTTACGTAACTCTCTTTCGAATAAATCTCTATTCAATAACTCTTTCCTTCGAATAAACTATATTCGATAATCTCTCTTCGAATAGCCATATTCGATTAACTCTGTTCAATTAACACTATTCGATTAACTCTAATCGATTTACTCTTATCAGTTAGCTCTATTTGATTAACTCAATTCAATTAACTCTATTTGATTAACCCTAGTCAATTAACTCTAACTTATTTACTCTTATCAATTAACTCCTATCAATTTACTCCTTTCGAATAACTAATATTCGATAACTCCTTTTAACTTTATTCGAATAAAATAACATTCGATAACTCCTTTCGAATAATTAACATTCGATAACCCTTTCGAATAACCAATATTCGATAACCCTTTCGAATAACCAATATTCGATAACCCTTTCGAATAACAAATATTCGATACCTTCTTTCGAATAACAAATATTCGATAGCTCCTTTCGAATAACTAATATTCAATAAACTCCTTTCTAATAACTAATATTCGATAAACTCCTTTCGAATAACTAATATTCGATAAATTTTCTTCTTCGAATAATCTTATTTGATAACTCTTTTCTTTGAATAAACTATATTCGAATAACTCTAATCCGACTAGCTCTAATTCAATTAACTCTATTCGAATAACAAGTATTCGACTAACTCTTGTTTGATTAACTCTATTCGAATAACTCTAGTTCGATTTAACTCTAATCGATTAATTCTAACTGATTAACTCTAATTGGTTAACTCTAACTTATTAACTCTAACTGATTAACTCTAACTGGTTAACTCTAACTCTAATCGATTAACTCTAACTCTAATCGAATAACTCCTCTAACTCATTTTGATTAACACATTTTGATTAACTCCTTTGATTAACTCTACGTCCATATTCAGTTTCAAATATCGATGTTGAAATCGATTCTTACTTCTCTATATAAGTCCTGACTTATATATTCTATTTATCCAAATGATAAATATTTTATTTAATTTATAAATTATTATTTATAAATTAATCTTCTCAATCTATCGATTACAACCGATTCTATTTAAAATCTTTGCTTTAAACCCATATCATGTTATACACGTGTGCGAAGCATAGGTCTGAACTTTCCTGATGTAAAATTCTATTCATTTGCCAAATATTTCCTTATATGACATTCTTTTCATTTCCCAATAAAACCCTTTTATAACTCTATTTATTTTCTAAATAAACATTTCTTTTTTTATAACTCTATTTATTTTCTAAATAAAACATTTCCTTTTTAATTCTATTTGTAAATGTTTTACAAATATTTCCTTTCCACTTCTATTTGTAAATGTTTTACAAATACTCCCTTTTCAATTCCATTTGTAAATGTTTTACAATTACTCCTTTTTCAATTCCATTTATATACAATTACTCCTTTTTCAATTCCATTTGTAAATGTTTTACAAATACTCCCTTTTCAATTCCATTTGTAAATGTTTTACGAATACTCCCTTTTCTATTCTACTTGTAAATGGTTTACAAATATTTCTCTTTCTATTTTATTTGTAAATGTTTTACAAATATTTCTCTTTCTATATTTGTTTTACAAATAATTTCCTTTATAAAAACCCTTGGTTTTATAAATATTCCTTTATATAAAATCCTTTGATTTTATAAATATTCTATTTCAATATACAGTTTGAAATCTGCCTTCTATATAAAATCTTTCGATTTTATATAATATTTTATTTCAATATAGTTATTGAAATTTTCCTTTTTCATCCCAGGGTTTTCTTACAGTATTTAAAATACCAAACAATAGTGATCTATATCATTCAAACACACATAATCAACAACAGATTATATATCACATCATATGTCACAATATATGAAAAACAGTAAAATAAATGTTGAGGAATCCAGTTGGATTCCTCCAACCGGTTTCCCTGCATCCATAGATTTTAAACAATATAATTAACATCGATTTCATTCAATATGAAATACTCTGCTAAACAGAATCAATATTTGATTAACGATTTATATATATCGTTATCCATACTTTCAGCCAACTGACTAGCAGTTCATCCAAACAGTTAACACATAGCAATCAATAGATAATTATCAGTTCTAAGAATACGTTATAGAAATATAACTGTTCAGAGTTGGTGAGTTTTACTCACATTGGATGATCATTGTTAATAACGATAACCATCGCTTGATTTAGACGGACAATTTATTTTGCTATAAATTGTAACGAGCTTCAATTCACTCCTAGTCAGTTCCAGTGTGTAGCCACCGTCCATACGATCCCATCGGATCATGTTTTGCCCAATTCCGATCTTGTATGATGAAGTTCTGAATTTTATAAACTCGCATGCTTATTTAAATTTAAATAGACTAATTTTTAATTGGGATTAACTTCCTTTTCCGGCCCATCTAACTTGTAAATACCCAGGCCCACTAACCCTCTTCTTCCTCCAGGACTAAATGACGCGGCCTCTGCAGTTGAACACACCATTAGCCGTTTCCTTCTTGCTTCTTTTCTCTTTCTCCTTTACATAAATCCATAAACCCACTACACCATTATCTCCCCCTTCGAATCCTCTTCCTCCTCCACCCGATAGAATTCAACTCGCCCTTGTCTCCTTTGTTGCGGTTATCAGCTCCTTCACGCACAACCAGGAAGTCGCACACCCCAATACCCCATCGCTCCTCATCAAACTTTGTAAACCCACCTCTTTTCGATCCCTGAATTCAAATATAACCACAAATACTCGATTCAATTCTTCTCTCCCTCTCGAATCATAACCCTAGTCGATGCTGGGAAAATGAAGACTACCCAAATCACCATCGAGCAACTCGAAAGTTAAATGAAATTGAAGCGTATGCTTCCAGCAATTCAAATATATTACTCTTGAGATTTGTAGGATTTTGTAGGATTTTCTTTTGATTTTTGAAAGAGGATTCTTCTCACATTTTCTTTAAAGAGGAGTGGTGGCAGAGAAAAATGAGGCGTGGCCTTCTTCTGATCAGTTAGAAGTGTTTATATAGGATAAGGGGTAGGAGATATTTTGATTATAATATTCTTTTTAGTCAAACGCTATTTGTATTTGTCTTCTAAAAATTCCTTTGACCACATATGATACCCAAAAATCACGAAAATAGCCATGCAGCTATAGTTCGACATTTCAGTCCTAACGAAACTGGTTTCGTCGAATTCCGACTCCGTTTGCTCACGCAGCGTATTTTTAACCGTCAAAATATCGACTGTTTTTCACATTAAAATACCGTACGGCCACATACTGACTTCAAAAATCATGAAACTTAACATCTAACAATAATTTAACATTGCGGATCCAACAAAATTAGTTTCGCTGAATTCTGAGGTCGTTTGCAAAACTCACTATTTTTAAAGCTCTAAATAACCCTTTTAAATATTTAAACATATTTAAAAACAATTAAATTAAATATCAATAAATATATATTATCGTATATTTATTCACACAGAATATCATACGGCTCCAGAATAATCCTATATGGATTTCTAACTCGATATTAAAATCCCGGTTGAATCTATATTCAATTTATATTGAAATTCCTTTTATATATCGTTATAAATTATAAAGGAATTTCATAGCGATTTTTCGAAAATTTGATTTGGACATAAATAAAAATCTACACAATGAAATTCTGATTTTTCTCTTCCACTAGAAAAATATACTTCACTAGCTCCTAACGTTTCTTGTTTCACAGAAATCCAATTTAGAACGGATCCTGTATATTCAGTTGAAGTTTAAATTGCCAAATAGCGAACTGCCGCGCCATTTCGAGCTCGATTTTAATTATAATATAATTATACGTTCAAACTATCGTTATTTAAATATATTCGTTATTCTAATTAAATTCTAAGCTGAATTAAATGCTTTGAATTGTCCAATTCACATTATATTGTCAATTCACTATTTCTGATTATTTTAGAAATTAAATATATTATTCTATTATTCATATTAATTAAATATTCAATATAATTTAATTAAAAAACTATTTAAATCTATATATCACTATTTAAATAATTAAACAAATTAATTATAATATCGATAAAACACGGGACATTACATTCTTTCCCCTTAAGATAATTTCATCCTCGAAATTGCTAAGGTAGAAAACAAACCCTATTGACTGGTTTAAACTTATTTGTTCACTTCTTAACTTCAGCTTCAACTGAACCAATTTAATTTCAATTAAATATTAATAAATTCTTATCAACGAATTTTTTAAAAAAATCCTGAAAATTTCCTAACACTTTAACTTTTTGAAAAAATTCGCCAACATCTCCTTTGTACTGGTCAATAGCTCAAACTCCAACTCGCCTCTCTGGGCCTTCTCCAACCCAAAAGAAAATCAAAGAGCCAAGCGGCTTGCCAATTCAGCTCATAAATCTCATACCCATATAAATATAAACTGGTACCTTTTTGTCGGACATATCATTATATCCTTTCCATCTGCTGCTAATTCAGCATATACCCATGTCATCCTAATCAAATTCCAATCTGTTTTTAACCCCTGCACAACCATTCGCTTTTCCAAGCCAAATATCATTTCAACTTGATTTTCATTCTCGATTCCAAACTCTTAACTTGATTATCAAATTACACTTCAAATTCGAATCTCACAAATCCAAATTGTCACGATATCATTCTAATTCAATTTTAGTTTCCACTTAACTGACTTTATTTTAATTCAAATTGGCTTTCCCAAATTTCTACTCAATTTGTTTTTAATTCAAACTGCTCTTTCCTGGGAGTTTAAATCACTTAGCTTTTTAAAACATCAAATATTTATTTTTGGAATTCAAAACAACTTGTTTTCTCAAAACAAAATCTTTGGTAGTAATCTGTCACTTAGAACTTGAAAATGAACACTGATGATGTTGCGCAGTCATCATCAGGGTTATTTCCCAGCTATCGAAGTGAGTTCAATACTATATCACTTTCAAAACCATATTTAAACACCTTCATTTTGAAATTCATTTCGAAATATCCTTTTCAAAGCTTGTAACCAATTTAAAATCTCCCAGGATTTTAAAATTCACATATATTTAATCCAACTCCATTTGCCAACACTTCTCCAACTTTTAATTCCAATTCTGATTCTAAATTCAGATTTAATTCATCTTATTTCATGTATTATATTCATATGAATTCTGATTGGCTATTTACATAACCATTCCAATTATAATCTTATTCTATTATAATTACAACTAATACATTCAATAATAATATCAATATAAATCATCTGTTTATATCAAAAATATATTTTCGGTAAAATTGTATCATTTACCGCCTTTTCAAAACATGCAGTGTCGGTTCATCGTATTCGAGTGTTTATAAACCCCTACCGATACAGTGGATCAAACTGGTCGACCAGAAGTCATAAACAACTCAACCAATAAATCTCCACAATATAAAACCATTTTATATCAAATAACCAATACGTTCACTCGTACATACACACTCAACTCAATCTAGGGTATTACTAACCATATCTCTACCGAGTTACGCCACAGAGCCAAGGTAATTACTTAACCTTCACTCTGATACCAACTGTAACGTCCCAGAAAAAGTCGATCTTGGTTATCCGATATACAACACATATCGAACATCCAAGGATCGAAAATACCGGTAGTTAATGAAAGAAATTAGAGGGTGAGGATAGATAAGATAGAAACTTAGAATAGAAGAAGAAGGGCATACAACATCAGAGTAAACATGAATCTCACAGCGGAACGAATAAATATGTTTCATAACATAACTTTGAAATATAAATATATACTTGAATATACATATCATCTCCAAAGTACAACACTTACAACACAGCGGAAAATAACCATAGCTATATAATTCTGAAGCCTCCTGCTCCAGCTCTCCCAATGTATTTGTAAATCCCGATTACTTGACTGCCCATACAAAATTAGGCACCCAAGAGTTTAGGGAAAACAAAACAAAATAAACTCCGGGTCAGTCATGTGACTGGTGTGAGAAAAAACAATTTAAAACAGTTTGAGCGATAAAACGATATCTCATAAGACCACACCGTATAATGGAACGGGTTTTTCCTGTATGAGAATCCAAACCATTTGATTTAACTTCCAAAATCTTTTTGAAAGAAACGATAAACTTTATATAAAAACTCTTTTGATATTATGACAATGTCTATCAGCCACAGTATAATAATCATCTAGTAGAAATGCTTGCATCTAACGTTCTACATATATAATATACAATCAAAACCGTGGGCTCTTATTTGGGGAATGGATTCCAACTATGACAAGGTATGGATCCACCTTCCGCTCAGTGTACTGTAGAAGAGATACACTGGAGTTCAACAAGAAAATCTTGCAACTCAGCCACACATGACCGACCACTCATTTCGCTTGAGTGTATCGAATATATTGTCACCTTACTGTTGGTAAACCAACAAAACCATTCCCGGGAGATACAGAATTGAAAGAAGTAACAAATATGAATATTCTCTAGATGGTGACAATATACCCTACTTAGTTGCGAACCACTTAGCCATGCTGCCTGCCCGATTTCTGTCATTTCCCTGTTGATGAGGCTGGAGGTCATAACGTATCTTACAACAGATTACTCATTCATTTACTTTGAATGCCACATCGTCATACCCATCAAATCACAAATTGATTTCCCCAAAAATACCACTGGTATAAGCTAAGAGAAACGAATTCCTCCGCCACCAACGTAAATACGTTTGAAACGATCAACTTACGCGATCTACTAGATATACTCTGTCAGACATTCGTCCATTCAAGTTGTCCTGGGACTGGACAAACCGAAGGTACTATTCCATACATCCATCCTAGGCAATATCTACCTAGGACTTATACAACAGCCCTTGCACTTTACTTCGTCTTCAATTTGTCTTCGATCTATTTGATTCGAAACGCTAACGCCCATACGGAGTGGTTCTCGGATAATAATCCAACCGGTCTCTCCGTATTAACGACGGAAAAATGGTCAAAACTTTGATAGTCTGTGATTTAACTATCAAAGAAAAACACGCGTGCAAACAACGATATTATTTCCAGATGGAAATTTATCGATCAATCATCATTTAACATTTATCTCTTTAGTTCATTAATTTACTTATCTCATGTTTCCATATATTCTAAATTCTTATTTTCTATTATCAGAAAACATTTCTGATTCTTATTTGGAAAACATTTCCAAAACTCCTTCACTGGATTTAAACTGATGTTTAAATCAAACATCGCCATGCCAACTCAAACCATTTCACTCATTTACTAAATTCACTTATCCATCCTTCACTATCAAACCTTACCATTCCTTAGTAAAGAAGGAAGTCAATCAAGTTGGGGTATAATTACCTCTCAGACCTTTACTAAACAACGTTTTAACTTCGAAATAGTCAAAGTTTATCATTTAAATCTTTAACAAACTTCCTTACGTAACTCTCTTTCGAATAAATCTCTATTCGATAACTCTTTCCTTCGAATAAACTATATTCGATAATCTCTCTTCGAATAGCCATATTTGATTAACTCTATTCAATTAACACTATTGGATTAACTCTATTCAATTTACTCTTATCAGTTAGCTCTATTTGATTAACTCAATTCTATTAACTCTATTTGATTAACTCTATTGGATTAACTCTATTTGATTAACCCTATTCAATTAACTCTAACTAATTTACTCTTATCAATTAACTCCTATCAATTTACTCCTTTCACATAACTAATATTCGATAACTCCTTTTAATTCTGTTCGAATAAACTAACATTCGATAACTCCTTTCAAATAACTAACATTCGATAACCCTTTCGGATAACCAATATTCGATAACCCTTTCGGATAACCAATATTCGATAACCCTTACGAATAACCATTATTCGATAACCCTTTCGAATAACAAATATTCGATAACTTCTTCACATAAAAAATATTCGATAACTCCTTTCGAATAACTAATATTCGATAAACTCCTTTCGAATAACTAATATTCGATAAATTTTCTTCTTCAAATAATCTTATTCGATAACTCTTTTCTTCGAATAAACTATATTCGAATAACTCTAATCCGACTAACTCTAATTCAATTAACTCTATTCGAATAACAATATTCGACTAACTCTTGTTTGATTAACTCTATTCGAATAACTCTAGTTCGATTTAACTCTAATCGATTAATTCTAACTGATTAACTCTAACTGGTTAACTCTAACTGATTAACTAACTCTAACTGATTAACTCTAACTGGTTAACTCTAACTCTAATCGATTAACTCCTCTAACTCATTTTGATTTACACATTTTGATTAACTCCTTTGATTAACTCTACGTCCATATTCAGTTTCAAATATCGATGTTGAAATCGATTCTTACTTCTCTATATAAGTCCTGACTTATATATTCTATTTATCCAAATGATAAATATTTTATTTAATTTATAAAATATTATTTATAAATTAATCTTCTCAATCTATCGGTTACAAACGATTCTATTTAAAATCTTTGCTTTAAATCCATATCATGTTATACCCGTGTGCGAAGCACGGGTCTGAACTTTCCTGATGTAAAATTCTATTCATTTGCTAAATATTTCCTTATATGACATTCTTTTCATTTCCCAATAAAACCCTTTTATAACTCTATTTATTTTCTAAATAAACATTTCTCTTTTTTATAACTCTATTTATTTTCTAAATAAAAAATTTCCTTTTTAATTCTATTTGTAAATGTTTTACAAATATTTCCTTTCCACCTCTGTTTGTAAATGTTTTACAAATACTCCCTTTTCAATTCGATTTGTAAATGTTTAACAAATACTCCTTTTTCAATTCCATTTGTAAATGTTTTACAAATACTCCCTTTTCTATTCTATTTGTAAATGGTTTACAAATATTTCTCTTTCTATTTTATTTGTAAATATTTTACAAATATTTATCTTTCTATATTTGTTTTACAAATAATTTCCTTTATAAAATCCCTTGATTTTATAAATATTCCTTTATATAAAATCCTTTGATTTTATAAATATTCTATTTCAATATACAGTTTGAAATCTTCCTTCCATATAAAATCTTTCGATTTTATATAATATTTTATTTCAATATAGTTATTGAAATTTTCCTTTTTCATCCCAGGGTTTTCTTACGGTATTTAAAATACGAAACAACAGTGATCGATATCATTCAAACACACATAATCAACAACAGATTATATATCACATCATATATCACAATATATGAAAAATAGTAAAATAAATGTTGAGGAATCCAGTTGGATTCCTCTAACCTGTTTCCCTGCATCCACAGATGTTAAACAATATAATTAACATCGATTTTATTCAATATGAAATATTCTGCTAAACAGAATCAATATTTGATTAACGATTTATATATATCGTTATCCATACTTTCAACCAACTGACTAGCAGTTCATCCAAACAGTTAACACACAGCAATCAACAGATAATTATCAGTTCTAAGAATACGTTATAGAAATATAACTATTCAGAGTTGGTGAGTTTTACTCACATTGGACGATCATCGTTAATAACGATAACCATCGCTTGATTCAGACAGACAATTTATTTTGCTATAAATTGTAATGAGCTTCAATTCACTCCTAGTCAGTTCCAATGTGTAGCCACCGTCCATACGATCCCACCGGATCCTGTTTTGCCCAATTTTGATACCGTATGATGAAGTTATGAATTTTATAAACTAGCATGCTTATTTAAATTAAAATAGACTAAATTTTAATTGGGCTTAACTTCCTTTTCCGGCCCATCTAACTTGTAAATACCCACGCCCATTAACCCTCTTCTTCCTCCAAGACTAAATAATGCGGCCTCTCCAGTTGAACACACCATTAGCCGTTTCCTTCTTGCTTCTTGTTCTCTTTCTCCTTTACATAAATGCATAAACCGACTACACCATTATCTCCCCTTTCGAATCCTCTTCCTCTTCCACTCGATAAAATTCAACTTGCCCTCGTCTCCTTTGTTGCGGTTATCAGCTCCTTTACGCACAACCAGGAAGTCGCACACCCCAATACCCCATCGCTCCTCATCAAACTTTGTAAACCCACTTCTTTTCGATCCCTGAATTCAAATATAACCACAAATACTCGATTCAATGCTTCTCTCCCTCTCGAATCATAACCCTAGCCGATGCTGGGAAAATGAAGACTACCCAAGTCGCCATCGAGCAACTCGAAAGTTAAATGAAATTGAAGCGTATGCTCCAGCAATTCAAATATATTACTCTTGAGATTTGTAGGATTTTGTAGGATTTTCTATTGATTTTTGAAAGAGGATTTTTCTTACATTTTCTTTGAAGAGGAGTGGTGGCTGAGAAAAATGAGGCGTGGCCTTCTTCTGATTGGTTAGAAGTGTTTATATAGGATAAGGGGTAGGAGATATTTTGATTATAATATTTTTTTTAGTCAAATGCTATATGTATTTGTCTTCTAAAAATTTCTGTGACCACATATGATACCCAAAAATCACAAAATGGCCATGCAGCTATAGTTTGACATTTCGGTCCCAACGAAACTGGTTTCGTCGAATTCCGACTCCGTTTGCTCACGCAACGTACTTTTAACCGTCAGAATATCGACTGTTTTTCACATTAAAATCCCGTACGGCCACATACTGACTTCAAAAATCACGAAACTTGACATCTAACAATAATTTAACATTGAGGATCCAAAAAAATTAGTTTCGTCGAATTCTGAGGTCGTTTGCAAGACTGACTATTTTTAAAGCTCTAAATAACCCTTTTAAATATATAAATATATTTAAAAACAATTAAATTAAATATCAATAAATATATATTATCGTATATTTGTTCACGCAGAATATCATACAGCTCCAGAATAATCCTATACGGATTTCTAACTCGATATTCAAATCCCGGTTGAATCGATATTCAATTTATATTGAAATTCCTTTTATATATCATTATAAATTATAAAGGAATTCCATAGCGACTTTTCGAAAATTTGATTTGGACATAAATAAAAATCTACACAATGAAATCCTGATTTTTCTCTTCCACTAGAAAAATATACTTCACCAGCTCCTAACGTTTCTTGTTTCACAGAAATCCGATTTAGAACGGATCTTGTATATTCAGTTGAAGTTCAAATCGCCAAATAGCGAACTGCCGCGCCATTTCGAGCTCGATTTTAATTATAATATAATTATACGTTCAAACTGTCGTTATTTAAATATATTCGTTATTCTAATTAAATTCTAAGTTGAATTAAATGCTTTGAATTGTCCAGTTCACATTATATTGTCAATTCACTATTTCTGATTACAAAAATTAAATATATTATTCTATTATATTAAATAAATATTCAATATAATTAAATTAAAAAACAATTAAATCTATATATCACTATTTAAATAATTAAATAAATTAATTATTATATCGATAAAACACGGGACATTACAGATATTTAATATGGTTTTGGGGAATATGTTTTCAAAACAGACTTTTCTTTTGAAAATGCATTCTTTTAAAACCTTTTTGAAAACAATTTTCAAAATCTTTTATCTGATCTGGTAACTTTCAACTCTGATACCAAGTGTGACACCCCACGTCCGTTAATGTCATTCTTTAAGATAATGCATTATGTTTCGTGAAGCGTTATAGGTAAACAGAAACAGAAATATTACAAGACATGTATAAAATAGCAGCGAAAATTAAACTTTATTTAAGCAGAAAACAACGTGGTTCAAAACATAGTTACATCATGAGTCTGAAATATATAAAACTCGGTACATCAACTTAAAACTTCTGTCTTGTACTAAAATCATCATAGTACAATAAAATAAGAAGCATAGTCCCCAAAATATATTGCCATAGTAGAGAAGATATGAAATCAAGCAGTACATCTAAGCAGCTCCAAGCAAAAGGAAAGAAGAATCCTGATCAAGCTTAAATATTCCCACCCTGAGAACCTAGGGGGAACGGAAGAGAAAGAAGAGGAAACAAAATAGGTTAGACATAAGTCTGGCAGGTCCAGTTACTTTTAGCGTATAAATAAGAAAAAGCATCATGACAGTCATATAAACTGGATAAGAGGGATATCAACATATAAGGCTGGTATGACAAGGTAAACAAGATAAACTGAATAGAACATATATGTATAGCGCTTCTCTAATACTTTTCTCTGCACCAATACTAGTATCAAATGAAAAAGATGATCCCCAACAAGATGGTAGAGTTGGGCGTACTTCTAGTGAGAAGTTTTACCCCATACAATAACAGACAACCCAACTGAACATACCGGTGTTACCCCTTAAGGATAATAACAGGCTCATAAACAAGCGAGACTAGATGTACCCTAATTACTACCCCAATCGATCGGCTCCCAAATCTGTAGATCCCATGTGCTGGCCCCATAGTAGGATGTATCACACCCTAAAGTGGCAACCCTTCGTTTATAGGATGTGCACAACTATATCTACTAATGTCACGACGTCTTAGCCTCCCTTGTCCGGACCCATGCATGCACATGACCCCATCGGAATGCGCCGCCAACACCGTCCCCTCTTTTGGATCTCTTATAATCATCTCAGTAAGTGTTCTCCGACTCTGACCTAGTTCGTAGTACTCGTTTGATACCTATATATGGGTTACTGACTGAAACGGGTCCCACACACAAGATGATACAAGCTTCCCTCAGGCTTGCATCCCCACTACTAGGATTTCCACAGGTTATGCCTACCATTGTAACAAGATTGCATAACCCCAACAGGTTAAGTTTGTGGGCCGATATATAAATATTACCCACCACCCCAAGATATACTTAACCCGCCCTTCCACTATTTCAAGTTTACTTAACCCCTACTCAAGTTATCATGTTCATGTAATCCCTATGGATTCAAATAGGTTAAGTATTACAAGTTCACTACCATTTATTCATTTATGGTTATAATGCGCTAGACCTCCCACATTAAGCCCACAACTTGTGGATTTTGGATATGCCACGCGGGTCCGGGCAGACTTCTTCCACAAGTCGGACTTAACCTCATGTCTTAGCATGGTTACAGTTTCTAATTACTGTAAATATAGACATTTTCATTATTTAACAATTATCCCTATTTCATTATAGGTTTTCATGCCCCTTTTCCAAGTCATATTCATCATGTACCATATGCCCCAATTTAAGATCTTTAATCAAAATTTTGGTTTATGCCCCAAATCCATATTCATGTTTTCAACTCAAGTTATGCACCAAATTTCCCAATGTAAGTTATGCACCAATTTTAACGCTTTCCCCTCGTTCCCAAATTTCACGCGTTCACATATTTCAGTGGTATGACTAGGCTCAAAGGTAGTCTGGCTATAAAATAAAAAGAGAAAAGAAGAAGGGAAAAGAACAGAAATAAGAATAATAACAAGATAGAGATATGATGGAAGAAATAAGCATAGTAACAGAATAAGCATATGGTGACAGAATTCGACATAATGGAAAGATAGGCATATAGGAACAGATCTTATAAACATGTGAAATAGAACTGATTAGGCATAGTGACATGATTAAGCAACTAGCATAATAGGGACATCATAAACAAGCATGATGAGATCTAAACAACAAGTTAGATATACAAGAAATGATAGATCTATTATGATTCGTATTACTCAATAGGCATAGGCTTAGATCCAAACTTATAGGCATGTCAAGATTACATTTTAATTATTTCTATCTGAAAATAACATAGTCTCTCTGTGATTGGATCTAAGAAATAGAAGAATGATTGAAGCACAGATTTCTGAATATGAATAACTCTTGTTTGTTGAAGAATATACTATTTTAATCTAGGCAGAGGCAGCATCTAGTTCTCCATTGTTTTTTAATGAATAAAAAAATGAGAATGAGGTCTTATTTATAGCCTAGGGTTCATGAGTCTAGCAGAAAACAAGTCCACATACGCAGAAATGTATCTGGCTCGGATTTGGGGCTGTCGACCTGGGTGTCGACACCCCTCTTATGGTGTCGACCCATGGATCGGCACCCATAGTGCAGCGGTCGACCCCCAATGGGCCTGATTGCTGCATTTTCCCGCCTTCAATTTTCGAACTGATTTTGAATTTCTAAAATGTTTATTTTATATATATAATTAGCTTTATGTGTGAAAACTTCAAACCTTGATATCTTCTTCATATGATGTCCGTTTTACGCAAACTTGGAGTCCATCTCAAGCAGAATTCCGATATGAACGCAATGGCGCACTCCGTTTTATTTAATTCCCAATATTTAATTACGTATTCTTTAATTTATTATCTTAATGTGTTATAAATTATAGGGTGTTACATTTTCCCTCTAGATTTTAATTTATAATTTTAGTCTATGTTCATCACTATTTCAATTTCTGTTATTCTTTTAATGATAATAAAAGGGAGAGAAAGGTTAAGATTTTGATAATTGAGCGAAAAAATCAAGAATGTTTTGATATTTGAAATTCAATTGAATTTATATTTTCTCATATGCATCTATATAGAGGGAGTTCATTTGTAAAGGGACTACTTAAATAGAGGGAGCATGCACATGTCACGATAAACACATTCACTGTAAAATCTTAATAAATTTTTGTCATCATCAAAAAAGGGAGATTCTTAAATATATTAATATGATTTTTGTTTGATGATAATAAACATGTATATTTTTCTGTAAATGTGTTTATATATGTACTATCCTATTTTCATAGACAAATGAATATAAATTTACAAAATTTAATATTTAATTTAGAATTTATTTTTTGAAAAAATATTTTATTCAAATAAATATTTCTTACATCTCAGAATGGTACACATACAGTTCCCTTGCTATCACACAATCACTAGTACATACACTGCCTCACTACATTTCACTCGTGTACATTGATTACTCACTACACACTCATTCACTCATACATGCACACAGAGACTAACACGGAGAGGGGATCCAAACTATTTGCTTGCTTATCTTGCCCACCCTGGAATATTAGGTTCTTGCCTCCCCTCTATGTCAAACCTTTACATCCGTTGGTGATTCTGGTCGCTTCAAGACCTAAAGGAAGAATCAAAGCCTAAATATGGTGTGTGCGGATGCCTCTTCCAATTAGTTCAAAGTGAAACCTTGAGGTCGCCTTCCCAGTCTATTTTTAGTCTTCGACTTCTTGCTCCAGAATTTTTCCAATCGTCTGTCGTACCTATCAGAATAAAGTAACACAGTAAACTTAAAAAGAATTCATTTGAAAATATTAATTTAATTTAGATTCTTATTTGCCGAAGTTATTTAGGTTGTTTCTCATCAGCTTTCTAGACAGGGCCAAGCGAGCATATATATATATATATGTGTGTGTGTGTGTGTGTGTGCACTTGAACAACGTATAATATTTACAGTGGTACACTGTAAATACTATAATGTCTGAGCACGTAGTATTTTTCCCACAGGCAACTACAAAGGTCAAATCTTTAGATTCAACTTGGCGTAGTGAATTTGACCTCGACAAATTCAATATCAATGCACAAGCATAATAGATGTATACATATACATGTATATATATAATCATTATGTACAAGTGCATGTGCAACAAAAAAGTCGGAAAACAAGCTCAATAGCAAACCAATTCATGGACATGGCAAAGCATAAGTGCATGTGTAGCTAAACTGGTCGGGTAGAAAAGCAAGTTCATGTATAAGCGAGTCGGGCCAGAAATGAATATGCACCAGCATCAAGTAACAAAAATAATAGTCAACATTCCAACTGCTACTGGTCAAAAACATGCAACAATCATGGCATGCACAAAGACATAGCAATCAAGCAATGCCTAGTGCAACAAACTGGCCAAACACAAAGTTCTTAAGGATGGTAAGTACCAAGCTTAGGACAACTGTACAAGTACGTGTAAAGACAAGGCATGACACAAGTATATAAACAACCAAGTTATTAAACTCGTGGACATGACCAAGAAGTGCGAGACAACAAATGTTCAAACACAAGCATCAAGGCAGTGGAAACATTGAAATGGTGAAGCATATTGACAAATGATCAAGCTAACCACAAGTGCATGTGCAACTAGCTCAAGGCAGTACACTTGCAAATGTTCAAGATTAATGCAAAGACCAAACATGTACAACCATCACATGCTAACTACAAAACAGTGAGGCCCATGACTTAAAATTGAACAAAGCAACAACTTTAGAATATGTTCATGAAACAACGCAGTGAAGCGTCACTCAAGGCCGAAGCATGGAAAGCAAGGCAAGTGTAGTATTTTTCTTATGGAAAAAATCAAAGTGCAAAATCTGTCTCCATCAGTCAAAAGGAGTAATATTTAAAATGCACAAAGCTACAACGATTGAATTCAACAAATATGCAAAAGAAATCGAAGTATGGTATCTACTCTTATCACCAATGATCAAAAGGAAGTGGTAGAGAATGTTTTTTTATTCGAATAAGTAATTTTAGGAAGCAGATATGAAGAATATATCAATTATGAAATACGTTTGAAACTATCAAAGGTTATTATCACCTAAAAGGAAAATCAAATTATTACGAGATACGCTTTCTTTTATTTTCAGCAAGAAGACCAAATCAACTTTCTACGAATAAGAGACTATAGGATATTAGAATCCTATAAATATTCTAAATATCATCATCAAAATATGATAAGGGAGTCCGAGCTAAATTCATAATAAAGCAACGGATTTAATCATACCAAATTTTCAAGCAACTATCACGTCTCAGTGAACTCTCAAATCCACATCTTCAACAAGCGTTGAACATCCATAGATCGACAAAGCCACAAAACAACCATTAGTGTTTCGATTGAAGCAACTTATAGAGGAAGAAGCAGATTGAGAAAACTCTAATTTTCAGAGTCAGTCACCATTAAAGGGAAGCCGAGACCGACATATAAATTTAATTGAGCCGATCAATTCTCAAGGGACGGAGCGTACAATTTTAAGCGAGCCGACCGAAGGATTTAAAAGACTATAGCACATCATACATTATAGAGAAAAATATATATTTTTAGTGTCTTGATTTATTTATAACTAGGTTTAGTTTATTAGTGGTTTAGGTCTTTAAGCTTTTATTTATTGCATTGTATTTCTTTTATTTTGTTAAACTCTAGTTTTAAGTAGCTAAGTTGCAAACTACGGGGATTGTAGTTTGAGAATTCGCAACTCAGGGGATTGAGTCGTGGTAGGTTTTCAGCGTTGGGTTAGGATAATTAGGTGAGCAATAGTCATAAGTTTACTAGGTTATGTAAATGGTGTATTGTTTAGCATTTAGTCGAAACATTAGGATATAAGTTTTGAGCGTAGGGTTAAAATAATGAAGGGAGCAAAAGTCGCGAGTTTACGGAGATTATAAGCGTAAAAAATGTCTAATTCATAATAGAAACATTGGGGGCAACAATAGGCAGGGTTTTACCGAAGCTGGGTATTATTTATGTTATTTACTTTCTGCATTTAATCTAGTTATTATCTATGTTGATTCATTATTAATCGTTATTCTATGAAATATTATTATAAACCCTATTCACCCCTCTAGGATTAATTTAGATCCTACAACTATAATACCCCCACACTTTTCTACGCCCAAATTTCGACCAAAAATCAAAACTCAAACACATCCAAGCATGGATCGTTTATGTCTGGTACCTGCAATAAACGCTCCATGCTTGGATTTGTTTGAGTTTCGATTTTTTTTGGTCGAAATTTGGGCGTAGAAAAGTGTAAGGTGTTACATTTGGTATCAGAGCTTAGGTTAAACGATCAGAGGAGTTAGTTAAATTAGGACTTGTGAGAGAACATAATTCGATTTTCTTTTCTGGTTTTCTTCGTCTTTCTTACTCGAATTTAATTTATTTCAGTGACAAATTAGTTGTAGGCCTTATTATATAAAATGGGCTTTAAAGCGACTAAGAGTTGAAATAGGTTGAGTTCGGGTTTCTAGCCAAGTACGTCTTACCCCATAGTACATTAGCAATCTCGTCGCAAAGAGCATGAGGACAACATGTGGTGGATTCCGATTGATTCGGGCTTGGAAACTGGAAAGTATATATAATATAAAAATCTAGCTACAACCGAGATAGTCATTGTTTTTTGTTCTGGTCTTGTTTAGTAGTTCCAGTTAAGACCATTGCTCGATCTAAAACGGGAAAAGGTTCACATTGGTATGTCGTATCTATGTCGGAGAATTTAATTACGATGTATATCTGTTCATTACTTCGTTGAATTTCCGAATCTACCTTTATTGTAGGTAACCAGATATAAACGCTCCATGCTAGGATGTGTTTGAGTTTCGATTTTTGGTCGAAATTTGGGCGTAGAAAAGTGTGGGGTGTTACAACAACTCTGAGAGAATGACATCACTCTAAATTAATTGTTCATTCTGGTGGTAATAAGATGTATTGAGACATGAAGAAAGTTTACTGCTGGAGATGACAAAAGGGGATGTTAGAATATTAATATCGAAGCATAAGAATTTCCAGTTGGTTAAAGGTGAGAAGAAAATGCGGAGAGGGTTATTATAGCAATTAGAAGTACCCACATGGAAATGGAAATAAGTGTCGATGGATTGCATTAATGGATTGCCATGAACTAGGGTAGAATATGATGGCACATAGGTAATTATGGATCGCTTGACCAAAAGCACGAGATTTATTCCTATCAATTCTACCAGGACGGCATTCTAGTTGGCTAAGCTGTATATTTGATTGATAATTCAATTCCATGGAAAACTAAGAGTATAATAAGTGATCAAGACCCTTTATTTACAGATGGGTTCTAGAAGAGCTTGCAAAAAGCATTAAGAGCGTACGACTTATCATCCCCAAATCGAGTGTAACACCCGTATTTTCTGTGGACATAAAGTAACAAAACAAAGTATACTTAATTTTTAAAAGAAGAATTAAGGGAAACGTGTTGCGTCATTGCGTTCGTCTTGGAATTCTGCTTGAGATAGAGTCCGAGTTTGCATAAATCGGACTCCGTATGAAAAAGTTATGACATTTAGAAGTTTCAGGAATTTAAAATTAAAACCAGCCCGAATTCAAAATTTAAAGTTTCGAAATTCAAATTACACACCCGGGTTGGGCGGGAAATTTCCCGCCCAGGACCCAGGTCAACCAGGGGGTCGACCTGGGGGTCAACCTGGGTAGAACAGGTCGACCTAGGGGTCGACCTCCCCCCTTTTCCAGATCAGTGGACAGATTCGTTTTTCTGCATTTAGACGGCCGTTCTGACCAGATTCGTTGCTCCTAAGCTATTTAAACACCCCCCAAACCTCACTTTCTCTCCACACAATTTCATTACGCCTTTACTCTGCCCTAACTCATATTAAAATAAATCAATGGCATCGCTAAACCTAAGCTAGAACAAGTGCCCCTTCTTCTTCCAATCTGAATAGGATTAAAAGAGAACAACTATAACCGTTTTTTTTAGAATCCAACCAAGGTTAGTACAGTTAATTTCAGATATGAAATTTAATTATGATCTTGACATGGTTATAAATCTGAATTGGAGATTATCTTATTCTTGTTTATCAGATCTGTTTTTCTGTGTAGATCTATCTTATTCCTGTTTATCAGATCTGTTTTTCTGTGTAGATCTATCTTATTAATTTTATTGTAACTATTCTGTATCTCTTCCTTCCTCCTATTCTATAGCCAGGCTACCATGAGCCTGAGCCAAATCTTATAAGAGATTGATGCACGAATGCTAAATTTGGGGAAAATAATGAATGATGCATAATTGGACATGACTGATTTTAGAAAAGGGTATATGTTGTAATTTAAGATTTAGATCTAGGCATACTATATATGACGGTTTACGATTTGAAAGAAGGAGAATTATTGTATGACAATATATGACTTGTAATTTAGGGACATAATGCATATTATAATTCAAGATCTGATTTTGAGGACATAATACATGTTGTAATTTAAGATCTAGATTTGGGGCGTATTTTATATGACGATCTATGACTTGGAAGAAAAGGATATGTAACGTAGGCTTGAAAAACCTATATTATAATAGGGATAATTATAAATGTGAATACGCCTAATTTGGATTTTTGGATATTTGACATACGCGGTAATCAACGGCTATAATTTGGCATAATTTATATTGTGCATCATGATTTGGGTTTTTAGAGAATATTCTGTATGATACAAATTTAACTAAAATTTGGGACGTATGTTATATTGTGAATTATGACCATAATTTAGGCATGTAAAATTAGGCTTAATTTTTGATTAGGCGAAGTATGTATATGGATTTTTAAGGGACGATTAAATCTGTTAAATTGACTAATCTGCTAAATCTACTGAAACTGAATACGGTAATTTAGGGTATGGAAATCTGTGGGCTCGATCTAAAATTGAGCAAAACACATTAATAGAACTTTGGGTAATCTGCTGTAACTTGTAAAGAAGTTAATTTGTTGAATTGGCTTAATTAGCCTGATATTGGCATAATCTGTGAATGAATACTTTAGCAAAAAATAAGAATGCCGAGACACGAGGTTAGACTCTGTTTGCGGTAGAAGCCAGCCCGGACCCAACCGGCCTAACCAGCAATCGCAAACTGTCAGTCTAATGTGAGAGGTCGTAGGCATAAAAGATGCTTAGACACGAGGTTAGTTCTGGCTAATGGCAGAAGTCTTCACGGAGCCACCCGGCACATCCAGCGGCCACAAGCTACCGACCTAATGTGAGAGGTCTGTGCATTAATAATTAATTAATGCAAATCTAGGATAAATATAATGCCTAAAACGTGTTGGGTGGAAAAGGTTAATTCAACTAGACTGATGAATCTAATAAACCCGTTTTGTGAATCTGTAGGCCCAATACAAAGTTAGGTGAAACAATTTGTAAGTCTGTTAATCCATATATCTGGTCCGTTAGTCTGAAAACTTGTTAATCTGTATATTTGATCCGTTAGTCTGAAAACTTGTTAACCTGTATGTCTGATCTGAGAACTAGTTAATCTGAACTTTGTACATCTAAAATCTGTAAGCAAGTTAATCTGAAATCTGTTAGTCTGGGGACATAAGGTTAGGAGGGATAATTACTTGTGTCATCTGTTGTTTGGGACCCATATTAGTCAGTAGCTCTTTCTAGTATCAAACTATGACCCAACGTTAGGTAGGGGTCCAGGGCATGCTTACTGAACTAATTGTAAGAGGTTCACTCTGATAGTGGCGAGGGGTGTTGATGGCGCATTCCAACCGGGTCATGTGCGTGCATGGATCCGGTCTGCTCTGAGGATGTAAGACACCGTGACATCTGTAAATAGGTCTGTGTCTATAGGTCGCCACTTTAGGGAATGATACACCCTTCTGTGGGGCCGACACAGGGTATTTATGTATTGGGGAGCCGATTGCTTGGGGTAGAATTTAGGGTACACTTAGTTCTGTTTGTTTCTGTTGGGGTACCGTCTGTTTCTGTTGGGGTGGTAACACCTGTCTGTTTCTGTGTGGTACCTTCTGTTGGGGGTGGTAAAGGCCCATTACTAGTGTACACCTAATTCTAATATTCTGTTTCCGTAGGAAATATTCTGTTTTCGTCTCTGATTCTGTTTCTGCATCTGTTTCTATATCGTTTGTCTCTGTTCGGGTGGTAAAGGCCCATTACTAGCATTCTGTCTCTGTATCGTCTATCTCTATTAGGGTGGTAAAGGCCCATTACTAGCATCGTATTTCTGAAGAGATCGTTTTGTTTTCTGTTTAGACATTAGTACAACACCAAATTCTGTTATACTAGCATTAGTGCAGAGAAGTGAAAACCATTTAAGAAGCTTAGTTTAGCCTATATCATTCTGTCTCTTCTGTTAACCTGCTACTCCTGTTATGGTTATCTCTCCTCCAGTTTTATTTACATGTCATGATACTGTTATCTGTTTATATGCTGAAAGTCACTGGACTCGCCAGACTTATCTCTGACCTAGTTTGTTTCTCCTCTTTTCTTCCGTTCCCGCCCCCTCCCCCCAAGTTCTCAGGGTGGAAACATAGGAGCTTGATTCAGGTTCCATCTGCTTGAAGTGCTAGAAGTGCTTGAAATATTGCTTGGCTTTGATTCTACCTATTTATGGCATTCTCTGTTGGGGATTATAGCTTTAAAATTATGCATTCCGAAGGATTTTGTATAAGAATGATATTTGTGTTGGGTTTTGGTATTGTAATGTAACCAAACTTATTTCTGTTTCTGCTGTAATAAAGTTATAAATTTTTCAAGTACTACTTTACATATTTGTCTTGTAGATTTCTGTTCTGTTTGCTTATAACGTTCCACCGAAGTTAAAACATTCCCTTTGTGAGTGACCTTAAAGGAAGTGGGGTGTTACACTTAGTATCAGAGCTGAAGGTTACCAGATTTGATAAAAAGTTTTTGAAAATTATTTTCGAAAATGTATTAAAAAGAAAGTATTTTCAAAAGTAGAGTTTATTTTGAAAAATATAATCCCCAAAAAAAAAGCTATATATTTATCTTTCGATTCTCCGTTTTGAATCTCTTCCTTTTTCTTTTCAACATGTCTGGGGTACCCGAGATACCCGAGGGCATACCGATACCAACTTGGTTTAGAAGGTATCTGGAGGCAAGGGCCACCGCCGCATACCCAGCAGACGTTCCTCCCCCTCCCCCTCCCCGCGTTGATACTTTTTCGAAGATATGCAAGGACTTTCGGGCAATGGGTGGGAAACCTTTTCACGGGTCAGAGATGTTTGTTGAAGCTCGAAATTGGCTTAAGGAGGTGGAAGATTTGTTTGGTATCTTCGAGATAGAAAATTTAAGGAAGGTCCAATTAGCTACTTGGTTAATGAAGGACGAAGCCTCGTTTTGGTGGGAGGTCACGAGTGGAGAGCGTCCAGTAGAGACATGGATGGATTTCAGGCGTAGATTTGAGATGAAATTTCTCTCACGAGCAGAAGAGAATTTATACATGGAGAGGTTCTTAGCATTGAAGCAAGGGAAGTTATCAGTGAAGGAGTACGTCAACAAGTTCAATCAGTTGGCGAGATTCGGCTTAGACTTGGTAAACACACCTGAGAAGTAGGCCCTGAGATTCGTTAAAGGTTTGAATGAGCCGCTACACGGATTGGCTATGATCCACATTCCTATGGGGGATACCTTCGAGAAATTGGTTGACATGGCGTTAATGCATGAAGAGGAAGCCAAAAGTGAGAAGAAAGAAGAGAAGCTCGAAGGACCACAGAACAAGAAAGCGTGGCCCAAAAAGGAAACACAAAATAAGGATGAAAAGTCTGAAGATAAGAAGGATAAAAAGTGCTTTACTTATGGAAGCTTGACTCATCTGAACAAGGATTGCAGAAAGAGGAAGGGCGCTTGCTTCAAGTGTGGAGAAATGGGACACTTCACTAGGGACTGCCCAAAGAAACGAGGGCAAGGGCAGAGGGCAGAGCCTACTTCTAGAGGGCAGGCGAATGCTCTCGTGGCTGGTGGATAGGATAGAGAGAGGAAAATTTATGTAGAAGGATTAATTTCCTTATCTGATTATTGAGTTAAAACTCTCTTTGATTCTGGTATTTTGATTCTGTAATTGAGACTCTGCACTTTAATACTAGTCTTGTTTCTGATCCTGCTATAGTCTCAAACCCCATGAGGGTTACGACTCATTTGTTTGTGATAGGTTGGAGTTTGAGGGTATCTGGGTTGGGCGTTAAGTTGACTATGATGCATACATTCTGGGTTTTGTGGGATATGGTGGGGTTTTATCATGCTTAGTTTCCTAAGAGTCATTTGATAATCTGATCTGCACAAGTGTAGTCTGTAAGTATTTGAATATTTCTGATAAGGTTAGGGGTTTTTACTCAAAGCATGAAGAAGATTTCCAGTTTGACATTGTTTAATGGGAGTAGTTCTCTGAGTGTCAATATGATGTTGATTTCGGTCTTCGGGTTGATACTTAAGGATTTATTCTCTTAACTAATGTCTAATGGGAACAGAACTTTTGTTTTTGTACTTGCTTTTATCACTCGGTTGTATCCTATCGATCGAGTCTTCGACCTTTAGGTAGAAACTAATGGGTGTAAACATGTGTTTGAGACATGTTAATGGGTGTAAACATGTGTTTGAGACATGTTATGTTTGATGGTTGCAAGTGGTTGCTAGTGGTTGCTCGTGGATGCATATACACACACTAGGCACTAGATCGGCTCAAAAACACTCTCATACTGCATATGGATGTGTATGCATTCTTCAATTTTTGTGGATGCAAAATGATTGACTCATCACATGGATGTTGCATTTGGGTGAATGTTTATGCACTCATATAGAAATGATGTGTATCAAATAGGATTTCTTGCATACATAAGTGGACTCATGGCACTAACATAATTCGCATTAAGGAGGTCAACTGAATCGGTAGACCGCCTGATCTTTGCATTAGATAAGAGACATATACACACACTTTTGCATATGTTCATACAACATTAGAAGTTTTCTAAGGACAATGGATGCTTGTGGATGATGGTTGAGTAGATGGGTGAATGGATGGTAAGAAACATTCTTCTTAACTTGAAGATTTCGGGGACGAAATCCTTTAAGGAGGGGAGAATGCAACACCCCGTATTTTCTGTGAACATAAAGTAACAAAACAAAGTATACTTAATTTTTAAAAGAAGAATTAAGGAAAACGGGTTGCGCCATTGCGTTCTCTCGGAATTCTGCTTGAGATAGAGTCCAAGTTTGCGTAAATCGGACTCCGTATGAAGAAGTTATGGTACTAAGAAGGTTCAGGAATTTAAAATGAAAACCAGCCCGAATTCAAAATTTAAAGTTTCGAAATTCAAATTACACACCCGGGCTGGACGGGAAATTTCCTGCCCAGGACCCAGGTCAACTGGGTAGAACAGGTCGACTTGGGGGGTCGACCGCCCCCCTTTTCCAGATCCATGGACAGATTCGTTTTTCTGCATTTAGACGCCGATTCTGACCAGATTCGTTGCTCCTAAGCTATTTAAACACCCCCAAACCTCACTTTCTCTCCACACAATTTCATTATGCCTTTACTCTGCCCTAACTCATATTAAAATAAATCAATGGCGTCGCTACTCTACTGAAACCTAAGCTAGAACAAGTACTCCTTCTTCTTCCAATCTGAATAGGATTAAAAGAGAACAACTACAACCCTTTTTCTTTTAGAATCCAACCAAGGCGAGTACATTTATTTTCAGATATGAAATTTAATTATGATCTTGACATGGTTATAAATCTGAATTGGAGATTATCTTAATCTTGTTTATCAGATCTGTTTTTCTATGTAGATCTATCTTATTCCTACTTATCAGATCTGTTTTTCTGTGTAGATCTATCTTATTAATATTATTGTAACTATTTCATATCTCTTCCTTCCTCCTGTTCTATAGTCAGGCTACCACGAGCCTGAGTCAAATCTCATAAGACATTGACGCACGAATGCTAAATTTGAGGAAAGTAATGAATGATGCATAATTGGACATGACTGATTTGTGACTGATTTAAGAAAAGGGTATATGTTGTAATTTAAGATTTAGATCTAGGTATACTATATATGACGGTTTATGATTTGGTAGAAGGAGAATTATTGTATGACAATATATGACTTGTAATTTGGGGACAAAATGCATGTTATAATTCAAGATATGATTTTGAGGACATAATACATGTTGTAATTTAAGATCTAGATTTGGGGCGTATTTTATATGACGATCTATGACTTGGAAGAAAAGGATATGTGACCTAGGCCTGAAAAACCTATATTATAATATGGATAATTATAAATGTGAATACGCCTAATTCAGATTTTTGGATATTTGACATACGCGGTAATCAACGGCTATGATTTGGTTTAATTTATATTGTGCATCATGATTTGGGTTTTTTAGACAGTATTCTGTATGATGCAAATTTAACTAAAATTTGGAACGTATGTTATATTGTGAATTATGACCATAATTTGGGCATGTAAAATAAGGCTTAATTTTATGATTAGGCGAAGTATGTCAATGGAATTTTAAGGGATGATTAAATCTGTTAAATTGCCTAATCTGCTAAATCTGTTGAAACAGAATACGGTAATTTGGGGTATGGAAATATGTGGGCTCGATCTAAAATTGAGCAAAACACATTAATAGAACTTTGGGTAATCTGCTGTAACTTGTAAAGAAGTTAATTTGTTGAATTGGCATAATTAGTCTGATATTGGCATAATCTATGAATGAATGATTTAGCTAAAAATAAGAATGCTGAGACACGAGGTTAGACTCTGTTTGCGGTAGAAGCCTGCCCGGACCTAACCGGCCTAACCAGCAGCCGCAAACTATCAGTCTAATGTGAGAGGTCGTAGGCATAAAAGATGCTTAGACACGAGGTTAGGTCTGGCTTGTGGCAGAAGTCTGCCCGAAACCGCCCAGCACATCCAGCGGCCACAAGCTACCGACCTAATGTGAGAGGTCTGTGCATTAATAATTAATTAATGCAAGTCTAGGATAAATATGATGCCTAAAACGTGTTGGGTGGGTAAGGTTAAATCAACTGGACTGATGAATCTAATAAACTCGTTTCGTGAATCTGTAGGCCCAATACAAAGTTAGGTGAAACAATCTGTAAGTCCGTTTATTCGTACATCTGATCCGTTAGTCTGAAAACTTGATAATCTGTATATCTGATCCGTTAGTCTGAAAACTTGTTAACCTGTATGTCTTATATGAGAATTAGTTAATCTGAACTTTGTACATCTGAAATCTGTAAGCAAGTTAATATGAAATCTGTTAGTCTGGGGACACAAGGTTAGGAGGGGTAATTACTTGTGCCATCTGTTGTTTAGGACCCATATTAGTCAGTAACCCTTTCTGGTATCAAACTATGACCCAACATTAGGTAGGGGTCGAGGGCACGCTTACTGAACTAATTGTAAGAGGTTCACTCTGATAATGGCGAGGGGTGTAGATGGCGCATTCCAACTGGGTCATGTGCGTGCATGGATCCGGTCTGCTCTGAGGATGTAAGACACCGTGACATTTGTAAATAGGTCTGTGTCTATAGGTTTCCATTTTAGGGAATGATACACACTTCTGTGGGGCCGGCACAAGGTATTTATGTATTAGGGAGCCGATCGCTTGGGGTAGAATTTAGGGTACATTTAGTTCTGTCTGTTTCTTTTGGGGTGGTAACACCTATCTGTTTCTGTGTGGTACCGTCTGTTGGGGTGGTAAAGGCCCATTACTATTGTACACCTAATTCTAATATTCTGTTTCCGTAGGGAATATTCTGTTTCCGTCTCTGATTCTATTTCTGCCTCTGTTTCTATACCGTCTGTCTCTATTCGGGTGGTAAAGGCCCATTACTAGCATTCTGTCTCTGTACCATCTGTCTCTATTAGGGTGGTAAAGGCCCATTACTAACATCGTATTTCTGAAGAGATCGTTCTATTTTCTGTTTAGACATAAGGACAACACCTAATTCTGTTATACTAGTATTAGTGCAAAGAAGTGAAAACCAAGTAAGAAGCTTAGTTTAGCCTATATCATTCTATCTCTTCTGTTAACCTGCTACTCCTGTTATGGTTATCTCTCATCCAGTTTTATTTACATGTCATGATATTGTTATCTGTTTATATGCTGAAAGTCACTGGACTCGCCAGACTTATGTCTGACCTAGTTTGTTTCGCCTCTTTTCTTCCTCCCCCCAGGTTCTCAGGGAGGAAACATAGGAGCCTGATTCAGGTTCCATCTACTTGAAGTTCTTGAAATATTGCTTGGCTTTGATTCTACCTATTTATGGCATTCTCTTTTAGGGATTATGGCTTTAAAATTATGCATTCTGAAGGATTTTGTATAAGACTGGTATTTGTGTACTTGGGTTTTGGTATTGTGATGTAACCAAACTTATTTCTGTTTCTGCTGTAATAAAGTTATAAATTTTTCAAGTACTACTTTACATATTTGTCTTGTAAATTTCTGTTCCGTTTACTTATAACGTTCCACCGAAGTTAAGGCATTCCCTTTGTGAGTGACCTTAACGGAAGTGGGGTGTTACATCGATGGTCAGACCGAGAGGGTTAACCAAGTATTAGAAGATATTCTTAGAACTTGTGTGTTAGATTTTATAGGCTCGTGGGAAGTCCATCTTTATCTAATTGAGTTTGCCTATAATAATAGTTATTAGTCAAGTATTGGTATGGCACCATATAAGGTATTGTACGGCAGACCATGCGATTCAAACTCTTACTGGTTTAAAAATGGAGATAAGTTGGTACTTGGGTCCAAGATGATAAGGGAGACGACTTATAAGGCTGAGATCATTTGATAGCGAATGAAGGCAGCCCAAGATCACCAAAAGAGTTCTACTGATAAGATAATAAAGGATTTGAAATTCTCAGTTGGAGATTTGGTGTTTGTAAGGGTTTCACATCTAAGGAATGTTGTTCGATGCGGAAGAAAAGGCAAGTTAGCTCCAAGATTTGTTGGGCTATTTCCGATTACAAAGCGTATTGGGAAGCCTGCTTATAAAGTGGATTTACCTGAGGAGATGGAAGGTGTGCACAATTTTTTTCACATCTCATATATTCTGAAGTTTGTACATGACTCGAGTATAGTAGTATCTCCAGATTAGATGGAAGACTTAAAAGTAGAGATGGAAGTTTCTAGACCTTGGAAGCAGCTTTGAGTTATTAGGAATGACATGAAACAACTTGGGAGGAAGGTGGTCAGGCTAGTAAAGGTACAAAGGAGAGAGAATGATGATGATTGCACATGGAAAACAAAAGAGAGTATGAAGTGAGCCTATCCAGTATTCTTCGAGTGGTATGTCCCATATATTGTATCAACTTATGACAATGTGTAATGTACTATTAGAGATCTGCATGCTATGATAAGAATGGTTTGCGTTGATTGTTGGATGTTGGACTAGACAATGGATTGGATGCTCGTGGATGGTAGACATGTGAGACGTCATGTTTGCTCATGTTCTTTTTGGGATTTCTAAGGTGGAATTCCTAAAAGAGAGAGAATGTAACGACCCATATTTTACATATCGGAGGATCATAAAAAAGTACTATTTAATCTCTAATGGTTGTATCATTCTAATATTTTAATGCATAGTTCATGGAGATGTGATACATGTCCATGGTTTTTACTGAATCCTTTTGTGACCATTTGCCCCATGTGATACCTTATTTTAGCCATAACTTTTGATAGGGACCGAATTAGGTATTCTAACTAGTCTCATTGGATTAGGATGATAGTTGCCCATTTCGTAGAGTGGTCATAGTATGAAAATGATTCAGTAGTTTGAGCAAAATCACTATTTTAAGTTTTCATTTCTACATAACGGATTTTTAAATAGCAAATGGGCCGACTAGTGGCCCCATCAAGCTAATGAATTGCAGTTATAAACAGAAGTTGTGGGGAGTGAATCAGAACTTTTCTCCTTATTCAAACATTAGGTTGGTTGTCTGTGATTCTTCGATTCAACCTAATCTCTCTAACCTCAGTCTCTTTCTTAGGTTAATTAAACACCTTATACATTAATTCTACGGAAAGACCCGATCATATATGCTAATTTATGATCTGGACATCCGAGGATAATCAAATTTTGACATTTATTAAGTAATTTTTTAGATTCAACACGATTAGTATATGGTTGGTCTCAAATTATGATAAATCTATGATTGTTATTTAATGATTCATGACTTTATGTATCCATATATTTGTATATGTAGAAATTGTATGAATTGATGTTTGAATGCTTGAAATTATATGATATTCTTGATTTGGTCGTTTAAACTACTTGGACAAGAACTAGAATCAAAGATCGGTGCAGATCGAAAGTTCAAATCGTTGGAATCAGACGAAACATGGTGGAGAGGCTCTAAAAGACACAAGAAAGCAATAATAAAATTTCGAAGCCAAAAATGACTAAGTGCGAGGACTAGCACCGATCCATAGCCTATGGACTGATACTGATCCATCATACCACTTCAGATGGACATGATACTTTGGGCATGGCATTATATTGTCTAGGGAAGGCTTTGGTGTAAGTACGATGAAGATCGATAGGTCGAAAGGAATTAAATCAAGCACATGTTGATGGATCGACAAGTTTTTTCTTCGAGAAGGAATTTGGGCATGCAAGTGGACCAAAGGAAAGTTATTGAGGCTTAGATAGGATAAGTGCCAACACTTAGCAAAAATTTGCTAAGCATATGGACCGACACCAGTCCATTGGGGATGGACTTGCAGCGGCCCATGAAGTTGAATAATATGGACTGGAGGTCCATAGTGGATGGTCAGAGGTTACACTGGGTGAAAGTTATCATCGAAAAGGTGTTGATTCTTTGATTGTTAACTTAGACGGGGTAGTCAAAGGTGAAAGTGATAAACAAATGGAGATGTAATCAGGTTGCGAGATAATGGGTTGATTCCAGTAAGATTGAACATAAAGATGAAGTTATGGATGGCTCATATCCGAGGAATCGTTGGTAGCTCGGAGTGTTCCAGATGCGAATTCGAAGTAGGGGTATTGTAGAGATGCCCATTAGGATCGAGGAGATCGTGTACCTTGGATCGCTTGAGAAGTGATCTAGTTGTCTTGGGAAAACAAACGTATGTATGATGTAGGGTAGTCTGACTAGAACCGGGGTTCTTCATTAACCCCTGACATAAGTGAGGATGGTCATGTGGGTTATCAAAGTGTTCAAGGCTTTAGATGGTGATAAACAGGAAATTGTTTGATGGATGTTATATGTGCTTTGGATGTTCTCTTTCTTTCTCTGGGTAGACTATCTGAAACTACCCTATTATACACCATTTGTACTCATAACCAAAACTATGCACTGTACAAGCAACTAATCGATGTAAAGCGATCGTCAAAGTAAAGAAATAGTAGAAAAGAAGAGAAAAGGGAAAGAAAAGAAGGAAATAGATGAAAAGAGAATATAAAACTCAATCATAGAACCTATCATATATCTCACATCTCATCAGATTACATATAATCATAACTATCACAGATATAAAACAAGAGAGACAGTAATAATAACTATATAAACCACAGAATCATGGTACATAAAGTCATACATTTATACATAAAAGTAGTAGAGTTTATACAAGTGACAAATAAATTCAAATTGACAAACTGTCTCTACAATAAATACATAACATTGTTAAGGCTCCACAGTGATATCGGAATAAGCATTAGGGATACGAGTATGAATATGTAAAATGTCACCTCATGCGAATCCACCTGCCAACTCCAAATAATACCACTACCTGTCACCTGGACTGCTCTTCGGCATCGTTGATGAGCGCTGAGGTAACAAGAGAGAAATAAAACCATGGGCATACAACAGTCTGATGTGAATGATAAATAAACCTCAAAGTACTATAAAAGTTGTAATAGTATACAAGGCGCAGAGGGTATGGAAAATCATATATGTCCTGCCCCTTCATCCATAGAGTTTGCACATAACAATCGATATATGCTACAATATGATAAACATCATATAGAGAAGGTGTGATAGATACCTAAGTGAATAATGGTGATAAATAAGTAAATAGCCATAACATCTATCAACCATCCACTAATTCACTCACTTAATGCGAAAAGCGTATGGCACCCAGTACTCCAATCACCAAATCCATCGAGCCACCAGCAGTCCCCACAACATGAGCTCACCAAACTATCGATATGTCCTATTGCATGAACTATAGCCGATAACTCTACCCAATACAAACAACATAGGCTCTGGGGGCCAGGTCGACTAATCCACACTGTATTGGCTCTGATCCATCCTTGTTTCACTCTCTCAAAGGCATACCGAAATCACGAATACCAATAACTCCTTTGAACACGTTCTCCACAACAAAATCCATCTCTAGACTGGCCATTAAACTCCCATCTGAAGTCATCACGATATGGGAACCACCCCCGACGATCATCATATTATGATATCATTTTGTGTCTTCCATCTCTATCTCTTTGGCAGTCGCCTCAATATGACTTAATGTAGCCTTTTCTGCATCTTAAAGAAAACCATTCATCGTAACTGCCTTGCTCCCCATCCTCGAATCACCGTCGTCGAATGGAAACTCACCATATAAAAGCACCACATCATTGCCTTGCGCCAAAGTACTAATCAAAGAGCTACCGTATCGAAATCATGATTGAACAAACCAATGCCCTTCTCCTCTAAATCGCACCATAGTCCATGTCAAAATGGTCAATTACAATGGTAATCAATATCGACCATTCTATAGTAATCAATAACGACTATCAGGATCATGTATTTAACCAAAATTGGTTAAATACCCATCTAAGGGAAACGTCTGACATTTGTTGCAAAATTCAAGCTCGTCGCCAGGTCCATCCATCGTCTACAGATCGGCTATCAAGCTTTAGTATCGCTTCTTCTTCAAATCTGTTGCCAAGCTCCAATGTTGCTTCGTCGTCGAATCCATGCATGCGCTATGAAGCTCCTTCGCGAATTTATCTCATCCATTTTAGTCTATCATCCTTGCGCACTCGACCAATATACACTCACATATGTATTTGATTAATAAGTATGCCAAATTCTAGTGAATGAGAATTTCTAATACTAGAATTTCTAATACAAATTCCTAAACTAGCATACAGACATCCATAATGGCATTAATAAATCCAGTAGGACCTATCTATAGTAATAAATGTAAAATAAATGTCAAAATAGCCAAAATCTAGCAGTATGATTAAAATAGTGTGTAAACGGTAAACATCACATAATAGTGCGTAAACTGATAAAAATGTGACTATTAGATTAAATCTACTTACATCAGTATTATTCTTTTTATTTATTATTTGCTAAGTTCAACAGTGTTAAATATTACGTTTTATAATTAGAAATTGATTAAAACATCAAGTTTACAATATACAAACATATACAGTTCAGTGAGAGACAATGTCACTCACATCGACCAAATCAGCCAAAACAAGCTCTAAAGCGTGGAGCTTGTCAATAAGAGTCCAATAGAAGCAACGGTATCTAAATCAGACCTTGTACACAAATGTTATGACATATGTAAATTTCATGATTATTTTAATAAGTAAATTGGCTAATCACAAATTAAACTACTAATTACCTCATCAACACTTAATACTAATTCCTTCCCAAATACAATGGCTGTTTCCTGTGCATTCCAAACCCGCTTCTCATAAACTTCACTCTTTGATTTCTAACTCATTTCTTAATGAAATTGACTATCGCCTTCGCCGACAACTCCCTCTTCAAAACCTCTTCACCCTGGTACCAAAAAGTATGAACTTGATCTCCCTTGTAAAAATGCGACTGGAGATGCATCCCTCCCCGCCAAAGCCGAGAATGCATTTTTTCCATTCTCGATCGCGACTTCAGATTGGAGAGGCAAACAAACTTTTCAAGGACGAGTTCAATGGTCCTGCTCTCATCTCCTAACTCTGGCAAGATGCCTCCTAAAGCCGAAATCTAATCAGCATGCCAAGGCCGACATCTCCAAGGAAAAACTACCACACAAATGAAAATGAAAATGGGTTTGTGGAGAAACTCGATTCATGAATTTAGGAGATGGTTTCGTGATTTTAGGTGGAGTGGTTTGAAGAAAATAATTATTCGTTGAGGAAAAGAGGAGGTAGCCATTTCTCTTATAAAAACAATGGAGCAGTAAAAGGAAACGAAGGGTGATGAATAGTAACGACCCAATAACCACTTGGGCTTGTGGAATATTTAATTATTATTATTTTTTCTCTAGTTAACCCAAAAACTCGTGAACTCCAATCAAAACATGCCGCATGTCGTCATCTGTGTAAAAACACCTTTTGAAAATAATGATACTAGTCTCGAGACCTAACTAAGTCATATGTGGAAGTTAGCCTTCATTACTCGAATTATACAATATTAGTTTCTTACAGAAATTGACATGCATTTTATTTACGCTCGGCCAAACGGTACATCCAATCGCTATGAAAATTAAAGGCATGCAATGACTCATCGCAATGATTGCAGAAATATAAGTTTCTTTGTAATATGACATTGTACATCTGGAACGACTATTTATGTGTATTTCAAGATTGAGATGACCACCAACTGGT
Source organism: Allium sativum (assembly GCA_030737875.1). NCBI lineage: Eukaryota > Viridiplantae > Streptophyta > Magnoliopsida > Asparagales > Amaryllidaceae > Allium > Allium sativum. The sequence continues at coordinate 10,169,886 of JASFAX010000024.1, forward strand.
CTGAAGTCAAAATATAGCGATCTATATACTTATTTTTCATGTAATGAACAATCGGGACTCAATTGAACTGGTTCCAAGTCCCAATTTGATCGTTCATGAAAAATCACACTTCGAAATCATTAATCCAATAATTAACATCGATATTTAAATAAAATATTCAAATATACAATCATTAAAATATGGGTCGTTACACTATCATCATAGGATACTGAAGAAAAGTCGGGATTGGGAATCCTATTCTGACAACTATTTATATATATGTTTTTTTTTCTCATTTTAGTAGCATATTTTATTTGGTTATTATGTACTAAATCTTTGGTTCAGGGACAGGTTAGGTGAGACTTGAACAGTCTAGTATCATTTTTCCTGTATAGTTGTTGCTATTTATTTATCGGTCATACCAGACTGTTGTCTAACTCAAGGTTTTATGTATCCTCTTATTACCTTGGATGCTCATCAATGATATTGTTGAGTAGACTGAACAGTAGAGTTGGAGACGAGGAAGTTGATCGATGACGAGCTTGAGGCTTACATATTATTCTTTTATTATACAGTATTTGATTGTTTCTGTTGTCTGTTTGACAAACTCTGAAAGGGAAGTAGTAAGGCTTAATGTATCCAGATATTTGAGATGTATTATACATAATTTTTGAAATTTCATGGAGATGGGATTTTCTGCTTTATGTTTCATTACTATATTATGTTGTATATTTTATTATTATATATTACTCATGCGCTGTGAGATATACGACATGTTCTATTTTGATTTATCTTCCCCGATGGTCATCTTATATCAGCCTGACAAGACATGCACAACACTTTTCCTATAGTTTGGTGTAGGAGGCATAAGGCAATCGTTACATAGAAGTTATATGTAAAGTTTTAGATAGGATAGAGTGGACCATGATAGGTCAGGTCTGACACTTCATATATATTAACTCCAATTCATCAAAAATGCTCCAAACTTGGTGAAATTTTCTAAGCCTCTTCTCTGCTTCTTCAAAGGGCACTTGCCAAATTTTTAGTTATTACATCTTCATCCCATCGTTTTAACTTCTTTGAATATTTGCTGAGGTAAAAAGCTAATTAACATATGCTATCAATAATGGCTTGAACTTCTAATTTTTCAACTTTAAACTATTGATTCTCTAGTTTCGGATGTAGCAGTTTTTTTTAAATAGTATTATGTTTATGGATTTTATTGTTAATTTTAAAGTAATGCTTAATTTACAATTGCTTTATTTAGAGCACTTGCAATATCAATCTAACTAATAAAACCATAGGAATGCTTAATGTTGTAATGATGTTGTATAATAATTACATATAGCAAACCCTTATTGTTACGTCGTTACCTACTCTAATTTTCCAAATATTGAATTGATTTATATTTGAATTGAAAATAGCTATGTTCTTATGGAAAAACAGATTTAATTTTTTTAATAAAAATGATGCTTGAAAAAAAATAAAGAATCAGTGGTTCAATGTTTGAAAGCCAAAACACAGTCAAAAAGGTTATATTAACGCATATATAGTGTACCTAATTAAGATAACTACAACTGTATGTGACTTAATGGTAAAGATAGTTTATTGATTTGACGCTTCAAAGTAAATTATGTTTTTTAAAATATAAAGATAAATTGAAGTGCGAGTGTTAACATTCAAGATTCAAAACTTTTATTTTCCCGCTCTTTGTTCACTTTAAATTTGCAATATTTCAAATACATTTCACAATTTTTTTGTAGTTTTGAATTCCAATTACTATGTCTATAGATGTAGTTATAGTTTAAGAACCCCAATATAAAACAATATTATTTTAGAGCTCTGCTTGAAGTATCTTTTTTTCTTCCCATGATTGAGTTATTTTGGAATGCTTATATTTCATGTGTTGTCATAACTTTGTTCATAAGTTTTTTCATATCAGACGTCGTTGGTTAAAAAACACAGTGAAAACTATTGCAATTTAATTTTGATGATAATTTTCAATCCATTGAATTGTGGTATTTTTGGAGGTTATAATGTTTTTTTTTCCAATTTTAACCCTCTTAGGTATATCAGAAAATTATCTTTTTCAAAACAAGATATTAAATATAAGGTTATATATGTAATATCACTTTAATGGAAACTCTTCAAACAGGCGTATGTTAAAATCTCCAACAAGCATTGATTGGGGAAGTCAATAATACAAGTAAAACAACAAAAGTCGGTGCAAAATTTTGAAGTAGCCGTATGCTAAAATTTCAGGACGGTTGGGCTAAGGTCCGCATTAAGTTTCAAAATACACTAAACATCACTATTTAAAATCATTGTACATTAGATTCCTTTTTTTGAAAATCATCAAAAATCAACGTAAAAATCTACCAATCTTTAAAACTTAATTCAGTTTAAAATCATCTTCGTGTAAGAAAAAAATTGCTTCAAAATAAAAAATATCACACTTCAGCAAATCATGCAGGAATAATTGTAGTTCTTCGAAAAAACTACAGACATCACTATAACTATAACAAAAAAATTGCATACTTTTATTCATTTTTTGTTGATTGCTTAAAAATTTAAAGTCCAATGACTATTATTCGATATCGCATTATTTTAGAAAAGTCAATAAAAAATAATGCAAACTGCATACAAATAAAAAATATCTCACTTCGAGTAAAAATGCCAAAAAAAAAAGCAAGTACACAGAAAAATTACAAACATGTATGTGGTTTTTGATACACTGAAACATGCCTGCAATACACTATGAGAATAGTTGCATATATGTGTGTACTTTTTGCAATAAGTGCAGTTGCAATTTTTTTTCTTTTCCAGTAATTTTCTATTAATATTTATGATTTTTTAAATTTTTTATTCAGTAGCAGCACAAAATAAGCATGGAAAATACATTACTATAGTAACAAGGACCCACTTTGAAACAAAACTTGCATATGGATCCGTATTGCATTATCTTTGATTTCAGTGACATGTCCCTGATATTCAATTAAATATAATATTATATATGTAATATCATTTTAGTGGAAATTCTTCAAACCTATGTATGCTAAAATCTCCAACATGCGTTCATTGGGTAAAGCAATACTACAAGTAAAACAACCAAAACTAATGCAATTGTTGAAAGTCCAAATTGGCACTTTTAAAATCTCTTATAATTAACACTACAAGACTTCCAAAGTAATGCCTTCAAGTTTTATTCAAATTTAACGAAAAACCCCCAATAAATAGTGGATTTTGAGCATAACATCATGAATGTGAATAAAATTAATGGAATGAAGATAAAATAGTTAAGAGTACAAAATTAATTAGATCGGAATCAGTTATCTATACACAAAGATGTCTAACGTATATAATTGTTTATTCATCTAGTTAAATGATAACAAAAATGGGCTTAATTTTCATTTATGGGATGCGTAGTTGTAAATGCATAATAATACCAAACAAATCTTATCTGACATTTAGCCCATGTCTTATTTCTAATGCATGGTATTTAAATAATGAATTCCGTAATAAAGCTGAAAATATCTAAAAATTAGAATATAATAATAATGACTAAATATTAAAAAAAAACTATTTGGAATTTTGTGATATTTCCAACTTGAAACTGACAAAACATTTGGGCTACTTGCTGAAGATATCAGGACACATATGCTACTAAAGATAAACAAACCTTAGATCATGGAATATGAACAATGACATTGACTTGGTTTCAGAATGACATATAATGAAGTAGAGACAAACCTGGTAGACCAAATGTAACACAAGATATAGGATGTAAAAGATTATTCTTTCATTGGATGTTAGAAGATACGTCTGTAATACCTCTTGTAACTTTGGCATTAAATATTTCAGTTAATTTGTTGTAGTCTAATTATGAAATTTATACAAATGATTGAATTTGACCATGAAACTTACGACATGAGTTGAACTATTGGTAACAGAGAGGTTGATTGGGCGATCAACCAGTAGGTTAGGGGTCGACCCATCTTTGAGTGTTGACAGCGTATTTTTATGTCTCGATGGCTCAGATTTAATGGCTTTAGTCGAACGACTGTGGTTGATACTTGCGCTTATAAATAAAAGTCTTAAAACTTCATTCTCTTCTCAAATTTTCTAGACATAAGAGCGAAGCTCTACCATTTTTTTTTCTCCTCATTCTTGACAAATCATAAAAGAAGAACTGAATGTTCATATACATACAATATAGAGGGGACTAGAAAATAAGTAGAATAGGATTGAATTAATCAACCTTCGCACTTAAGATATGTTCTTCAGATCTAGATATGATTTGTTCTATCTATTCATTTTTCTTTCCAATCCCAAATATCTTTTCGGATTTATAATCATAATATATGTATATTCCCTTCCATGTGTATTTCTTAATTTTATAAGGGACTGAAGTTGTATACAACTCTATAATTCAGATATAGAATCTAGGAGCAATTTCTAAAGTGAATGATAAATTATATTTACTGCCTATAATAAGATTGATCTCATTAAACCAAATGCCTAAACTACTGACGACTATTACTCTAAAACAGAGGAACCAACACCTAGAATAGAAGGCGTCATATGAACATCGTTTGACACAAGCAAGAAGGTGAGATCCTCCACATAGTCAGATGCTCAAGGGAGAAAAGAAGTTTCCTATCATAAGATGCATCCTGTAATAACAACTCGTTAAATTCACCAAGCTCACCGTCTTCGTGCAACTCCAAATTATCTTCAAAAGGACGGTAAAAAAAACCTACCGGACTCTCCATAACCACCAACAAACTTATAGGAAACGGGGCCATTGAGATCAAATCACATCTTAGAATCCACATGCATCCAAGCTTCCTCTCTTTCTAACGATATAATTTCAGAGATTTCTTTGCAAGCCAAAGGGATATGGGCGACGGTAGTAACATCAGCAGGTTTCGATTGGGGACCCAGTTTCTCGTTGGAGGCCTAAGAAGAGGGATCTTCACACAAGGTAGGTTATCGAACATAAGTTTACATTTCTCAGAGGAATGGCCAAATGATTGCAGATTTCAGGGCTCCACTTATATGTCACATTAACATGATAAACGTGATCTTCAATGTATACTCTAATTTTAGCGGAAAGGTGATAATCTGGAGTTATCTCAATCATGGTATGAGCATAAACAAGATTCTTACTAGCCATTGTGTTAGAATCGAAGCATTTCAGCGTACCAATGTGAAAATCCAACCAATTAAGCACAATGAGGGGCTAGAGGGCAGAAGAAACGTTGGTAAATGGGTCCATACCGCAATTGATGGGACTTGTTCTCTAGCTTTATCCACTGAAGCCTCCAACACCCTAAACCTCTCTTCACTAGACGAGAGCATAACATAGAACATTCCATTAAACAAAGTAATATGAATCTCACCTCTTATATGCCAAGCACTTCGACAAGCAGCACACTTGTCAAAATAGGAAGTTCGGAATCTAAAACAAACCCACGAGTCGGTCCTTCCAAAATATCTTTGTCTCACAGAGGATTTCAAATGGCGGTACCAAACCAAGCTCAATATCTTGACTTTTAAACTCAATTAGTTGATAACTACCTGCAATGTTAGGAAGCGAAGAGAAAAGCGAGGTCCAGTTAACCGAAACAGGAGCAGCTTGTATATGGGCAAGAATAGGAGAGTATTTCACAGTGGCATTACATCGAGCAGGAGATGGGCATTTTAATTTAATGTTTTTATCAGCACCCGACTGAACAGGTGATCTTAGACCATCCAACATAGGCTCACCCAAGCTAACACTGCTCACTATTTTATAATGATTAGAAGTAAAAACTGCCATATTCTCATTTAAGATATTACCATTGTCTGTCTCAGCTAGAGAACCCAAAAGTAAAGAGATTTGTAAAGTACGCCATTTTCTTCGTATTTTGCACTGTTTATTCAAAAAAAAAATATTCCTTGTGATTTTAAAAAGAATTAAAATCTTTTGGTATTACCATTGTTCTTCTCATTAAACAAATAAAAAGGAAGAGACGTGTAAAGTACACCATTTTCTTCGTATTTTGCACTGTCTATTCAAGTAAAAATAAATATAAATATTCCTTATGATTTCAAAAAGAATTAAAATCTTTCGGTTTATTAATTTTTTGGAAATTAAATGGAAAATCTTTCCTAGTAAATGTAGTTTAACAAATTAAATATGAAAATATGTCCAAGTAGTTTAATTGTAACTAGAATACATAAATTACGATAAAATAGGAATTTATTGTAAAATAATAATAGTTGCATAATAAGAAGAAAGAATTTTGAACAAGTAATAGGAAAGTTAAAAATAATAAGCAGAAAGTAAAAGAAATAAATTATTCATTTAAGAAATAAACTAATAAATTTAATAAAGAATTCGTTAAGAAATAAAACATTTAGAATTAGGAATAGGTAATTAATTCCTATATTTGGCGGCCGCCAGTCAATTAACAAAAGCTGAACATTGCATCCCTAATTAATTGGGGATTTGAATTAAAAAGATTGTAACTAAATTCAATGTAATAAATGAAAATATGTGATTCCAACCATAACAAATGTGAAATGAGCATGATTTTTAAGTTCAAAAGGTTGCAATCAATTTGAACATAACATCCAACCTTAGTAAAACAAAATAATTAATGAAAGTAAATTGGAAAGTCAATTCAAATAGGGACAAATAAATTAACGAGACTGATTATAAATGGAATAATAATAATGACTAAATATAAATTAATAACGTACCTACATGTCTTAAGCTGACATTTATGGTATATAATTTAATGGGAATTAATATGCAATTAATATTTGATTAAGTCTAATACTAAACCATAATAGTGATAATATGAGTTAGGATATTACCTGGACTTAGTGGATTAGTGATGAGAGGTCAGTAGAGTCATTCGATAGAAGTCTACCATTCACTTTGAGGCTATCAACGGTCGATGTACTTACTACTAATGTAAGATATCATTATCTAACAGCATGCAACCATGTGAGATTTATAACATGTGTTTATTATGGTATTAAATGGTTTTAATAAGAATCGAGTATATCTTCATAAGATTTAATTCAAGCGTTGATGTATTAAGTGGTCAGAGGATTTGTTCTTATCAGGTATTAAGAGACCGGAGGGCCCCTCTGTTTCCCATGCAGAGTGTGACTTGTGGTTCCCCTGGAAGAGTCTGCTTCTTATTAGATATTAAGTGGTTGGGTTAAAGTCCACCCAGTGGTTGATATTAAGTGACTAATTGATATGCCTATCCTAAGGGAGGTATCAAGTGGCTAGGGGATCGCCATACTAATTTCGGTAAGATAATGGTTAAGGATCCACCTAGGCATGGTCTTAAAGGGCTACTGGATTTACCTATCATATAGGTATTATGTGGTCGCTACTAGCTCTCGCAACATATTTTTGGGATGATATTTTAATGCTATAAGCTTTAAATAGCAGTCAGAGGCTCTAGTAGCTAGTGTCTTCGAATAACAATTTGAAAAAACCACCATGTAGATACTAAATGTCCATGGGATCTTCCTATCTTAAAATTATAAGGACAAGAATAATAATGGTTAAAGTTTGCCAAAAAGGTCGTAAATGATCTGATGGGTCTACCTACAGTAAAAGGTATTGAGTGTCCAATGGATTAGAGAAAGAGAGCTAGCTTATATTGATGGTATTAAATGATCGATGGATTTGGAATATTGGGTTGCTGATGGGCTTCATAGGAAGATTAAGGTAGTTAGTTGAACGTGCTGAATATTATGCTTAGATAACCTAGAAAATAGACATAACCATTGGGTTGAAATCAGTCAGTTTAAATTTGTAATGTAGACAATATTTTTGATGTTCCATTCACCAAAAATATTTTTCTAGCACTCCTCATTACAACCCATACGATAGACATACAGGGGCAGGTCTCTCTAGCTATAGGTGATTAGAAATTTATAAAGTCATAGTTCTCTAGTGCTCAATATCGATGTAGCCTTTGACTTTTAAAGAATTTTGTTGGTTTTGAGGTGGTAGGCACATTCGATATTTGATATCCTAAGTGGTTTTCCATTGTGAGTTTAAATTTATAAGATCCTGATATTGCTCATATAATTTCTTGTAGGTAATGGGACAAATGGTTTGTGTTCCAATGGAATCAAACTTCGATTTTTGTCAAAATTTACACCCAAAAGTGCACGCGTTGTTGCACATTTTTTTGCATATAACAAATAAGTAGTTATCAAGTCCTAAAGGCAAGATGCTACCTACATGATGATAACTCAATCTTATTGTGTGATGACATAGCAATTTACTATTTTCCTAGTATGCACTTCTACATTTTTTTTAGAGAATTTTTGAATCGAATTAAAGTTATCTAATATACTAATGTAAACCCGTGCTACACAACAGATTGTTGTGTTAGTTTCAGTTAATTATATATCATTTCAATATCTAATTTTGTTTACTATTTCTGTATTAGCAAATTTGTCATTTAATATAACATCGTTGGGTTTTCCAATTAAATTTTGTGATATAATTCTACTTGAAAAAATGAACAGATCTTAGGTTTGATGTAACTTACATATCCTAATCAAACGTACATTGTTGTAGTCCCTACAGTGTTGTTAATGTCTATTTCTTCAAAAACCAAGTTCTCATATGTTCTTATCCACGGACCTACTGTGCTAGTTCCGATACAACATAAGCATTCAACTGTTTTTTAAGATATAGAGTAGACATCAATGTATGAATCGGTTATTTACGATAAGGACTCACCACTGATCTCGAAGCTTCTACAAGGTTTGGGATCTTTCCATATTATGCCATGATATTTGTTTAGGAATCTAGCTAAAAACTACGAAAATGAATTACTGCACATTTCATAATAAACTTTACAGCCACTCATATCTCCTTTCCTCCCTTAGAGAAACGTTGCTTAATTGAATTATCTGTGGCATTGCTATTGTTTGTTATTAACGGAATCTGGACACCTTGATGATATATTTGTTTACGAAATTTTAAACAATTTACCTAGTCAATTTCCATAATATTTTTTTATCGATTACCTTAATGTTTCCTTAACTAACGATGCATTTCACAAGCATGCAATTGAAGTCATACAAACAGTATACCTAAAGAAACTAGAACAGAAGCGCTTGAATCACACATAAAAGAGACAATACTTTTACAACTAATTTTTAACGGCTACCTTCAAGCAATGGTATTATTCGTCTAATTTAATTTAAATACTGTTACAGTAGTTAAATTCTAGTTATAATAATTAGCAATATATTTTGTGTAGATATAGCACACAATGTGAAAGGGAATTTTAGGCAATATGAAAGAATAATGGATCTAACTATAACAAAACATTAAATATCTAAATACTTGAAAAAACTCTTACGCAATGTACTTCTATAGGAATAATAGTTGATGAGAATAAATACTGGTGTAACCGGTTTTGTTGTTGATTTATCAATAGACCAAGGTTCTTTTTCTTCAATTTTTCAAAAGGCTACAAGTCATATGTGCTAGATTTAGTAAAGAAACAGTGAATTATTAAGTTACATAGTTATATAGAAATCAAAATTGGATACGTCACTACAAAGATTAGAAATAGTAAGGGCTCTTCACAACAGACCCTAGTAATATTAATAGGGACAAAAAGTAACATTAATTTGCCCTTAAGACAATTAGCGGCAAATCAAGGATAGCCCGTAAAAGTGATGCCGCTAATGATAAATGGAGGCGTGTTAAACTTTTATTCCGCCTGTACTACTTTATCTGCCACGTAAGGTAAAAAACAGGTAAATAGTTTTGAGGCATTAACATGCGCCCCTATTGTCAAGTATATTATTAAAAAATAAATAAAGCATATGCTCGAATGACCACTTGCAGAATTACATTGACATATAATTATACAGAAGCCTCAAACTATTGGCAAATAAACCTAATCAAATCATTCAAATACTGAAATACATAACATCTTGTACAATTATATAATCAAATTAAATGTGGTACAAGGTACATATAAACGTAATACATCACATATTTTTCTATACAGAACATTATAAAGTCATACTCATTACTGCTACTGACATCCTTGTTATCTCCTGGAGAACATTTGGTAGCTCCTTAGGATACATTTTCTTTGTAGGCAATGCTTGATGAAACCCCAATCCTAAGTATTCATGCCTCCGTTAATTGTACAAGCTGTAGATTCCAAGAAAATAAAATAAGAAAACTGTAAATTTTATTACAAGCTCTTTTAAATTGATGCATATAAACAAAATAATCTTTTGAACTGAATTTTGATTAAATGTTCTCTAACGACATAGCACAAAATTCCGCTTGTAATCTTCAAGAAGGCTTACATAAAATTTATAGCATGATTTTATAAAATCTTAAAGTATATCAATACGATCAGTAGAAAACTAAACATTACCACGGAATAGTAAAAACATGACCTTAACATTACCACCTTTACAATTGCAAATAACTCAGATAAACCGCAATAAGCAGATATTTAAATAACATGCTACAATACTGGAATTCCAAAATATCGTATTAAACTACCTATGAAGCACATTAGCAAAAGCATAAGGCAAGACAAGTATAACAAATACAGATGCCATATGAAACATGCAACAGTATCATAAAAAATAATATCAACCAAGTTGCAGTTCATGAGCTAGCAAGAAGTCCCAAAAAGGAAAAACAAAAAATCCTGTGAAATGATAAAATACGTGGACATGATGGGTGCAACACAAAATACAACAACCCAATTGCAACATGATAAAATGTGCAACAATAGAGGCAAAGTAACAAGGAAATCCAAACACGGTAAACAATGAACATAGAAGAATGAACTAGAAATATATCCATACACAGCCAAAATGGATAAGGAAAAAATGTACTAGAGAGGAAAGAGAACTGAACAAAGAGAAATTACCTGAAAGCCGAATGAAGTACCATAAACAATGATTAAGAGACCTCCATTGCTGGTGTACTCACCAAGGAGCCTATTAATAGGTACAGAGAAGTGGCTACGCCAAAACTAGGTGGTGGACTCAAATTGCAATAACCCCACATACATGAACATGGTTAACATATATGTCAAATTATAGTACCCAATTAAAATGAAGTTTTAGTATAAATTTTAGATGTCTTATTCGCTACATATAAAGAGCTAGGTAATAGCACTTTCTTCTTCACAGATTTTTGGCCTTCAAAAATCATTTTAAGCATCTCCATATTCATTATCGACCCTCTTTAATCTTTATGAACTCACACTCTATGGTTGTCTTTTAAGTTACTATAACATGTTCTTTCATTTTTGTAATTAACGAGTTCATAATCTGTAATCCATTCCATATTGTTTGCTCTGGCATGTTTTTGTTGTGTGGATATGAGAATAGTTGAACAATTAAGCATAAACATAACATGGACTACACCATGAATAGAAGTATATGTGGTCAGATATTAGGAAAAACCAAACAAGTAGAATGTCTGAGATTTTAAAACCTAAGTATGAATGCTTTCCCACAGTAGCCAACTGGAACCAATTATATTCCACTCCTTGGATGTGTGATTAACCATAATATCTAATAATTCTAAGATATTTCAAAGATTAAGCACAGGAAAAGGAAAACAATTTTTAAAAATATTTTATCATTGAGACAAAATCCTAATGAATGTAACCCCTAACTCATGGAAAGAGATTTTGTAATTGTTAAAATTTGTAATACTTATATCAATGCACTAACTTGGGGCACGAGCGTCGCCTGTACTTGGAAGCTAGGATTACTACTCTATAACTTTTACTTGTTTTCTTATGAAATTTTCACTATATTCAGGGCACTGCAAAAAAAATTAAGAATAATAAAATCAAAATATTTCCTCAAAGAATGCAACAGTGTGGTTCCCAACTGTGAGCGAGTTGATAATTAATGTTATTAGTTATCTTGTACAATTTTTCGTAAATATGAGTGACATGTTATTAATTATCTCATATTTTTTCTCTCCACAAATCTGATTTAAACCACTTTTCAATGCAAGATATCCGGTAAGAATGGCCATAAGACGACAACTACAACATTGTTAATAAGATAATTTTAGTTGTCAACATGAGATTGTCCAAAACTAAAATTTAACACCTTTAGAAAAAAGATCTAAGTAAACAAACATACCACGATTCATGAATATCCACAAAATGTCAGTTGGAAACAATAGTTTCTATTACACTTGGAAACATTATTTGCATGTCAAGGACCTGCATAGTCCTGAGTAAAAGAGAATGAACATTTTGTGAAATAGTCAAGTTATACATTGACATAAGTTTATTTGCAGGACTATGCAAGACTTTGACATGATAAAAAGCATAGTTAATGCAGCGGCCCAGGAATTCGATCGGTAATTGAATTATTGAAAAGCAAAATGGAATTAATGGACTTACCAAATCACATTGATCTCTCTTGATGCCGTGAATATTATATAATCACACCGTATTTCCAATGATAATATAGAATCAAGTAATCATCCAAAATATTATATAATCACACAAGCTTGATAAGTATATAGCACAAAAAATGTTCTATTGGTTCTTGAAATGAACGTATCATACCTTGGATGTAGAGTTAATTGCAAAATTCGGATGTCCATAAGAATAGTCAAGTTTTGGCTATCAAATATATGATATTAATTATCTTCTTTCATGCTTATAAGAACTTTGTCCTTATCTCCAAACAGTTATATAAGTTTCCATGAGATGCTCCCATGATCTACAAAACATCAGTAACGACATTGATCACATAATTAATAATATTGAAAAATAACCATAATTTTGAAACTCGTAACATTGAAAGGTCGGCAGAAAGTGCTCACTAAGTTAGTTTAATAGATAAAAAGATTTCCCAACAAAGTACTTATGAAATGGAAATGAAATAAAAATATGAAGAAGAAAAAATGAGTCTATAAACAAAGATTCGAACTATTTTTGATGTTATATTAAAGGGCTGTACAAACCCATACATACGTACATAATGAAAACTTCTTTGATCACAGTTTTTATATATTACTTGAACATGAAATACAAAAACAATTACGAACCTCAAATCAGATATATTGATGCAAGACAACATACATAATTATATAATCTTCGCGTCTTCCTAAATGGATCATATGCTCGTGAAAGTTAGCATGCAATTAAATTTATATATTGATATGTAATAATCATACAAATTGTTCGAGCATAATGTGCAACCATATAACAATTATTGGATCACAACACATACGTCTATAAGGTTTGTCTTCAATGAGCAGTTCCCACATAACCATTTCAATTCAATAGCAACCAACTATGCACATATCCATGTTGAACCATGCAAAAAATTTATGAATACACACTGTAAATGGAAATCATATAAACATAGAACATCAGTACTTAATATGTTTTACAAAGCTATAGAGTTAACAGTCTTGTGCACATGCATATTTATTTTACAAAATCATTATCTGCTAAATAAATGTGCAAAAACATTATGAATTTTCTAGAAAAAAGAGCATTTGAAGCTTTGCTCAAGGAATTAAACCATTAATAAGCGTTCTACGTATCATACAGGTAACACATATCCACGTTGAGCCATGCACACACTTATAAATCTATAGATTCTTAAAAGAAAATGGAAATCATGTAAGCATAGGACATCAATACATTATCAATTATGTCTTGCAAAGATATTAAGTAAACATACTTATGCACATGCATATTAAAAATTAATATATAGTAAATATAGTGATCAGTGTATGAAGAAGGAATTGTGCGAGCAGATCGTTTATTACTCATTTTATGAAATATTGTAAAATCTATTTTGCAACATTGTTAAGTGGAACTAGTAACCATGTTCTAGACTTCTCAAGATATCTTATTACTGCAATATTGAAAAAATTTCCGGTATACATGGACATAAATAATTGATAAAGCCTCTAATAATAGTTAATTAAAGGCGTACAAACATTTAGCGCCAACTTTACTTAATCAACGCATATAAAAAGGCCCCTAATGTTTAATTACCCTGGCCCACTAACCTACACTGCAAAGTACACGCCCATTTCAGAATTCTTGGAATTCTTTTCTTTTATTTTCCTTCAAAATTTTTAATATAACTCCGTACCCAGCGCTATCCTTATCAAATTTCATCCCGAAATTTCCCAAATCCATCGCATCAAATCCACCGCAGTTGCTGCTAGATTTAGCGTCCAACAAATCGACTCTACATTTATGAATTATATTATGTTGGGCTTCTGATTACAAACGTAAACATGCGCACAAGTTGTTAGGGATAGCAATTGGGTGTCTGATTTCAAATGATTTTTTGTTCGATACGGTAACATTTTTTTACTTTTCTTTTGATTGTGCTGAAATTAGTTGGCAATTTTATTTTTTTTGCCGATTTGCGAGTCGGCTCCCACTTGTGCCCTAATTTGAAATCCAAATTTGATTATTATGAGGAAATTGTATGTAATTGGATACATTTGCTTTGTTGTTTAACTCATTCCTTTATTTAGTGATGCGTAATGGCTTTCTTACGTCCTGATTTCGAAAATGATGTTGTATAGTATTCTAATAAGTTGCTCTATAAGATAATGAGCCATGTCATCATCACATAGTGATATTGTACTTAGAATCAGACTAGATGTAAAAATATTTCTTCATCCTACATTTCTACCAGTTAGAAATGTATTCAAATTGACAGAATATTGTATTTACTTTCTAAATTGGATTTAATATTGAATTAAGTGTCATGTCAAATGTAATTAATCTATAACAAGCTATCATTAGTCATCATACAATGATACTGTATTTTGAATCAAACTAGACAGTGAAATTAGTCTACATCATGCACTTTTCCTTGCTTACAAATATACACAAACTGTTGATTTTATTGTGTTGTATTTATCATAAATTGCAGCACACCCACTGCATACAACTTGTGGTTAGAGTTATCCCAAATCATTTGTTCTAATATCAATGAATGATGCTACTTGTTATAATAGAAATTTGTTGATAATACAGTTGATCTATAAGTAATCTTGCGCTCCTTGTATGACATCATAAATTACTTTTTAGCTTCACGTTTAACAAGTAGTAGGAGCAATCAATCTATATTTCACAAGCAACTCACATTCGACATCAACTTGATGCTTCCATAGAAATTTGCACCGTGGACACCTATCAAATTCACACCGTGGACACCTATCAATCCCAGATTTATGGAAAGTTTTTTGGATTTCATCTCATTAGTGCACCTTAAATTTTGAAATGCATATGAGATATACTTTACGGAGAATAAGAATACAATTACCATATCAATATGTGACTTTGATGCCATATGCACAACAGTTCTGGCAATAATAAACCTGCGACTGGTTTTTTCCTATGAAGATTTATTGCTTGAATTGAATGTGGCATCCAGGTGCTAAACTGAATGGTAACAGCACAGATTTGATTAATTTTCCTTTTATTTTCAGGGGAGACATTGTTATCTTTTGTGAGATCAACTGAGAATTTTAGGCTCAGCCTGCACATCATCTTGGCATCAAATTAATGTTCCCCTCACATGTGCAAGAAGTAATTCTTGTCATTTTCAATTATTTATGTCCATGTATACCGAATTTTTTTTCAATGGTTACTAGTTCCACTTAACAATGATTCAAAATAGATTTTACAATATTTCATAAAATGAGTAATAAACGATCTGCTCGCACAATTCCTTCTTCATACACTGATCACTATATTTACTATATATTAATTTTTAATATGCATGTGCATAAGTATGTTTACTAAATATCTTTGCAAGACATAATTGATAATGTATTGATGTCCTATGCTTACATGATTTCCATTTGCTTTTACGAATCTATAGATTTATAAGTGTGTGCATGGCTCAACGTGGATATGTGTTACCTGTATGATACGTAGAACGCTTATTAATGGTTTAATTCCTTGAACAAAGCTTCTAATGCTCTTTTTTCTAGAAAATTCATAATGTTTTTGCACATTTATTTAGTAGATAATGATTTTGTAAAATAAATATGCATGTGCACAAGACTGTTAACTCTATAGCTTTGTAAACATATTAAGTACTGATGTTCTATGTTTATATGATTTCCATTTACAGTGTGTATTCAGAAATTTTTTGCGTGGTTCAACATGGATATGTGCATAGTTGGTTGCTATTGAATTGAAATGGTTAT
The DNA here is from genome assembly GCA_030737875.1 of Allium sativum. NCBI lineage: Eukaryota > Viridiplantae > Streptophyta > Magnoliopsida > Asparagales > Amaryllidaceae > Allium > Allium sativum. Next base: position 10,186,111 of record JASFAX010000024.1, read on the forward strand.
GTGGGAACTGCTCATTGAAGACAAACCTTATAGACGTATGTGTTGTGATCCAATAATTGTTATATGGTTGCACATTATGCTCGAACAATTTGTATGATTATCACATATCAGTATATAAATTTAATTGCATGCTAACTTTCACGAGCATATGATCCATTTAGGAAGACGCGAAGATTATATAATTATGTATGTTGTCTTGCATCAATATATCTGATTTGATGTTCGTAATTGTTTTTGTATTTCATGTTCAAGTAATATATAAAAACTGTGATCAAAGAAGTTTTCATTATGTACGTATGTATGCGTTTGTACCGCCCTTTAATATAACTTCAAAAATAGTTCGAATCTTTGTTTATAGCCTCATTTTTTCTTCTTCATGTTTTTATTTCATTTCCACTTCATAAGTACTTTGTTGGGAAATCTTTTTATCTATTAAACTAACTTGGTGAGCACTTTCTGTCGACCTTTTGATGTTATGAGTTTCAAAATTATGGTTATTTTCAGTATTATTAATTATGTGATCAATGTCGTTACTGATGTTTTGTAGATCATGGGAGCATCTCATGGAAACTTATATAACTGTTTGGAGATAAGGACAGAGTTCTTATAAGCATGAAAGAAGATCATTAATATCATATATTTGATAGCCAAAACTTGACTAATCTTATGGACATCGGAATTTTGCAATTCACTCTACATCCAAGGTATGATACGTTCATTTCAAGAACCAATAGAATATTTTTATGCTATATACTTATCAAGCTTGTGTGATTATATAATATTTTGGATGATTACTTGATTCTATATTATCATTGGAAATATAGTGTGATTATATATATTCACGGCATCAAGAGAGATCAATGTGATTTGGTAAGTCCGTTAATTCCATTTTGCTTTTCAATAATTCAATTACCGATCGAATTCCTGGGCCGCTGCATTAACTATGCTTTTTATCATGTCAAAGTCTTGCATAGTCCTGCAAATAAACTTATGTCAATGTATAACTTGACTATTTCACAAAATGTTCATTCTCTTTTACTCAGGACTATGCAGATCCTTGACATGCAAATAATGTTTCCAAGTGTAATAGAAACTATTGTTTCCAACTGACATTTTGTGGATATTCATGAGTCGTGGTATGTTTGTTTACTTAGACTTTTTTCTAAAGGTGTTAAATTTTAGTTTTGGACAATCTCATGTTGACAACTAAAATTATCTTATTAACAATGCTGTAGTTGTCGTCTTATGGCCATTCTTACAGGATATCTTGCATTGAAAAGTGGTTTAAATCAGATTTGTGGAGAGAAAAAATATGAGATAATTAATAACATTTCACACATATTTACGAAAAATTGTACAAGATAACTAATAACATTAATTATCAACTCGCTCACAGTTGGGAACCACACCGTTGCATTCTTCGAGGAAATATTTTGATTTTATTATTCTTAATTTTTTTTGCAGTGCCCTGAATATAGAGAAAATTTCATAAGAAAACAAGTAAAAGTTATAGAGTAGTAATCCTAGCTTCCAAGTACAGGCGACGCTCGTGCCCCAAGTTAGTGCATTGATATAAGTATTACAAATTTTAACAATTACCAAATCTCTTTCCACGAGTTAGGGGTTACATTCATTAGGATTTTGTTTCAACGATAAAATATTTTTAAAAATTGTTGTCCTTTTCCTGTGCTTAATCTTTGAAATATCTTAGAATTATTAGATATTATGGTTAATCACACATCCAAGGAGTGGAATATAATTGGTTCCAGTTGGCTGCTGTGGGAAAGCATTCATACTTAGGTTTTAAAATCTCAGACATTCTACTTGTTTGGTTTTTCCTAATATCTGACCACATATACTTCTATTCATGGTGTAGTCCATGTTATGTTTATGCTTAATTGTTCAACTATTCTCATATCCACACAACAAAAACATGCCAGAGCAAACAATATGGAATGGATTACAGATTATGAACTCGTTAATTACAAAAATGAAAGAACATGTTATAGTAACTTAAAAGACAACCATAGAGTGTGAGTTCATAAAGATTTAAGAGGGTCGATAATGAATATGGAGATGCTTAAAATGATTTTTGAAGGCCAAAAATCTTTGAAGAAGAAAGTGCTATTACCTAGCTCTTTATATGTAGCGAATAAGACATCTAAAATTTATACTAAAACTTCATTTTAATTGGGTACTATAATTTGACATATATGTTAACTATGTTCTTGTAGGCGGGGTTATTGCAATTTGAGTCCACCACCTAGTTTTGGCGTAGCCATTTCTCTGTACCTATTAATAGGCTCCTTGGTGAGTACACCAGCAATGGAGGTCTCTTAATCATTGTTTATGGTACTTCATTCGGCTTTCAGGTAATTTCTCTTTGTTCAGTTCTCTTTCCTCTCTAGTACATTTTTTCCTTATCCATTTTGGCTGTGTATGGATATATTTCTAGTTCATTCTTCTATGTTCATTGTTTACCGTGTTTGGATTTCCTTGTTACTTTGCCTCTATTGTTGCACATTTTATCATGTTGCAATTGGGTTGTTGTATTTTGTGTTGCACCCATCATGTCCACGTATTTTATCATTTCACAGGATTTTTTGTTTTTCCTTTTTGGGACTTCTTGCTAGCTCATGAACTGCAACTTGGTTGATATTATTTTTTATGATACTGTTGCATGTTTCATATGGCATCTATATTTGTTATACTTGTCTTGCCTTATGCTTTTGCTAATGTGCTTCATAGGTAGTTTAATACGATATTTTGGAATTCCAGTATTGTAGCATGTTATTTAAATATCTGCTTATTGCGGTTTATCTGAGTTATTTGCAATTGTAAAGGTGGTAATGTTAAGGTCATGTTTTTACTATTCCGTGGTAATGTTTAGTTTTCTACTGATCGTATTGATATACTTTAAGATTTTATAAAATCATGCTATAAATTTTATGTAAGCCTTCTTGAAGATTACAAGCGGAATTTTGTGCTATGTCGTTAGAGAACATTTAATCAAAATTTAGTTCAAAAGATTATTTTGTTTATATGCATCAATTTAAAAGAGCTTGTAATAAAATTTACAGTTTTTCTTATTTTATTTTCTTGGAATCTACAGCTTGTACAATTAACGGAGGCATGAATACTTAGGATTGGGGTTTCATCAAGCATTGCCTACAAAGAAAATGTATCCTAAGGAGCTACCAAATGTTCTCCAGGAGATAACAAGGATGTCAGTAGCAGTGATGAGTATGGCTTTATAATATTCTGTATAGAAAAATATGTGATGTATTACGTTTATATGTACCTTGTACCACATTTAATTTGATTATATAATTGTACAAGATGTTATGTATTTCAGTATTTGAATGATTTGATTAGGTTTATTTGCCAATAGTTTGAGACTTCTGTATAATTATATGTCAATATAATTCTGCAAGTGGTCATTCGAGCATATGCTTTTTTTTTTAATAATCTACTTGACAATAGGGGCACATGTTAATGCCTCAAAACTGTTTACCTGTTTTTACCTTACGTTGCAGATAAAGTAGTACAGGCGGAATAAAAGTTTAACACGCCTCCATTTATCATTAGCGGCATCACTTTTACGGGCTATCCTTGATTTGCCGCTCATTTTCTTAAGGGCAAATTAATGTTACTTTTTGTCCCTATTAATATTACTAGGGGCTGTTGTGAAGAGCCCTTACAATTTCTAATCTTTATAGTGCTATTTTGAAATTAAAATAATAATAATGCCAATATTTTTTGTTCATTTCTAATATTGTTGGTCTTTCTTTTTGAAACATATCCATTCCCTTGTATATAAGTTTTAAATATGTAAGCATTTCATATGGTTTAGATTTATTCTATATAAATAACACGCTTGTTTCTGTATGTATATAAATATATGTTTATTGTACTACTCATATGCAAAGCACTCAAGTGAGATAATTGTTTTAACAATATTGAAGGCTCATAATGTGTGGATAATTACCTTGAAAAGATGTCAAATTTTTATAGATTGACTATCCACTCAATCGCTCATTGCTACCATAGTTTCACCTAATCCAAAAAATAAAAACAAAGTAAAACTGCTATGCTATAGTCGGGTGAATTTGGAAAACTCAACAAAGTTGTTAAGTTCCTAGAAATATCGAAGTTGGCACCTTATGTGCAAGCAACGAATGAGATGTCTCTATTAGACGTTCTGCATGTATTCATTTGTTGAAATTTGGTCTCAAGTTCTTGGTATTCGTTTTGGAGGGAGGTATCTCCCTTCCTTTCTCCCTCCATCTATAAGAAAGAAAACTACTGAAAAGTTATATGTAAAATTATAAATCGTGTCCAATATCAGGTATTTTAATTCTGCATTTTGATATCTTGGATAAAAGAGCATGTACGCACTTTCAAACAAGGCAATATCCAAATCTACTGGTTGACCTACAAAAACCAACACTAAGAACAAAAAACCAATATCAAGAACATAATATCAAGTTTTAATGAATGAATATGATGAAGAAATATACATATATATACACATATACATATATATATACGTATATATATATACATATATATATATGAAACACCTCACCTCCGTTAAGGCCACTCACAAAGGGAATGCCTTAATTTTGGTGGAGGTTTATAAGTAAAAGACACAGATAAAACACAAGATAGATATAAACACATAAATAAGCAGCGGAAAAACCAACAGACTTTTATTATCATAAATACGTGTTCATACAGAACATTTCCAACATTGTCTCAAAACAAACTTCTAATTATTACAACCATAATACTGTCTTGATTTTAAAAGTTAAAGAAGCATGAAACATAAATAAAGCTGCATAATCCCCATAAATGATATCCAAAGCCATGGTCCAAATGAAAGAAATCCAAGCAATACATTCTCTCTCTTCAAGCTGGATGAAAAACTGACTAAGCTGCGGTGTTTCCTCCCTGTAGACCTTGGGGGGGGGGGGGGGACGGAAGAAAAGAAGACGAAAGGAAAATGGGTCAGACATAAGTCTGGTAAGTCTAGCTATATTCCTAGAATGTTAATAATAAAAAGATCATGACTTGCATAAAGTGAGAACATGACGATATCAGGATAATAGACTATCCTAGAACTAGATAAGGTGTCCTAAAACGAACATCCCTTCGCACCCTATTTTAAATCTCTATCTCTGCACCTACTAATTCTTATACCAACAGGCACCCCGTGATTGGGGTGAAGTGATCCCTTTCTCTTTCTTTAAAAGATCGGCTCCTACTCGTATATTCACATGTGTCCTACGGCCCTATATGGTAGATACCTATGCTGGTCCCACCATGGGGTGTATCAAGTCCCATGGTGGCGGCCCCGACACAATTCTAGCATGCATATGGTATACTACTGATGCTCCAGTGCCCTGACTTGTCTGCTCCAGAGTGTGTGCACGCCCGCACTCTATTAGAACCCACACTGTGCACCAACCGCCGTCGCTTTTGACCGCTTACAATCAGCCCAGTAATCGTGCCCCACCCTGCCTAGTTCAGGGTACCATGATACCCAATTGGGTTACTGCTGAAACGGGTTCCCGTTACAAGGTTTTCAAGTCAAACATGTTAAGTGGTTAAGTGTCTGAATGAACCTAACCCCCACCCATCCAAATTATTTAACATGTTGAATTTGGTTAAGTATTTATTTAATTGACTTAACCCTATCAGTCCTAACTCAGCTCTAATTGTCTTATTAGAGCACCAACCTCTCAGATTAGACAGATATTGCTGTGGCTGCCTGTATGCCGGTTGGGTCCGGGCAGTCTTACGCCACAACTCAGTTTAACCTCGGGTCTTTATTGGGCCCCATGCCTTAACCTCTCACATTGGATAGCTATTGTTGTGACAACTGGACAACCAGGCGGGTCCGGGCAGGTTTACGTCACAACTCAATCCAACCTCGGGTTAAGCGCGTTCGTATTTTCTAATTTACATTTTAATTATGTAAAGTATTCAAATTCAAATTACTGTCACATTCATTTCCAATTAATCTCATTAATTAAGGTAATCAATGCCTTTTTATGCCATAAATCACTTATGTGATTAATGACCAATATGTAAATTAGAAAATATTCAAATTACTGTCACATTCATTTCCAATTGATCTCATTAATTAAGGTAATTAATGCCTTTTTATGCCATAAATCACTTATGTGATTAATGACCAATTTATGGCAAGTTTTCCTAAAATTATCATTTTAACCCAACGCTACCCCGTCCAATATTAGGCTAACCATCTCAGCCTAATTTACGTTCGCATGATTTTTGGTGTAAAGTATTAGGCTAAAAACTTAGCCTAATTTAATTTACGCAAATTGGCATAAACATGACAAGGGTATAACTTTGGTATTGATGGCATAATAAATATGAACATAATAGGGTGTACTTGCAAAATAACTAACATGAACATTTTAGGGGTGAACTTGCAAAATAACTAACATGAACATTATAATGTCATAGGTACAAACTTGCAAAAAGACTAACATAAACATTATAATGTCATAGGTATGAACTTGCACTTATAGGCTAACTCAACATATATGTGATTTTTAACATAGGCCATATTAACAACATACATGAGAATTAGCAATATGAACTAATCCATATACATATGTTAATTTGCAACATAGGCAAATCAACATACATATATGTGAGTTAGCAACATAGGCTAATCAACATACACATGTGTTAATTAGTAACATAGATTTAAACATACTTGCAAATTAATCCCAACATATGATAAGTGTGAACATGGCATAAGTTTTGCATAAACATGAACATATAGATTTGACAATTGGTCGCATAACTTCACTACATAAACTTGCATAATAAACTACACAATTCTCATAAGATGTTACAATCCAAGTCCATGCTTATACAAATAATCTAATCCAATAATCCCAAACTTAACATGATAATAGAATCAAGTCACTGACATAGATTAATATTATAAAACATAATAAACATCATACTTAATAATTCTCAATTCAACATGATAATAGAATCAAATCACAAACGTATATTAATAACATAACGAGTATCGTACTATTATCATTTCATCGCAACACATGATATTCATATTAATTCGCATTCTAAAAATGTAGCTAAACTTACAATCATAGACGGTCTTGTTTTCTGAGTTCTGAAATTATAAATTTGCAAAGCTTTCCTTTGGGAAGACGTTGCTTTGATTCTAATTTGTTGTTGCTTTTTAATCTTTTAGTTTGTATTCGCTATGTTGTTCGTCTCTTTCAAGTGGAGGCTCTCTCTAGTTCTCAGCAGACAGCATGGTGGCTCCAATTCTTTTTTTTTTTTGGTGAATTTTTAGTTTGAGACCTAGGGTCTTTTTATAGAGTTGCAAGTTAATTTGAGCCGTCGATGAAGCTAGGGTTAACCAGAGCCGTCCGTTGTAAAGAGAAGCCAATTATGTTCATCATTTCTTTCTTAATGTACATTTACTATTATTTGTCAATCCATATAAATACGTACGCATTATATACATCTCCCCTTTACACATTTATTATTATTTTTGTATGCACATTAGATACATCTCCCTTTTACACATTTATTATTATTCTTTTATGCACATTAGATACATCTCCCCTTTACACATTTATTTTTTGTATTAGCAACTTTAGTGTTAACAGAAATACGGGGTGTTACATTCTCCCCTCCTTAAAGGATTTCGTCCCCGAAATCTCCAAGTCTAGGAGAACATATATCCTACCATCTAAATGTCCATCTACTCAATCATCAAACACGAGCGTCCATTGTCCTTAAAAGACTTCTAATGCTTCATGATCATATGCATCGTGAGTGTACATGTCCTTATCTAATGCAAAAATCAGGCGGTCTACTGATTCAGTTGACCTCCTTAATGCAAATTATGTAAGTGTCATGAATCCATTATGTATGCAAACTTTTTCCTATTCATAATTCTACATGAGTGCGCAATCATTCAAACAAATGCGACATCCATATGACAACATATTATGCTTCAACCATATACAAACATAAACACATATATGCATATGCAATATGAAGTGACTGAGCCGATCTAAAACCCTAGATTGTGTGTGTATATCCATCCACGAGCAACCACTAGCAAACATTTGCAACCACTTGCAACCATCATCCATAACATGTTTCAATTACATGTTTACATACAAAGGGGTTTCCACCTAAGGATAAAAGGGTAAGGTCGGGGAGATATACCTAAAAAGATAGATACTAACATGACTTTAAGGAAAAAGAGGGATAAAAAATGTACCCTCAAAAAGAAAAGAGTAGGCTGCGCGTATTCTATCCTCAGTTTCCCAAGTCGCGTTTTCCTCGGCGTCGCTCCACTGAACTTTGACGAATTTGACTTCGCGGTTGTGTAGCTTTTTCACTTCAGTTCCTAAGATGCGAGTTGGAACTTTCCTCACAGTTGCTTCGCGTTCTATTTCAGCTTCTTCTAGAATGTTTGGCTCTACCACTTCAGCTGACTCATGTAGATACTTCCGGAGGTGAGAAACATGAAAGACGTTGTGAACTCCGGTCAGTCTCTCGGGTAACTCTAACCTGTAGGCCATCTTCCCAATTTTCTCGATGATAGGAAACGGCCCTACAAATCTTGGTGCTAGCTTCCCTGTGGATCCAAAGAGAACGACGTTCCTTAAAGGAGATACCTTAAGGAAAACCCTGTCCCCAACCTCAAATTCAAGGTCGGTCCTTCTCTTGTCTGCGTAGGATTTTTGTCTGTCTTGGGCTGTCTTCATTCTTCTCCGTATTAAGTCTACTTTCTCTGAAGTCTCTCGGATCATATCTGGTCCGAGTATGAGCTTGTCAGTAGACTCCCACCAACAAGTGGGCGATCGGCACAGTCTTCCATATAAAGCTTCGAAGGGCGCCATTCCAATGGTGGCTTGGTAGCTGTTGTTGTAGGCAAATTCCACCAAAGGAAGATGGTCCTCCCAAGTCCCTCCAAAGTCAAGGACGCAAAGTCTCAAAAGGTCTTCCAAAATCTTGTTCACCCTTTCCGTCTGACCATCGGTTTGGGGGTGATAGGCCGTGCTCAAACATAACTGTGTGCCTACAGCTTCTTGCAGACTCCGCCAAAACTCGCTTGTGAAGATAGGATCTCTGTCGCTAATAATGCTGGAAGGTATTCCATGGAGTCGAACTATCTCCTTAAGATAAAGAGATGCTAGAGACGAGGCAGTCCTTCTACTCTTGACAGGTAAAAAGTGGGCGCTTTTAGTAAGCCTATCCACTACTACCCAAATGCTAGTGTTGCCTCTTCTAGACCTAGGCAGCCCATCAATGAAGTCCATTGAAATGCTATCCCACTTCCACTGTGGGACCTCTAGAGGATGGAGCAGACCGCCAGGCTTCTTCTGCTCCGCCTTGACTTGTTGGCAAATCATGCACTTAGAAACAAAATCTGCCATGTCCTTCTTCATGCCACTCCAAAAGAAAACCCTCTTTAAGTCCTTGTACATTTTGTCCCCGCCTGGATGTATTGTCATCTTGGAATGATGTGCCTCCTCAAGAACTTTCTTCACCAACTCCTTTGCCTGTGGGACGCATAGTCTTCCATCCCGTCTTAACCACCCTTTGTCGTCGATGGTGTATCTATCGAGGTGACTAGAAGTCTCACCCCTGACGAGCTTATCAACCACTTCTACAAGCTGAGGGTCTTCTCGTTGTGCGGTCCCTATTGAGTCTAAGAGAGTGGGCCGCACTTCTAGCGATGCTAACAGACCGGGTACAAAATCAGAGGAGGGCCTAAAGTCAAAACTGGCTATAAACTCTAGGCTTCGCCTTTCAACAAATAGTGGGCTCAACGTTAGCTTCTTTCTACTCAAGGCATCTACGACTACGTTGCCCTCGCCAGGAGTGTAGGAAATCTCGAAATCATACGAGGCGAGAAACTCCATCCACCTTTGTTGCCTTAAGTTAAGGTCCTTCTGCTAGAAGAGATACTTCAAAGATTTATGGTCAGTATACAGTTCAAATTTCTCACCTAGGAGATAGTGGCGCCAAGACTTAAGCGCAAAGACGATGGCGGCCAACTCAAGGTCGTGGGTTGGGTAGTTCCTTTCATGAACTTTCAACTGTCTTCCGCCATAAGTTACTACCCTTCCTTCTTGCATTAGGACAGCGCCTAGTCCTGTCCCGCATGCATCCGTGTATACTGTAAACATTTTGCTTCCATCCGGCAAGGTCAGAACTGGGGCTGTTGTAAGAGCCATTTTTAAGCGTTGGAAAGCAAACTCGCAATCCAAATCCCAAGAGAAAACTAGATTCTTCTTTGTTAGCCTTGTAAGAGGAGCTGAGATTTTTGCAAAATCTCTGATGAACTTCCGATAAAAGCCTACAAGCCCGAGGAAGCTTCGGACCTCGGTTGCATTCCTTGGTGCCTTGCAATCTTGCACCGCTACTACTTTTGCGGGGTTTACAGCTAACCCCTCTTTGGACACTATATGCCCAAGAAATCTCACTTCTTCTCTCCAAAAGTGGCACTTGGAGAATTTAGCTTTTAACTGATGTGTTCTAAGAGTCTCCATGATTGCCTTTAGGTGCTGAGCATGCTCTTCCTCATTTTTTGAGAAGATCAAAATATCGTCTACGAAGACCACCACGACTTTATTGAGGAAATCTCTGAACACCCTACTCATTAGGTCCACGAAGTAAGCGGGTGCGTTTGTCAAGCCAAAAGGCATGACAAGCCACTCAAAGAATCCGTCTGGGGTTCTGAAAGCTGTCTTATCGATGCTATCATCAGCTACCCTTAGCTCATGAAATCCGGTCGCCAAATCAAGTTGGGAGAAAACCGACGCTCCTACAAGCTGGTCAAACAAATCGTCAATTCAGAGGAGAGGGTGCCTATTCTTTTTAGTCAGCTTGTTTAGCTCCCTATAGTCAACACATAAACGGAGTGAACCATCCGCCTTTGTAGCGAACACCACTGGAGCGCCCCATTCTGAAATGCTCCGCCTAATGAACCCCTTTTTTAAAAGCTCTTTAATCTGCTTACTGAGCTCTTTCCTTTCCCTAGGAGCCATGTGCCTAACAGGAAAAGCAACGGGCTTCGCATGTCAACAAGATAGATGCGGAAGTCTATTTCCCGTTTCGGAGGTAAGCCCTTCACCTCATCAAAGACATCCGAATATTCTTGGACTACCTTAACTGACTGCAAATTCTCAACAGAAGCGTCAAGCGATTCAAGATAACTAAGCATAACCACATTCGAGGGATTACAAGTAATTTCCAGAGTGTTACCGAGTTGGGTTAAAAGCCTAACCACTCTTTTCTCACAATCAAGGATGGCACCATTACTGGATAGCCAGTCCATGCCCAAAATCAATCCATACCCCCGAGAAGCCCAAAACAAAGGTACTACATCTAAATTCTACACTTAGAATAGAGATTTTCAAATTCATACAGATCATTGACAAATAAGCTGGGCCTCCAATTGGATTGGAGACAACCAAGGGATCCTCTACCATACTAGTTTCTAGGTGCAGAGATTCTACTAAAGCAGATGAAATAAAGGAGTGTGATGCACCAGAATCCAATAAAGTGCGAACTGGGTGATCATAAAGATAAACTACACTTTCTACAGAAGTATTTCTACCTCGCTGTTGCAGAGGAGGTGCCTCCAGTGCATGAACTTGTGCACCCGAAATGGATGCAGCTTTCTGCGCCTGCCCTCGCCTCTTAGGGCAGTCCTTAGCTATGTGTCATGTTTCTCCACAATGAAAGCAACCACCATTCATCTTTGCCTTCTTCTTACTGCAGTCTTTCACCACATGTCCAACCACACCACAGAAATTACACTTTCTTGTTTCGCGAGCTTTGTTGTTTTTCCCGCCCTTCTAAAAGTCTGTTTTCTTAGGCTGTAAAGCTTCTTTCTTTCCCTGAGACCATTCCGTCTTTGTCTCCTTCTTGCCTTTATCCTCCTCATGTAGTAACGCCATCTGTACCAGCCTTTCGTATGTAGCTCCCATAGGTATATGGGTCATGGCCAGGCTATAAAGCGGCCCATTCAGTTGACAAAGCGGAGAGCCTTCTTGTGTTGGGTGTTGACTAGGTCCAGTCCGAACCTAGCCAGCTGATCAAACTGGTTGACGTACTCTTTGACGGTCATACTCCCTTGCTTAAGGGATAGGAACCTCTTCATTTGAAGACTTCTCTCAGCTTCTGAAAGGAACTTCAGCTCAAATCTAAATCTGAAATCTTCCTACGTTTCTACTGGTCTTTCTGCATTGATGACTTCCCACCAGTAGGAAGCCTCTCCTTTGAGCAACCACACTGCCAGTCTTACCTTCTGCCTATCTTCTACCTCGAAGATAATGAAAAGATCTTCGGTCTCTTTCAGCCAGTTCATACCTGCTACGAAGGACTCGGTTCCATGAAAGTCTTTCCCATCCATAGCTTTAAAATCTCTACAAGTCTTGGCAAAAGCATTTCCTCTCGGAGGAGGAGGAGGAGGAGGAGGGGGAATTTCAGCAACTGGGGGAGGAGGAGGAGGAATTGTTGCAGCTGAGGGAGGAAGATTCGCTGGGCCCGCCTCATTGGCCCTAGCTTCCAAGTACCTTCTAAACCAACCAGGTACAGTCACACCTTCTGGAAGGTTAAATTCTCCCGACATGCTGAAACGGAAAAGGAAAGATTCAAAACGAAGGATAGACAATTCACATGGCTTTGGGGGATTATGCCTTTCTAAAACTATAAAACAATTCTTTTTCTTGAAAAATGCTTCTTTAAATTTTAATTTGAATACAGTTTCAAAAACTTTTTATCTGGTCTGGTAAACCTATGCTCTGATACCAAGTGAAACACCCCACCTTCGTTAAGGTCACTCACAAAGGGAATGCCTTAATTTTGATGGAGGTTTATAAGTAAAAGACACAGATAAAACACAAGACAGATATAAACACATATAAATAAGCAGCGGAAAAACCAACAGACTTTTATTGTCATAAATACATGTTCATACAGAACATTTCCAACATTGTCTCAAAACAAACTTCCAATTATTACAACCATAATACTGTCTTGATTTTAAAAGTTAAAGAAGCATGAAACATAAATAAAGCTGCATAATCCCCATAAATGATATCCAAAGCCATGGTCCAAATGAAAGAAATCCAAGCAATACATTCTCTCTCTTCAAGCTGGATGAAAAACTGACTAAGCTGCGGTGTTTCCTCCCTGTGGACCTAGGGGGGGGGGGAACGGAAGAAAAGAAGACGAAAGGAAAATGGGTCAGACATAAGTCTGGTAAGTCTAGCTATATTCCTAAAATGTTAATAATAAAAAGATCATGACTTGCATAAAGTGAGAACAGGACGATATCAGGATAATAGACTATCCTAGAACTAGATAAGGTGTCCTAAAACGAACATCCCTTCGCACCCTATTTTAAATCTCTATCTCTGCACCTACTAATTCTTATACCAACAGGCACCCCGTGATTGGGGTGAAGTGATCCCTTTCTCTTTCTTTAAAAGATCGGCTCCTACTCGTATATTCATATGTGTCCTACGGCCCTATATGGTAGAAACCTATGCTGGTCCCACCATGGGGTGTATCAAGTCCCATGGTGGCGGCCCCGACACAATTCTAGCATGCATATGGTATACTACTGATGCTCCAGTGCCTTGACTTGTCTGCTCCAGAGTGTGTGCACGCCTGCACTCTGTTAGAACCCACACTGTGCACCAACCGCCGTCGCTTTTGACCTCTTACAATCAGCCCAGTAATCGTGCCCCACCCTGCCTAGTTCAGGGTACCATGATACCCAATTGGGTTACTGCTGAAACGGGTCCCCGTTACAAGGTTTTCAAGTCAAACATGTTAAGTAGTTAAGTTTCTGAATGAACCTAACCCCCACCCATCCAAATTATTTAACATGTTGAATTTGGTTAAGTATTTATTAAATTGACTTAACCCTATCAGTCCTAACTCAGCTCTAATTGTCTTATTAAAGCACCAACCTCTCAGATTAGACAGATATTGTTGTGGCTGCCTGTATGCCGGTTGGGTCCGGGCAATCTTACGCCATAACTCAGTTTAACCTCGGGTCTTTATTGGGCCCCATGCCTTAACCTCTCACATTGGATAGCTATTGTTGTGACAACTGGACAGCCGGGCGGGTCCGGGTAGGTTTACGTCACAACTCAATCCAACCTCGAGTTAAGCGCGTTCGTATTTTCTATTTTACATTTTAATTATGTAAATTATTCAAATTCAAATTACTGTCACATTCATTTCCAATTAATCTCATTAATTAAGGTAATTAATGCCTTTTTATGCCATAAATCACTTATGTGATTAATGACCAATATGTAAATTAGAAAATATTCAAATTACTGTCACATTCATTTCCAATTGATCTCATTAATTAAGGTAATTAATGCCTTTTTATGCCATAAATCACTTATGTGATTAATGACCAATTTATGGCAAGTTTTCCTAAAATTGTCATTTTAACCCAACGTTACCCCGCCCAATATTAGGCTAACCATCTCAGCCTAATTTACGTTCGCATGATTTTTGGTGTAAAGTATTAGGCTAAAAACTTAGCCTAATTTAATATACGCAAATTGGCATAAATTAGCATAAACATGACAAGGGTATAACTTTGGTATTGATGGCATAATCAATATGAACATAATAGGGTGTACTTGCAAAATAACTAACATGAACATTTTAGGGGTGAACTTGCAAAATAACTAACATGAACATTATAATGTCATAGGTACAAACTTGCAAAAAGACTAAAATAAATATTATAATGTCATAGGTATGAACTTGCACTTATAGGCTAACTCAACATATATGTGTTTTTTTAACATAGGCCATATTAACAACATACATGAGAATTAGCAATATGAACTAATCCATATACATATGTTAATTTGCAACATAGGCAAATCAACATACGTATATGTGAGTTAGCAACATAGGCTAATCAACATACACATTTGTTAATTAGTAACATAGATTTAAACATACTTGCAAATTAATCCCAACATATGATAAGTGTGAACATGGCATAAGTTTTGCATAAACATGAACATATAGATTTGACAATTGGTCGCATAACTTCACTACATAAACTTGCATAACAAACTGCACAATTCTTATAAGATGTTACAATCCAAGTCCATGCTTATACAAATAATCTAATCCAATAATCCCAAATTTAACATGATAATAGAATCAAGTCACTGGCATAGATTAATATTATAAAACATAATAAACGTCATACTTAATAATTCTCAATTCAACATGATAATAGAATCAAATCACAAACGTATATTAATAACATAACGAGTATCGTACTATTATCATTTCATCGCAACACGTGATATTCATATTAATTCGCATTCTAAAAATGTAGCTAAACTTACAATCGTAGACGGTCTTGTTTTCTGAGTTCTGAAATTCTGAATTTGCAAAGCTTTCCTTTGGGAAGACGTTGCTTTGATTCTAATTTGTTGTTGCTTTTTAATCTTTTAGTTTGTATTCGCTATGTTATTCGTCTCTTTCAAGTGGAGGCTCCCTCTAGTTCTCAGCAGACAGCATGGTGGCTCCAATTCTTTTTTTTTTTTTTTTGAATTTTTAGTTTGAGACCTAGGGTCTTTTTATAGAGTTGCAAGTTAATTTGAGCCGTCGATGAAGCTAGGGTTAACCAGAGCCGTCTGTTGTAAAGAGAAGCCAATTATGTTCACCATTTCTTTCTTAATGTACATTTACTATTATTTGTCAATCCATATAAATACGTACGCATTAGATACATCTCCCCTTTACACATTTATTATTATTTTTGTATGCACATTAGATACATCTCCCCTTTACACATTTATTATTATTCTTGTATGCACATTAGATACATCTCCGTTTACACATTTATTTTTTGTATTAGCAACTTTAGTGTTAACAGAAATACGGGGTGTTACAATATATATCAGTTACAACAACTTGAGTTAGACTGAAATACAATGGATATCATGTTATCATTAGCTTTGTAACATTTCCCTCACGTTTTTTTCACACGACTTACATAATGGCCAGAAAATGTAGCACTTGCAATTGTATCTTGGTATACAAAAATTACATACAGATTATACACTAGAGACATCTCAGTTGTTGTTGGCACATAAGGAGCCAATTTAAGTATTTCAGAGAACATAACAACATTGTTGTGTTCACCACGTTCACTTGGCTACAACATAACAATTTCACTTCATTTTTATTTGTCTTTTTAGTCAAGAGAACTGTGCAAGCAAGGAATGATCGAGTGAATGACCAAAATATTGAAATCATATATCTTTTCAAGGTTGTCATCAAAACATTAGGAGCCTCTAATATAGGTCAGGAAATTTAGCTCACTTATATGCTTTGCATCCGAGCAACAAATACACACACATATAGATATACATACATATATATAGGAAAATAATCATTTAACCATATGAAAATGGGCTTAACATGTGCAACCTGTATACAAATTCATGAATGGATTTCAGAAATAAATTAAGTGCAACAATGTTTGAAATGAACCAGAACTATGACCACTTTTCTCATTTTTTTAAATTTTGAAATAATTATGATAACCAAATAACCAAAAGGGCCTAGAGTTATAGTAAGTAGGAGATAAACATGATATATAGTTCAAAAATTAGATCTTGGGAACGATATAACATCAAAAAGGAAATTAAAGTGATTACATCATCAGCCTTCTTATTAAGGCTTTTGGTAAGTCTATGTATTCAATTTTCATTTCAATACAAATGTATAACTTACTATTTCATTATATCTTTATAAATTTTTTTATTAAATGTAACACCATATTAATTTTGACCTTTAAAAAATTAAGGAAAAAGAACCATATCAATAATAAAAGTGTTCCAACGGTGTCTGTTCACCCTATCTAATACTTTGATAGAAGTTAATGGAGTAAGAGCTCTCTCTAGTGTTTCAATATTATCATGTATTTCTAAAGTTAGATCCATCATTCTTTCATATCGCATGGAACTCTCTTAATACATTGTTTACTTTATATACATTGAAAGATATTACCAATCATCATAACTGGTATTTTAGTTACCGCTGGGATATAAAAACTAAGTCAGACAAATAATACCACAGACTGGAGGTCATCTAAAATTAGTTGCATAAATGTTGCCTCTTTTGTGCATGATTTAAGTGCTTCTGTTCCAGTTCTTTTAGGCATACTGCTTGCATGACTCTGTACAGTTAATGTCTCGCTATTACCCTTCCATGACCTAGCTATACCCTATAGCAGGTTTCTACCAATATGATTTATCCGAATTGCCCTCTAAAATAGTCATTCTGCAATTCCCATTATATCCCGTTATTTCTGATATGTTGCACTATTTCCATTACATCTTCATAAAAGAAATAAATTTAAAAATAACATTCATACATTACAAAAATTATGAAATTAGTTTTTTTTTTTTTACTGAATTTTTTAACATATATTTTTGGAAACAAAAGTATGTTGATACTCAATTAAATTTAATTAAGTTGAATAAAATTTTACTTTTATTTTTATATATTTGCATATGTTTTTATTTAAAATTAAGAATGTACTAATTATAATTAAGTTAAATGTTAAATTTTCATTTAATCACCATTTATATATTATAAAAATATTAAATATGAGTTTTATATGATATTTTAGAGTCATTAGTGATATTCCGTTATTTCTTCGCGTTATCTCCACTATAAATTTTTGCATCTCCGTCACATTGAATCCACTAAGTGCTTTAAATGCATAGGTATGACTTCAATTGCATACTTGTGAAATGTATCATTTGTTAAATAAACATTGAGGTAATTAACAACAAAATATTATTGATTTGGTAAATTGTTTAAAATTCATAAACAAGTTTATCATCACGGACTGATGACTGACTGAGACAGCCATTAAATGTCACAAATAGTTCAATTGATTAATTAACATTATTTATGATGACTAAATAGATTCTATCAAGTTACTTTCATTGCATATATACTTGAATATCAATTATGTACTGCTTGTAGTAAAAAAGGGCATGTTCACCTAGAAAACTCAAGTGCATCTTGCTCTCTTCGATGGCAAAGCTTAGAGATCAGGAGAGCATCGGAGCAGGAAGTGGAGGAGATTGGCACATGAAACACCAGTCTTCATCGCCACCTATGCATAAAATGGTCAGGGTATGAGAGATATACACACATACATACTAAGGTAAAATCCAAAAAGAACACCTACAATCACACTGCTTTTATTGTGCAATATATTTTAGAAATGAATGAGGTATTTAGAAATTTCATACATAAACAGGTAAAATAAAGTGTGGAAATATAAACCTCTAATTTGAATATTCTCCACCTATATATAATAATTTTGCCTGGACTTAATATTTTGAATTTGCTAGAATGGCTAAACTACATGTGGATTACGGAGGTGAGGCTATAGATCAAAAATCAAAACTTAAAATACGAAATTGTTCCAATCTAAAGATTGAATGGCCTAAAAGGAAAATTCTTCTTCATCATCTTCTTCCTTTCCCATCTTTTCTTTCTAATTTCTTTTTATTTTATTTTTTATAATTCTTATAAATCTTCATGTGTTCTATACCAAAATTCTGAATTCCCAGCAGCGTGACTTATTTAGTTTCTCCGTTCTCTTTTTCAAAGTAAACAAAGTGCTCCATCTAAAAAATTTCTGCCCCAAAATATTCCAGTTTTCCTCCATAAAAAATGGATGTCTGGATTTCGCACATGCTCCGATCTTAAAGCTGCAAGCCGCCACGATAAACACTGCAAAGATCTGAAATTTCGTCGCATGAAGGTGTGCCACAGCTGTAGTTTGCTCACGCATGAGATGCCGATCTTAAAGTCCGTAGTTTCGTTGTCGTTCTTGTCTGGCGGTGTTGCCGTACTACCGTGAATGTCTGGAGGCTGATGAATCGAATTCTGCGTTCTGGAAAACAGCGCTACAGGATTGCTCGAATTGGAATTGCCTCTTGTCGATTAGATCTGGAACTATGATGCCTGTCTTTTGAATCGACTATTTGCTGCTTTGATAATTTTCATGTCTGACCAGATAGTGGTTGATTCCTATGATTTGAGATGATATACTAGAATGGTTTGTGATGCTTGGATCGATTCTAGGTTGTTGATGAAGTAGTTGAGATGCTGAATATTAACGCAGAGGATGGTATGTTTGATCATAGGATGTGATCCGATAACGAAAATTTTGTTTGTATCCCATGATTTTTATTTTATTTTTCCCCTTCTTCCCTTTGATGTTCTTGAGTTCGACTTAAAAAAGAGGAGATGTGTATATACATGGAAATGTGGATGGAATATGATATTGAGGAAGATATGGATTTGTGAGATAGTTTGTTTCAGTTTGTAGAAAATAAAATTTGTGTATAGTAGAAAATAAACTTTGTTGTATCTTCTGAAATATATTCTTGTTTGATTGTCTTTACAATGTTTTGATTTTGATCTTTATTTCTTTCTCTTCCCTCGTTTGAGCCATATATGATTGGATTTGGGTACTAATATATTTCTCGCTTTAAATTTCGATTTTAACTTTTCTTTGTATGCACCTTTTTATTGCATTGAAATGGCACTTTTCCATTGAAATAGCACTTTTCCACAAGGAAAGTTTTACAAAAAAAATATGAATGTCAATTTTTACTCATACACAAAAAATTGCTTAACATATTTGTATACCTATATCTTTATAGAAGTCTTTTATTAAAATACCCTCAATTTCCTCAAAAGTTTTTTTTTTGGACTTTTGCATGTAATCCATCAAATTAAACTTAAAATTAATAAAGCTTGACTAAACATCATGTTTTAATGAAAAGGAAAATAAATAATTTCATCATAAAATCTTAAATCTCAATCAAGAAAACAACTAGAACCCATTGCTATAATATAGAAATGTAAAAAAAAAAAAAAAAAAAAAAGGGTTATAAAAATAGTTATTACATTGAAATTGAGAAGAAAAAAAATAAAAAAATAAGAAGCTACAATATTTGTGCAAAATTAAACTTCAACTTGTTGAATTTAACCTATTTTGGTGTGAAGGATTATTATTTTGGATAAACAAGTATTAAATTTGAAGCAGGGAAGACGAAGAACAGAAGAAGATGATATTAAAGGTAAATATTGTAAGGACATGGTGTATATAAGTAATATTTGATATATTGTAGTTTATTAAATTTTTCGGTGTGTGCTTAGTGGTTATTGGTGAAAATTAGCCTACGTGAATATACAAAACTAAACAAGTATGTTAAATATTTAGAAATAAAGTTATGTTTTGAAAATTTTAAATCGAAACACCTTGTGGAACACACACACACACATCCCTTTCACTATATGATATACCTTCCACAATCAACTATTTGTGCATACTCCACAAACCAGTTGTGCTAAAACATGAAACTAGTATCGGATGAATATAAGCGAACCTGGTTTCAGGGTTAGACTTATTCGCCTAAGACAACAACGAGTGAGGGCAACGGGGGAGAGTTTAAAGTCTGTAGGTACGTTTTTAAAGTTGATATTGTACGAGGCTTATATACCAAAAAATATAAAAAATTAAAACATTTGGAGATTGAAAACTTAGTTTTTAAATTAGAAGTCCCTATGATATTTACAAAGCTTTTATACCATAACCATAATTCAAATGTCTTAGAGATGGAATACCATTCACATTAGGTTTGTTGAAATGAAGATATCTGCACTTTAATCCCTTTCTTCTTTTTTGTTCCTCATCCTCTTCTTCTTGATTGAGTGGACTTAAATGGAATACTCTTGGTTTTATGTTTACTGCTCCCTTTTTGTTGTGAGCATGGTGGAAATAAAGAGAGAGAGAGAGAGGAGGGTGAGAGTTTTGAGAAAATAATATAATGCTTTATTATTCATTCCTCTCTCGCTGTTTAAATTATTGTCTTCAATTACTTTCCCACAAATCAATTGCTGCACTTAAACTTCAAATTCATATCCATGTTGACATGAAAATTATACACATTATATGTCCTTCCCGCATTATTTATTTACTTATCAATTAATTAAATTTTTAGAATAATATGTAATAATGTTAAGGGTACACTTCAGAAAATGCATTATTTTATGGTCTTGTCATTGCCTGTTCAGTCTCCATGTGTTTTCCGGAACACATCACATATTTAACAGACTTCCGATTTATTGTCACAGTTATAAACGGGCGGGCCATGGGCCCAGGATACTCAAGCGATGACCCAAAGCCCAATTTTAAGATAGGGCCTAAAAATATTAGTTCTTGTTTGTAAAGTAGTTTATAATTCATTTTTTTTCAATGGTTGAATGCAAAGTGTATAGTGTTCAATGGTAGAGTTTCTGTTTTAAAGTTTAGTTGGTGTAGGTTCGAGTGTCACCTTTAGGCCCGGTCCAACTTAATTTTGGGCCCTGGGCAAACATGGTGCAAAGGGAAAAAATGTTGTTGCCAAGGTTTAAACTCTCGCCACTTGACAAAGAAACTATATATCCTACCACTAAGCCACACTACCATTAGTAATATGTTACAATGATTACTTTCTTCCTTACTTACTGATACAACATAAAAAAAATAGGCCCTTCCAAAAAATTGGGTCCTGGACCGTTGTCTCGGTAGGCCGGGCCCAGGGCTGACCCTAGTCACCTTTATGGAATTTTGTTGTTACTATTTTTTTTTTTTTCAAAAGACAAGCTTAAGGTTCATACGCGTAATGCTAAAAGAAATTCAATGGCCCATGATGCAAATTTGCTTTGAATCGAGCCTGGCTGAAATAAAATTCAACGTCCAAAATCGTGCACTTTGATCACATAGGAAACGATCAAAACTACTATTCTTTATTAAATAACATGCTAGGAGTACATTTTTTATTCTCAAATTGCATGTATATGGACTAGTTGGTCCCATCTTCTACCGAAGCTACTATGGTACTTGAAAATATTAAGTGAGAAAATGGATATTTGAGGGGTATTCGACAGTTTGTAAGTCAACCGCATAACATGAAAATAGTTTCAAGAACAAAGTTATAGGTTTTTTCAGCCGTAAGGACGGTCTGCTGAAAATTTATTCTAAAGGCCATAGCATCAAATTTTAGGTATCAGTTTTGTAGTGTGCATGGTATCAGAATTTGACTATTAGTTTTTAAGTTTCAGATTTACAGCGTGTGTGATATCATAATTTTGCTATCATTTTTTAAGTATCAGTTTTACGGTGTGTATGGTATCAGTTTTACAGTGTGTATTTTTCTTGGAAATAAATTTTTGATGGGTTGTCCTAACGTTTAAAAAAATCATGAAGTTTGTCCTTTACAATAAAATCCCCACTTGAAAATAAATGCTACTATGTTAGTTTTTCACTTGTCTTCATATATATATCTACACTCTACAGCCTCCTTCCTCCTAAATGCCTTTTTGTTGTTTGCAGTTTTCCGGTGTTCTCCCTATTTTTCGTGGCCTTTTCTGCATATGTAATTATTTTTGAATCATATTTTCATATCTATATAAAACTTCTCATTGAATCAAAATTTTATTTACTAAAAAGGATAAACATAAATAATGACAAAAGAGTTGTGAACTGTCAGATCCTTTTTTCCCTAGTTGGGACGCAAGAATCAAGACATCCAGCAACGAAGAACAAATGTAACATCAATTGTTTCTATATTTTGTGTTCAAGTAGATTTTCGCATATGTATGTATGCGTGCGTGTCTATACATATGTGTGTGCATGTGTTAACCAGGTTCTTACACATCTAAAAGGAATTAGAGCATCTAGAAATGACAATGGGGCGGGTTGGGGTGGGTTTCTCATGCCTCATACCTTCTTCGAGCCTTTTAAACCCCATCACAGACCCACTCAGTAGACCCGGTAGGGGTCTGCAATTCTATCTCATACCTGAAACCCGTATGGATCAGGGTAGACCCGACCCGCCCAATGATCCAATGAAACCGTGCTCTAATATACAAATATATATATATATATATATATATATATATACTTATATTTTTATTATCACTAAAAGAAAATTTATATTCAATTAATAATGTGTATACAATGATAACAAAATATAACAAAATAAGTTGTAAGATAATAGTTCAAAACGTGTGCATTGTATGATTATCATTGACGCAACATAATATTGTGATTTTTTTAACTTTTGATTAAAGTAATGTAATATTCAAGTCATAACCATGTATACATAAGAAGATTAACAAGTAATCATTATAGTTATAAAGTGTTTTATTGATGTTTCGATAATGCGGGTCTGGTTGTGGCAGGTTAGCCGTGCTCCAGACCTGACCCTAGACCCAGACCTCCAAAAGCGGGGCGTAGGTTTTGTCTACCCACCTCGAAGACCTAATGGGGTAGATCTAAACGGGTCAAAACAAGGGCGGCTCAACCGGGTCTAGACCCTAGACGCGCCTCATTAACATTCCAAAAACATCGAGGTAAAACTAGAATTATATGAAATTTGATCAAAACACTCAAAAGAACAAGTGACAAGACTCTAGGAAAAATAAGCTCAAAGTATGCTAACTTTGTGACCTGGTACAAAGTCATCCCCATGACATGCCAACAAGTCATGTGGCTTGATCATGGCTCGCCCAAACCACTTCCAGAGTAATTTACCATCTCTTTAATTCTTGTGTGCCAAGTGAAGGTATATTTGATCCAAGTCACAGAACAATACAATCATAGTTAAAAGGTCATTAAGACAAGTTAACAAGCTATGAAACAACATGGAGAACGATAAGATGAGATAAGGAGTGCAACAAAAAATGAATGAGTCAAAATTGCACTAAGTATATGACTTGGTACTAAGTCATCTTGTTGGCTCGGATCGTCTCAAGGTTTCATGTGTAGTCTTGGATTGCGAACATCTAGTCCAAATGCTCTCCAACTCTAATAAATACAGTATCATCTACAAGATATATAAGATCTTTGGGACTAGTAGCTAGCACATTGTTGAAATCATTATTCAACTTACTTCTCCCACACAGTTATCACTGGTAAGGTTACTGTGATTCTCTATTCCAAATTTCTACTTGTGACTTAATCTCTTTTATTCAACATGCAATCTGATTAATTTCTACGCTAAAAGTTTGATAATAATAAAAAAATTCTTGTAAAGTGCACGTCGACTTCGTTAATTATCAAACCACTGTAAACAAATTCAGTCATATCCCTGTCTTTTTTGTTTATTTATTTTTCTTGTTCAGTGCAAGATCAGTGCTTTCCAACTCTTCATTTAGTGTTAATTCATCTATTAACTTAACATTTGGTGTTTTCATTGAGAAAACCGAACAAAGGTGCAAATCTGGCTATCTAATTTAAATAGATAGGTCTAGAAGTCAGATTTATAATTTCGGGTGTGTAAGTTTCTTACTACTTACATATTAAAGTGGAATTTTCTTAAGGAAGGAGAATGCCTCCTAGGAATCAGTCTGAAAGATCATGAGTTAGATTCTCCACGACTGTAGGTAGACAAGGTGGTATAAAACTTCCTCATGTGAAAGTTAATGATTAACCCAAAAGCACCCTTCAACACGATATGGTCATGAGAAGAGAGCCCGATAGAGTAATTGATAACATGAGTCAGAGGTTGGAATTGGTTCAGAAGGCATCGATGGAAAAATGGATGCTTTGCTTAATCCTTAACCCAGAAATTATAATGCAGATATAAAGGGGAACATAGTTCAGAAGAAACATGAAATTTCCTCTGCTTCTATTGGAAATGAAAGGAATCCGACTTCAAAGGTAGAGGGCTGAAGTAGTAAATTTTACAGAATACTTAGCTCAAGGAAATAAGATAATACCTCTAGCTAAAAATCCTAAGGCATTGCCAAATATACAAATAGATGCTACCCAAAAGCTAAAATCCTAGGGCATAACTAAATATGCAAATATATGCTACCTATGAGCTTGATAGATATTCTGCGTTAGACAATGATCAATATTTAATCCTGGGAATCTTGGAGTTAGAGCCGATATCGAAATTAACACAAGAACAAGAGTTCAGACTACCACAGTACAACCTACTACATGAGCATTGAATTTTGTTAAATTATTTCTCCTAGATATAGGAGAACCTAGGTTTTAGGTAGCAAATCTGGATCATTTGTTGAAACAAACACTCAGGGATGCTCCTGAGATCTATCTTATAAAATATCGTGTAAGTAAAGACTATATATCTAACATGATCAAGAAGTTGACAAGAGAAAGCATGGGAACAAAAGAATGAGGAATTTGGCACTGCTGCGACCCGAGTTCCATTTATTCAAGAAATTCTAAATGCCGAGCATCCTGATAAGTTTGCCTACAATGTCTTTCTATAAAGAAACAACTGATCCAAGACTGCATCTATACAAGTATGAGTGAAATATTTATGATGTTAAGGCTATGAATGTTGTTAAGTGTAGGTGCTTTCCTATCTTCATGGAAGGTATAACATCCTTGTGGTTTAGTGTCCTTTCGTCCAAATCCATCTCAAGTCTCGAAGAACTAGCAAATAAATTCATAGAACAATTTTGACTCCATATTGCTTAACCCAAAGACGTTATGTCACTGTCAAGATTATTACAAGGCCCCCGAAAGTCATTGAAGGCATTCTTAATCTGGCTCAACGTTGTAGATATCGAAGTCAACCACCTAAATGAATATATTATTTTTATGACATTAGTATGAGCTACGCATTTAAAGACCGGTTTTGGTAAATGGCCCAAGCTGGAAGAAATCGCAGCTATAGAAAGTTTCTACAACATTACAAATCAGTACTGAAGGTTGAAAGAAGCAAGCACAATCACGGGACACCAAGAATTAGCCAACAATGGAAACAATTTAAGTAACGCTACAGTGAAGTAAGAAGGAGATAATTCCAAGGATGCAGACTAGATTGAAAGCCTGAAAAGAGATAATCAGAGCAACGAAAGATGTAAGCATGCACTACTAAAATTCATTCTTATGAAGACTGGAAAATAAAGACTGAAATTACATAGTGTTTAAACAGAGACTTAATAAAAACTAAAAAAAGTAGTCTTTAAATTTCCACGTTGAAGATTGAGGTTTAGTCTCAAATCGGTTTGTACTTATTGAAACAGCTTAGATACCATACATTAGTCTTTATTTTAGTCTTTAACTCAGTATTTAAGAAATCTTAAAACAATTAAACACTTAATGTTGATATCATAAGCAAATTCGATGATTATTGTTGATAATTCATGTGAATATGATTAAACCTATTATAATTTACATGGCAACTCAATTTATGCATGATAACATATATTTAACATCATCATCTTTATAAAAAAGAATTTAAGTTGTATTTAACGCTAGCTAGCACAAACCTAATAGGACAATGCTTAAATCTATTAGTTGAAAATAAGGCCACATAAACATTTTAAAAATATTCATTTCTATACATGTTCAAGATCTATTTTCCCTTCCACTCTTCCGACATAAAAATAGCCATGATTCTACTAACTATCCCATATAACATTTGTTCAACCAATCAAAACCTACTCTTTTAACGTGTTACATCAGTGGACTAATCGTGAAATTAACCTACCAATGTTGAGTTAGCTGCTGAATAATAAAGCTGATTAGATAGTTGATCAAAAAATAAATTTGATTTAAAAAACTTCTCAACCAGATTTAAGAACAAAATTATTTATTGTTAGATTCAAAATACTAAAAGTTTCATCCATATTCCTGTTAAATCTCAAACTGGTCGCTTCTTTTACATTATTAACGAGCACAACTAGGTGCTTATTTGTACAAACAAAACTCAATTTCAAAATCAGATAATTCAATATTAATAGGAAAGTGTCATGTACATGAATTTACTTTTTTAATTGATTCAAAAATTAAACCGTACGGAAGGCTGGGTGAAATAATGTAAGTCATAATCATTTCATTATATACAAGTGTTTCTCTTCTTTCCATCTTATCTCTCACAATTTCAGTTAAGCAAATTTATACTAAACTCCCTAGAAATAAGGCATCGTCTACTAATGTCCACCACCGGTTTTCTCAATAACCATACTGCAGCTCCAACATTTTCCTGATTTCATATGAAATAACAATGAAAA
The DNA here is from genome assembly GCA_030737875.1 of Allium sativum. Taxonomy (NCBI): domain Eukaryota; kingdom Viridiplantae; phylum Streptophyta; class Magnoliopsida; order Asparagales; family Amaryllidaceae; genus Allium; species Allium sativum. Next base: position 10,213,285 of record JASFAX010000024.1, read on the forward strand.
TTAAAATTTTCTATTTTTTAGTACCAATTTCAAACTATTTTTTTGAAACTGATTAAGACATTAGATCTTATAAGTCATTAGAAAAAATTATCTGAATCTTTAATAGAAAAAACAACATCCTTATCACCTTTTTTAATGGAAGGATATATAAATTTAGGTAAAGAAAGTGATAAAGATGCAGTTAACGATGATGTTTCCTTCATAAATTCCTAATTAGGGTACTGGGAAATCAAGGTGAAGAGATTAAGTAGCATAAAAAGAGATGGTAGTTGTATGATGTAAAGAAAAAAGAAATATAGACTATAAAATTAGCATGTAACGCGAACATTGCATAATATCATTAATTGAAAAATAGTGTACTTATAATGTTATGTGTTAAATTTGGAACTTATGGAGTATCTGGAACAAACTAAGAATAGAAGCAAGTAGAGAGGCAACACATTTTTATTCGTTCAGATCTCCATACAATGCAAATATATTCTCTATTTGTAAACTTTATATGTCATGGAGATTACAATAACATCTCTTGGCATTTAACATATTCATCCTTATTACTTGTACGCACGACAATACTTATGATTGGTTATGCAAATGCAAAGACGATAATATTAATCGTTTTATCAAAAATAATTTGAAAAGCCTAGTGCGAAACCGTAAATAAAGGAAATAGTAAAATATTACAATGGTATAGTTTATAGTCTATGTTATTATGGAGATTGTAGACTTTATTATTTTATCAAATATCCCTTATGAAAGAGGGTCCATGAGGTGGCAACCCCTTTAGGTAGGGGTGCAGGGGCAGTACACCTACTTATTGTGTTCGACCTGGCCGATCAGGTCATGCGAGTTCAATGGGCAATGTCCCATTCGAAACGGTACATCTTACTGATGGTTGAATTTGTAATTGAATTCAAACATCAATAGTAAAAATTCATAGAAAATATTTATGATGATTATCGACCAATTTTCTTATTTTCGAAATTCTAAAATAAGCATCATCAAATAAAGATTCTTGAAAGAAAACGATTTGTTTGTGTGTTAGAGCGATTAATCTTATCCAACTGAGAACATAATGCGTATTTAGTAGGTTTAAGCAGTGCATTTCCTGTGTAAATGGTAAAAAAGAAGCTGGCATTCGATACGTTTGACTCATTCGATTTTGGATCAACAAGCGACAAAGTTTTTGTAATAAATTTAATGAAATAAATAAATTAATAAATTTTGCAATCTATTCCCCCTTTACCAATATTGAAGGTCATTACTTTCATAGTGATACAATTTTGTTAATACATGTATCAAATACGCTAAGATAAAACATGCAGAACTTGTACAAATCTATTAATTTTACAACTGTACATGCTAATATATTTGGCTAATTCTATTCGTATACCAAAAACTGCTAAACATATACCAAAAAATATAATAATTTAGTACACCATAAATATTACTTTAGATACACCATATCTTTTACTAAATTACACTTATTTTCATTTTCTTTCTCTTATCTCGTTCAAACTTAAAACACATATACCAAAAACTAGAAATTAATTACATCCAATTGATTAAAATTAGAATACCACGTTGTATGAAAACCAATTACCCTTTTTTGTCGTTCTTTTCCCTTCCGCTTAATGTGTCTCGCTCTCTGCTTTCCACGACCTATCCTTTCTATGCCACAAACAACTGCTTAGGGTGTCATTTCACTCCATCGCTCTTCTGACCCCAGTTCTACTTCCTTTCAATACAGGGGTGATTTCAAATCATGGTGACCATACGTTGTTTGTCCCTTTGCCAATTCTTGCAGTGATAGACTGCGAGCTTGAAGTTGCTTTTACCTTGTCGTTTTCTACTATTGTTTATTCCTACTTGCTAATAGCAGTGATGTTTTGACTTCTCTGTTGAAGAGTACATCTGATGTTGGTTGTTGTAAACAGTTAAAATGTATCATTGCTTTGTTCCATCGATTTCTCTTTCTTTAATTTTATCATGTTGCTTTCCTTTCAACGTTAAATTTTTTAGTTGAACTACCTCGTTTTTCTACTAAATTTTCTATACCCATATGATAGCCGACACAATATTATGTCACGCCTATAGTGGCTTTCGATATCTGGTGTGACGGCCTGCCCCGCACCAGCCGACATTTCCAATAAAAGTGCGTTGTGCCAATGCCCGACTAGCACGGACGGTCGCCAAAGAAAGGAAAAGAAAGGAATTTGAACTAACAAGGAACCTGTAGAATGTCTCATAGCGCATGGAATAAAATATAATAATAACATAACTTTGACATAAAATAGGCGAGACAATGCATAAGCTGAAAACTAAACCATCATAACAGCGGAAATCCCCAAAACACAGCTTATCATCCAAACCAACATTATTACTACTTTGAAATATTGTCTCTAAAGCAAAAGAAAGAGGCACACCACTAATGCCCAAAGTAGTGGCTCGCAACAACATAGGGAGAATATCTATGTATATCATGCGTGGAAGCCTCCTACTCGTCTCCGGTACAGCTACTCGTGCATACCACCTAATCTGTCTCTAGTCTGCCCATTTAAGAGCACCCAAAGTAATAAGAAGAGACATAAAACTTCGGGTCAGAAAAAGTCTGGTATGAGTGATAAGCAGCAAAACAGAACAATAACAGGTATACATAGCCATACCTGAACCTGGACCTGCAACCAAAGAGTTAGCACAATAGGATGTACAATACTCTAAGGTGATACTAACATATGGTGTAAAGATACGGGGGAGGGGAATGCATGTCATAGTGATGTCAAACAATCAAGCATAGCGACCATCCTCACATCTCTCACTCAGTGCGTAAAGCATACGATATCCACTGCTTTCATCACCCAAATCTTTTGCTATGATCACTCTACCCTATGGAGTTATGATGGCTCCACTGCAGTGATCCATAGCCACTAGTCCCTTTTTATGTCCACTCTGCCCCATGAAGTCATGACGACTCCACTGCACTAGCCCATAACCATGCTATGACCACGCGGCCCCATGAAGTAATAATTACCCCCACTGCACTGATCCGTAGCCTAACATCCGTCTCAGTGGTGGATCAAAGTTATGGACGTCGATAACCCCTTAGCACGTGTCCCGCAGCAAAGCCCAACTCATGAAGTCAGCTCGTTGATTCCTAGTTGGATCCTAAGTAAAACTTCCCATTTAGACTACCTTTGCGTCTCGGGTTTTAGTCTTCTCCGGATTGGTTCGGTCTTTCTCTTCATCTTCGGTTCGGTTTGGTTATGCACCTCCCAGATTGGCTCGTGGTACATACTCTGGTTCGCGGTCCTTGCTTCTAGTCGGCTCGTGATGCTCTGGTGCTCGCCTGTTTGTGACACCCACTGGTTCGTGAGCTCCTTTATCAACTTGGGTCCTGGAAGCGGTTCGGTTCATGACTCCCATTCGGTTCGGTTCGGAGCTGGCTTCTTGGTTCGTGGGGCTTCTTGTTCAGCTCATGAGTGCATCGGTTTGGGTTCGTGATGAAGCAACTGGCTCGGTGAAGCTTTGGTTCGTGGTGGGCATTCGGGTCGGTTAGTGACCACCATTCACAAGCAGGTCGGGTTGTGGGATGCTCCACGAGCGGGGTCGGGGTCCGATCTGATTCGGTTCTGTGTCATTTCCTACAACTTTTCCAGTGAGCTAATTACGCCATACGACGGCATTTTCGACCGTTCTAACTTTTCTAAGCAATTACAAATCATTCCAAACAGCCGTAGCAACATGTATAACCAACCATAAACACCAAAACTACAATATAACATGTTTATAAGGATCAAACATACCCCAATAGCATGATTTTCCCCTAAATCACCTTAATCATGATTTAAGCATACAATTAGCAAAATATACCCAAATTAGCCCAAATTTCTATCAGAGCCCTAAAATAATTTTTTAGAATTTTACAAAATTTTCCAGATTTTTCTAAGGCATAATTTCGCTAATTAACAATAATCACCCCTAATTACCCGCAATTAGTGAAAAACAATGCAAATCACTCACCTTTGCCATAAATTATTTATAGGTCTGAAAGTATCTCTGATATAGGTCGAATCTCTATGTGCTCCAGCAGCACTATCCAAACTTGATGCTAATTTGCCTTGATTTGATGTAGATTAGGCTAATGCTTGATTAAACGGTGATTAGAAGGTGTTTTAGGAGTTGGAGGCCATTGTTAGGGTTGAAGAGAGGTAGTGGTGGTAGGAAAATGACAAAGAAAAGTTTTTCTAACCCTAATCAGCCCTCATATAGCTCTAATCCCGAAATTCCCCAATGGGCCTAGCTGCTAATCACCTGGTTAAGCCCAATTAAGTTGTTTTTCACCTTCTAAACCTTAATTCAGCCATATCTCCCAAACGGTAAGTCCGTTTGATCAATAAGACGAGTCTAGGGAAAGGTAAACCATCATCTGAATCCAACGGAAGTGGTTTTAGGTCAAAACTCCCTACCAATCAAAAGTTATAGGCGAAACAAGACTCGCCAAAGGCAAAACGGTCATTTAAAAATCGGCAAAAATCGTGAACGTGGAAAATGACCCTAATAGTCGTTCCCCAAAGTTACACGACCATACGACCTCATATGAAAAATAAATAAATATTCTATGATCTTTCGATACGTAGAATGTGGGTCGTTACACTCTCCCCTCTTAAAAAATTTCGCCCCCGAAATTCCTTAATAAAAAACATACAAAGGTGTTCCGCATGCCTATCAGTCATTCACAAACAATCAAACATACACAACAAGTCAACCCTATCATGCGGTTTACTAAAAAGGGAAGAAACTATCACTATTAAAATATTACCAGGCAAAGAGTTCTTGATGCGATTCCCTTATGCTCTCCTCTATTTCCCAAGTACAGTCATCCTCATTCTCGCCCCACTGAACCTTGACCAGTTTCACCGCCTTCCTTCGAAGTTGCTTCGTATCACTCTCGACAATACAGATCGGCTTGCGGTTCCAACCGCATCGGGTTCTACTTCGATGTCATCCAACTGATCCGGTGAAAGTGTCATATCGGGGTCGTGCACGAACTTCCTTAACTGGGAAACATGAAACACGTTATGAACTCTCGCCATCTTGTCTGGCAACTCAACTTTATATGCCAAATTCCCAACTGGTTCGAGAACTGGGAATGGACCAACAAATCTTGGTGCTAACTTGCCTCTCCTACCAAATCAAATCATGCTCTTTAAGGAAGAAATCTTGATAAACACCAAGTCGCCAACAGAAAATTTTAGATCTCCTCGCCTCTTATTAGCATAACTCTTTTGCCTATCTTGGGCAGCCTTCATTCGCTGTTGGATAACCTTGATCTTGTCTAAAGTTTCTCTTATTACATCTGGCCCAAACACAACTTTCTCACCGGTTTCCAGCCAACATGATGGTGAGTTGCACGGTCTTTCGTACAAAGCTTCAATGGAGCCATACCAATACTGGACTGATAACTATTATTATATGCGAACTCCACTAGATGCAAATGGTTATCCCATGACCCTCCAAAATTCAATATACAAGCTCTCAAGAGATCCTCTAATATAGATTCATCCTCTCAGTCTGACAGTCGGTTTGAGGATGGTACACGGTACTGAGATGTAATTCTGATCATAAAGCCTCTTGTAAGCTCTTCCAAAATCCATTAGTGAACAACGGATCTCGGTCACTTACAATGCCTTTTGGTACTCCATGAAATCTCACTACCTACTTCATATATAGTTCTGCTAACTTAGCTGCTGTTATGTTCGACTTAACCGGTATAAACCTTGCACTTTTGGTCAATCGGTCCATAATCACCCAAATGCTATCATGGCCCGATGTAGTCCTTGGTAACCCATCAATGAAATCCATTGAGACTTGTTCCCATTTCCATTCTGGAATTTCCAATGGTTGTAACAACCCACTAGTCTTCTTTTGCTTAGCTTTAACTAGCTGGCAGTTCATGCATTTGGATATAAACTTCCCAACGTCTCTTTTCATCCCTTCCCAGTAGTAGGTCTTCTTCATATCTCGATACATTTTGTTACCACCGGGATGTATAGTCAGTTTTGAATGATGACATTCTCTAAGCACTTCATCTCTCAATCCATTAACATTGGGTACAACCAGTCCACATTCTTTCGAAGCCATCCCTCTCAATCAAGCCCATACTTGTTCATCTACTCATCGATTCCAATTTCTAACTTGGAGATGATTTCTAATAGACTAGGATCATCCCTCTGACTGGAACCAATCGGCCCAATCAAAGTAGATATGATCATCAAACTTGCTAACATTACTGGATCCAATTCGCACTTTAGTTTGAAATCATACACTGCGATATACTCCAGTTGCTTCCATTCAATAAACATAGCCCCTAAACTGGAATGTCTTCTACTTAATGCATCGGCTACCGCATTGCCCTTTCCTGGTGTATATGCGATATCGAAATCATAGTAAGCCAAGAATTCTAACCACCTTTGCTATCGGAGATTTAGATCCTTCTGAAAGAAGAGATACTTTAACGATTTATGATCAGTAAACCACTTGAATCTTTATCCCAAGAGATAATGTCTCCACATCTTCAATGCGAACACGATCGTTGCCAATTCCAAATCATGGGTAGGATATCTTTTCTCATGGTTTCAGTTGCCGACTATCATAAGCTACAACCCTACCTCCTTGCATCAATACAGCACCTAGTCCGTTACCACATGCATCCATGTATACTGTCATCTATTCATTCCCTTTAGGAATGACTAACAGTGGTGCACATGTCAACTTTTCCTTTAGGCTCTTGAATGCATTTCCACACCTTTCGTCCCAAACGAAAGCTTCATTCTTCTTGGTCAACTGAGTTAACAGTGCCGCTATCTTGGAGAAGTCTTGGACAAACTTACGATAATATCTAGCTAATCCCAAAAAACTTCTTACGTCTATTGCATTCTTGGGCGTAGACCAATCATGTACCATAGCTACCTTCGCAGGGTCCATGACAATATCATTCTCCGAAACAACATGGCCCAAGAATCTCACTTCCTTCCTCCAGAAGTGACACCTAGAAAACTTCGCTTTCAGTTGGTGTTTTCTCAACACCTCCATCACCACTCTCAAATGTTCCTTGTGTTCTTCTTCTGTCCTCGAATAAACAAGTATATCGTTGAATAAACTTATTCAATTATTCCCTGAATACCCTATTCATAAGATCCACAAAATATGTTGGTGTATTGGTCAACCCGAATGGCATGACCAACCACTCATAGAATCCAGACAGCGTCCGAAAAGCCGTTTTAGGAATACTCTCGGCTACTACTCGGACCTAATGAAATCTTGTCGCGAGGTCCAATTAGTAGAACACCCTTGCTCCCTCCAGTTGATCATACAAATCGTCTATCCGTGGAAGAGGATACTTATTCTTCCTAGTCACTTTATTCAACTTGCGATAGTCCACACATAAACAAAGGGAACCATCTGCCTTGGTAGCAAATACAATTGGTGCCCCCCGCTCGGAGACACTTCTTCTGATAAATCACTTCTTCAAAAGATCGCTTACTTTCACCCCGAGCTATCTTTGCTCCCTTGGTGCCATACGATGAAGTGGCATCACTATAGGTCTGGCATCTTTCACTAAATCAATACGGAACTCAATCTCTCGGTGTGGTGGAAGTCCGATCACTTCCTCGAAGATATCCGGATACTGGCCAACAATGGGAATTCCTGCTAACTCGTCCTGCGGGATGTCAAGGGAATTTAGAAAACTAGTCATCACCTCATCACTAGGTAGGCCACCAAACACTACCCTCCGCCCATCATCTGCCCTAATAGTCACCGAAAATCCCTCACAGTCTATCAGCACCCCATACCTTTGGAGCCAATCGACTCCCAAAATATTGCCAAACCTAGTAAAGCCTAAAATAAAGTAATCACAAGCAAACATACATTCATGACTCTATAAGACCACATTACGACAAATCATGCCAAGGCTAGTCGAACCACCAATCGGGTTCGTCACTGCTAAAGGTCTATCGACTGTCTTGGGTTCCAATCCCAACCTATCTACCAGGTCACTAGATATGAAGGAACTGGAAGCCCTAGTATCAAACAATACTCGAACAGGAACATCATAAATAGAAAGCATACCTTGAATGATGATATTCTTTCCTTTCTCCGCCGTAGTTGGGGCATTCAACGAAGAAGGAACAACATTGATAGTATATGCTTTCACAATCTGCTTCTCTCTAGGGGGTTGCGGACATTTATCCTTGTGATGTTCCACTTGGGAGCAGTCGAAGCACTTCCTGTCCGCTGGCCTTGCTCGACATTCTTTAGCATAATGGCCCTTCTTGCCACAACTAAAGCACTCAACATCTTTCTTACTCTTCTTCTGACCATCGTTGGTCTGATTCTATTTCCTTTTGTTCTGAGAATTATTCTTGCCTCCACCGCTTGCCTACGGCTTTTGTCCTTTTGCAGATGCAACAGCGATTTCAGCATTGGGCTTATGTTAAAGGCTCTCTAATCTCAATGCTTTCCCAACAATCGATTCAAAAGTTTCACCAATATGGTTTATAAGCCTTTCCCCGAAGTACTGATCTAACCTGTTATGAACTTCTCATTCTTCTTCTCGGGAGTATCAATAAGGGATAATCCATACTTCGATAAAGTATCGAACTCGGCAACATACTCCGAGACTGCTTTACCATTCTGCTTAAGCTCCTAGAACTTCCTAAACAATTCCGATTTCTGAGCAGCTGGGATGAACTTATCACTGAATCGGGCCTTAAACTGATCCCAAGTAACTTAATCCTCAGGGGTAGCTGCCTTAATAACGTTCCACCAATTCATTGCCCGTCCTTACAGCTTACGGGATGCGAGCATCCTCTTCATCGCATCATCGATCCCTAAGTCCATGAAGATGCGCTCACAACTATCAAGCTAATCCCGAACTTCTATAGCCGATTATGTTCCGTGGAACGGCTTCCTACCAAAACTAGTGTAGTCTTTACTGAGCTTGGAGGAATCGGCCCTAGGCGCCTGCACCGCTGCACCACCAGCATTTGCAGCATTAGGATCTTCCCTCTGAACATCCCTAAGCATCTCTCTCATGAAATCAGTGAACATCGTCCTCATATCAGTAGCATTACCATTATTAGCTCCTCTTTTAGTACCCCTCGTATGTCGCCTCATCGTTCAATCTAGAAGGAGAAACGATTAACCATCTCTTCAGTGGTGCCAGTGCAGTGCGACCCCATCTTTAGATATATTAATAGTATATACACATACAGTTTTTTGAAAACCAAAATATCACAAATACGCGCTCTCATATACGTGCTATCTCACCTTGGCGTCTTTCCCTAGGTTAACTATGCAACCTAGAGCTCTGATACCAAGTGTGACGGTCTGCCCCGCACCAGCCGACATTTCCAATGAAAGTGCGTTGTGCCAATGCCCGTCTAGCACGGGACGGTCACCAAAGAAAGGAAAAGAAAAGAACTTGAACTAACAAGGAACCTGTAGAATGTCTCACAGCGCACAGAATAAAATATAATAATAACATAACTTTGACATAAAACAGGTGAGACAGTGCATAAGCTGAAAACTAAACCATCATAGCAGCGGAAATCCCCAAAACACAGCTTATCATCCAAACCAACATTATTACAACTTTGAAATACTGTCTCTAAAGCAAAAGAAAGAGGTACACTACTAATGCCCAAAGTAGTGACCAGCAACAACACAGGGAGAATATCAATGTATATCATACGTGGAAGCATCATGCTCGTCTTCGGTACAACTACTCGTGCATACCACCTAACCTGTCTCTAGTCTGCCCGTTTAAGAGCACCCAGAGTAATAAGAAGAGACATAAAACTCTGAGTCAGACAAAAGTCTGGTATGAGTGATAAGCAAAAAAACAGAACAATAATAGGTATACATAACTATACCTGAACCTGGACCTACAACCAAAGAGTTAGCACAACAGGATGTACAATACTCTAAGATGACACTAACATATGGTGTAAAGATACGGGGGAGGGGTGTGCATGTCATAGTGATGTCAAACAATCAAGCATAGCGACCATCCTCACATCTCTCACTCGGTGCGTAAATCATACGATATCCATTGCTTTGACTACCCAAATCTTTTGCTATGATCACTCTGCCCCATGGAGTCATGATGGCTCCACTGCATTGATCCATAGCCATTAGTCCCTTGTAATGTCCACTCTTCCCCATGAAGTCATGACGACTCCATTGCACTGGCTCATAGCCATGCTACTATCACTCTGCCCCATGAAGTAATAACTACCCTATTGCACTGATCCGTAGCCTAACATTCATCTCGGTGGTGGATCAAAGTTATGGACGTCGATAACTCCTCAGCACGCGTCCCGCAGCAAAGCCAAACTCATGAAGTCAACTCGTTGGTTCCCAGCTGGATCCTAAGTAATACTTCCCATTTGGACTACCTTTGTGTCTCAGGTTTAGTCTTCTCTGGATCCTTTCGGTCCTTCTCTTCATCTTCGGTTCGGTTCGATTATGCACATCCCAAATTGGCTCATGGTACATACTTCGGTTCGCGATCCTTGCTTCTAGTCGGCTCGTGATGCTCTGGTGCTCACCCGTTCGTGACACCCACCAGTTCATGAGCTCCTTCATCAACTTGGGTCCTGGAAGTGGTATAGTTCGTGACTCCCCTTCGGTTCGGTTTGGAGCTGGCTTCCTGGTTCGTGGGGCTTCTTGTTCAGCTCGTGAGTGCATCGGTTCGGGTTCGTGATGAAGCAACAGGATCGGTGAAGCTTTGGTTCGTGGATGGCATCTGGGTCGGTTCGTGACCACCATTCACAAGCGGGTCTGGTCGTGGGATGCTCCACGAGCGGGGTTGGGGTCCGATCTGATCCGGTTCTGTGTCATTTCCTACAACTTTTCCAGCAAGCTAATTACGCCATACGACGGCGTTTTCGACCGTTCTAACTTTTCTAAGCAATTACAAATCATTCCAAACAGCCATAGAAACATGTATAACCAACCATAAACACCAAAATAACAATATAACATGTTTATAAGGATCAAACATACCCCAATAGCCTGATTTTCCCCTTAATCACCTTAATCACGATTTAAGCATACAATTAGCAAAATATACCCAAATTAGCCGAAATTTCTATCAGAGCCCTAAAATAATATTTTAGAATTTTACAAATTTTTCTAGATTCTTCTGAGTCATAATTTCGCTAGTTAACACTAATCACCCCTAATTACCCGTAATTAATGAAAAACAATGCAAATCACTCACCTTAGCCACAAATTACTCATAGGTCTGAAAGTATCTCTGTTATAGGTCGAATCTCTATGTGCTCCAGCAGCTCTATCCCAAGCTTGATGCTAATTTGCCCTGATTTGATGTAGAATGGGATAATGCTTGATTAAACGGTGATTAGAAGGTGTTTTAGGACTTGGAGGCCATTGTTAGGATTGAAGAGAGGTAAGTGGCGGTTGGAAAATGACAAAGAAAAGTTTACTCTAACCCTAATCAGTCCTCATATAGCCCTAATCCCGAAATCCCCCAATGGGCCTAGCTACTATTCACCCGGTTAAGCCCAATTAAGCTGTTTTTCACCTTCTAAACCTTAATTCAGCCATATCTCCCAAACGATAAGTTCATTTGATTAATGTGACCACTCTACGGAAAGGTAAACCATCATCTGAATCCAATGGAATTGGTTTCAGGTCAAAACCCCTTACCAATCAAAAGTTATAGGCGAAACAAGATTCGCTAGGGGCAAAACGATCATTTAAAAATCCGCAAAAATCGTGAACATGGAAAATGACCCCAATAGTCGTTCCCCAAAGTTACACGATCAAACGACCTCATATGAAAAAGAAATAAATATTCTACGATCCTTCGATACGTAGAATGCGGATCGTTACATCTGGATACTCAGCAACAGTAATGATTCAATTGTTATGATATTGTGTAAATGACAAAAAATTGATTTGTAAAAATAATATGTTTTGTTACAGCGGTTTCTACCCTTTGGTATCCCATTCGTTCATTACTCACAAGATAAAAAGGGGATTTTGTTGTTGCACTCAACTTATTTTTATATGCAGCCTTAAGGAACAATCAATACCTCTTGTGTTATGTGGGAAACAAATTTCGGACAATGTTTTCAAGTTATTATTCTTCATAGGTACTGTTTAAATACACATATATCTTTTACTGGCAATTTTTTAACTCCATTACATTTTTAAACTTTCAGGATACAGATATGTATTCGTTTATTGGCTTGTGGGTTTATCTAAGGCTTCCGTTGCACTACCGAGAACACTCTCTCCACTTGGGAAAGCATGTGCATGAATGGATCTCACTGTCGTACATGGCATATTACACAAAACTGGTTACAAGGATAAGAAAGGTGCAGAAAATGAGCTCGCATTTCACGAATGGACACAACAAACGCAAGACATGTTGAATACCAAGAAGTTTGGTAGTATCGCATTCAAAGATAAGGATTACAAATTGCAATTGATTTATGATTACTACACCTAGGTAGTGGGCCTGATCTCTATACCTTCAACAACTGTATTTGCAAGAAGAGATCTATTATATTTGATGATCGGAAGTCTGCACTTGCACTTCAAGATGCCACACAAGCACAAGTGTTACCACAATTACATGTACCTTTGTTCAAGAACATGCTGGATCAACTTTTTTTAATAAAATGTGTTTGAACATGTAAATTTACATTCTTGTTAATGTATATAAATATCTTAATGCAGTGTGTCCATGAATACTTTATCATTGTTATGTTGTTTGATACTATGTAACTTTTATGTGATAATGAATATATTTCAATATGTATGTAATTGTTGTGTCGATATGATAAATCCAAGATATTTGTTTACCATTGTGGATATTATATTGATTTAAATTGTGCAAATTTGAGATAGATAAAAGACAAAATTTCAGTTTTTATAATTCAGTTTTAAATGCAGTTAGGACTGCAGTATCAGTCCTTACATGTTGAGACTGAAATCTCAATATCAATATTTTGTTGCGACTAAGAATTCAAATCGTCGAATTCCGGTATTTAATTAGTCTTCAATTATGATTTAAAGACTAAACTAATTGATTAAAAACTGAAATTGTAAGTCCTTAATTCAAAGTTATTTTGTAGTGATGATAGGAAGTAACCTAGAACCATAAGGCAAAAGGATTACACATCTTTGATTGGGAAAATGTCTATCTGCCTACACAATGCAGTGAAGCTACCTGAAAATGCTTACAAAGGTGTCATCCAGAATGAAAAGGTAATCCAAGAAGTTCCAGCACTATCATAATCCCTATAGGAGCAACATGAATGGGTGTTGCCATCTGAAGGACATAATCAAGGAATTAATCAAAATAATTGAATTCAGCAGTATGTGAAAAAGTTGTAAACAAGTAGACTACTAACCAGCTACATCACAAGGGCAGATGGTATAGCCAAACTAGCCAAAGCCCATTAGAGAGGTTCCCAAGTGAGGTAATGGAAGATTTTTACTCAACACAATTTCTGAAGGGCCTTACCTAGCTTACAAGAGTTGAGGTGGGATGTAGAGGTATGCAAATACACTTAAGCATGCATCAAAAAATAGAGATCTTACTTGTGGTCGAAGACAAAACTCGAGCAAAGCAGCACAAAACATTCATAAATGACATATAGTTTAAAAATCGAGACAGAAGGAATTGTAGCCTCGACTTTAGACCCTTGATAATTATGGTCGGAATACGACCAACTATTGTAAGGAAAATTTTGATTGATGGTGATAGCTCACTAAACATCATGTTCTGCAAAACCTTTGAATATATGAAGCTTATGATAAAGAATGCATCTGCGTGTCAAACTAAGATACAAGGATTCTTTGGAGAAGTGGAACAACTAATTGGAATGAATGACTACCCATGGAGTTAGGTTAATGTAACGACCCACATTTTACATATCAGAGGATCGTAAAATTATTTTATTTAATTCCCTGAGGGTCGATCATTCTCAACTTTTGATATGTTGTTCATGGGTATGTAAGACATGTCCATGATTTTTATCAAATTTATTTGTGACCATTTTTCCCCTGTTATTTTTGTATAGGGCCTAACTTTTGATAGGGATCGAATGAGGTGCTGGGATTGATTTTATTAGACAGGAAATGGTGCTTACAATTCTGTAGGGTGGTCATATTAAAAATTTGGCAGGGCAGTTTGGGAGGAATAGTTGTTTTAGTGCTGCACAATTTCTGGATGGACTAATTAGTCATTAGTAAGCTGATTAGTGATGCCCATTAAGGCTAGGGACTATTGGCTATAAATAGGAAGGTAGTGGAAAGGAGAATTGTCTGATTTCTTCATTTCTCCATTTAGTTGGGTGACTGTGATTCTATGTCTTAACCAAATACACCTCCACTTCACTTAATTCATAGATCTACATAAGAAGATTGAAGATCAACATTGAAGAAGAGTAGATCGCATCAAATTGGTTGATTTAAAGGCTGTTCTTCGCTGCCCGAATCAGAGATTCATCGATTTCAGGCTATTTTGTGGATTTGGTGAGTTATAAGCATCTCTCACATGGATTTAATTGGGTATATGGATTTGTTTGATCTTATTTTCATCAAAACGTGTCATTTTCACCTAAATCTGATTGAGATAAGTCTATTTTCATTTGAATCACCATAGGATATAATATGGTAAGATTATAATGGTAAATTCATATTCTAACTCAATGTTTATGCAAGTCTAGATCCATTTATTGATTTGTTTATTGTTTTATCATGATTTGGTGAAATGCATATGATTGTATGATGATTATTGATGTACCAATGTTTGTTGATGATTGTTATTGATTATTTGGTTGAAATTGATCGATTTGGATGAGATCAATGCATAGATGTTATCATTGAAGCATGAAAATATGGACCAGCTCATCGAAAAGCAGATCTTGGCATGGATTGGTTGGAAAAAGGGATGGATCACATGAAACGAAGATGGATCGGTGCATGATGATATGGAAAGTATGGAATGTATGGATTGTTGCGCAAGACATGGATGGGTCGGTCGAAAACATGGCACAGTGCTTGGATTGGTTGCACATAACTTGGATCACATGGCTTGTGGTGCAAGAAATGGTGGATCGCATGTGATGGTTGGCAATGATAGATCATTCGGGTCATGTGGCTCAAGGGTATAGAGCTGGTGTGACCAAGCATCTATACATCGAGGGCAAAGCTTTGGACTGTGCAAATGCATGGATCGAGTCGTATCAAGGAGGGATCGGCTCAGGGATGGATCCGTCGTGATCAAAACATGTTGTTAAGGCAGTCTTGGGTCAGTCAAGTAAACGGGTCAGTGGATCGGTGGACTGCATTGATCGACCTGAGGATGACAGAGTTAAAGTGGATCGACCAACAAATGGATCGGTTATGATGGACCAAGGACGTAGCAAACTATGGATCAGCGTGATCCATAGAAAGGCGATCCAATGTGAATTGGTGTGATTCTGGGGTTGATGAATCGTATGTGATCCATATGGTTCAGTGGGGAATGATCAGGGATGATCCATCGAGTGGTGACCAAATGAAGTTTATTTTGGTTCGACGTTAAGCGTAGCTTCAATGTAAATTCAGATGGAATGTTCGAAATGTCGTGAAGTGGTCGTTGATCGATGAAATGCAATGAAGTTGTGAAGACGAATCAAGGATGTTGAGCTCGTGGATAACGAAGTTGTGAAGACCAATCAAGGTGGATGGCTAAAGTTATTGAAGGCCGACGGATTATCGTTAGTCAGAGGTTATAGCGGACTCAAAGCAGGGGTATAATGGGGACGTCCAAAAGACCAGATGGGTGAGTACCCTTGGAAGTCACAATGGGCCTTAATACGAGTCACGATGGCGTATGGAGTTTTGCTAGGACTAGGGTTACCATTATCCCTTGACAGATGGCAAGATGGGTCAGTCATACGATTAACGATGGTTTTGAGGCTAGGCAGGCGGTGATAGCCAAAGTCATGGATATATTGTTGTTTGTATCATCTTGTGTGGATTGTCCGACATCAAGGGAGATATCTCTTAGGCGCTTGTATATGTTGGTTTAAGCCTTTGGGCTTGTGCTTAGGGATGTTGAAATCAATTATGATGGTCTACGCTTGTTAACCAGTTACTATGAACAAACTATTTGTTTCTTCTCTAATTCTCTAGGAAAGGTTATCATTGTTTGTTGTGGAGGAGATGGGTTAGGGTTCTTCTCTGTTGATGTCTTGGTAGATTAGATGATTAACCTACAGATTTCTCATATACTAATGATATTGTTAATAGCTGTTTTATTGCTCGTTAAGGCTGCTGTCTTGCTCAAGGTTTTATGTTTCCCTCTTATTACCTTAGGTTGTTCATCCGGATGTGGATGGGCAGACTAAGTAGCGGGTAACAGGTAGTAGATCTTGATGTTGACGATGCTGCAGAGCGATGACGAGTAGGAGGCTGACGTATTATTTACTACTATACATACTTGTTGTTTCCGTTGTTATAGTTGATATGATGTATGCTACTCTGAGTGACTTGTAGTGAGGCTTCTTGTATAGACTTTGATGATGTAGTCCAGTTTGATGTATGGATATTCTCATGATGATACGGAATTTTTCAAATTCTGCTCAGTTGTGCTTCACTATCGTATCTTGTTGTATATGTTCTATTATATTTTCTCCATGCATTGTGAGTTATACAACATGTTTCCACTTGGGTTTTCTACTCCTGATGATCATTCCGTATCGGCCTGGCACATCATGCAATGCACTTCTCCTCGGTTTGTGCAGGAGGTATGGGGAAACCGTCGCATTTGGTATCATAGCTTTGGTTAATCGATTTTACCCAACGTTCATGGATGTAATGACGTATGAGAGACGTGTTTGTACTTTTCTAATAGATGAGTACTATATTATAGTGTATAGCATAGTAGCACTTAAACTCAATTGCTATTATTTTCATATATGGACTAATCATTCTTCTTTTCAGATTTAGAATGAGTCCCCGATCTTTAAGACATACTTCTAAGGAGGAGCCTGTTCCTGAAGGGGGGGTTGGTGGTTTACCAGATTACCCAGCTATGTTCAAGGCCATGATGGCAGCGATCATGAGGAGGATACCCACTCCAGAAGCAGCAGGGGTAGATGTTGGTGTTCAAGTGCAAGAACATATGGTGGTTGATTTCGCGAAGCTATGTAAAGATTTCACTACTCTTGGTGGGAAGCTGTTCAAAGGGACATAGTCGACTATAGATATTCAAGCGTGGCTTGATACTTGCATTTGGATATTTGGAGACTTGGGCATTGACGATGAAACTAAAGGGAATTTTGCATCGAGACAATAACAGGGCAGAGCTATGGATTGGTGGAACTTTGTCACTCTAGAGACCTCTAGAAGATGAGATCAGTTGGGATCAGTTTCAAGTCAAGTTTGAGACGAAGTTCATTCCTACCGTCCAGAAGTCTACACTGTTTAAGAGGTTTATTGAGCTGAAGTAGAATGGTCGACCCATGTTAGAGTATATTTATGATTTTGAAGCCTTGTCCAAGTATGCTCACTCATATATTGGGGCTCCTTACCAGTAGAATGAAAAGTTCGTCAAGGGCTTGCATAAATATCTTGGGAATTAGCTGGTTGATCATCTAGATGACTCTTACGAGAAGATTGTCAAGAAAGCTTTAAGGCATGAAGTTTGTTTCCCAAGGAAGAAGTTGTTGCTGTAGTTCAATCGGAACTGAAACCACAGCAAGGTAGCAACAAGAAGGAGTGGGAAGAAAAGAGGAAGTAGCAACGGTAGCAAGGGAACGATGGCCAGAAGAAGCAGAAAACAAAGTGACTTGATATAACTGCCAGCATACGGGTCATTTTTCCAAGGATTGAAAGAATCCGAAAGCTGATAGGAAGCACTACAACTGTGGAAAGCCTAGGCATAACAAGAAGGATTGTCCAGAACCGCCGAAGAGTAAGCAGATAATGAAGGTGTAAGCTTTGGAAGTCGTGCCATCTTCTTCAAGAGCTCCTACGGTAGAGGAGAAAAGGAAGAGTGTTGTTGTTCAAGGTAGCTTTCTGCCAAAGGTGTTCCAGTTCGAGTGTTGTTTCATATTGGAGCATCGCATTCTTTCATACGTAATGAGCTTGTGTGCCGCTTGGTTTTGGAATCCGAGATTTGTGATAGACCATTGGTTGTGACTAATCCAGTAAGGGGTTCATCTATATTGTGTATGATCTGTCGTGGTCTAGTGTTCTCAAGTTATGGTTGCTCTTTGTATGTGATTGCTTTGTTTTGAACTTCGTTGGGATTGGCATTATTTTGAGTATGGACTAGCTCAAGAGGTATGCGACAAAGATGGATTGTGAGAAGCCCGAGGTGACAGTCGTGGAAGGGCAATTGGTTATGATTCGATGTAAGTGAGTTTGATGATGTCGATCGCAAGTGAGTTTGATAATGTCTTTAAAAGGTCAAAGGGTTATTGTCGCATCATGAGATTGAGTTCAGAATCAATTTGGTCGAAGGTGCTAAACCTATCATTATGCCCCTTAGGTGGATGGTGCCTAGGGAACAACGAGAGTTAGAGCTGCAAGTTTGCGACCTTTTGGGAAAAGGATTCATTCGGAGGAGCATGTCCGAATGGGGTGGACCAGTTGTTTTTACAACCAAGGCTGCTGGATTTTTGAGATTGTGTGTTGATTATCATGAGCTGAACAAGGTGACTAATAAAAACAAGTATCCATTACCGAGGATAAATGATTTGTTCGATCAGCTTCACGAAGCCAAGGTGTCTTCGCAAAAGGATTATGCGATAGGATTTCACCAGCTGAGAGTGGCAAAGGATAGTGTACCGAAAACTGCTTTAAGGACACTATCCGGTTTCTTTGAGTGGTTGGTGATGTAATTTGGATTGACTAACTCACCAGCATATTTCGTGGATCTTATGAATAGAGTTTTCAGAGATCAGTTGAAAAAGTTTGTGCTTCTATTCGTGAATGATATTCTGCTTTATTTCCGGAATGAGGAAGAGCATAAGACGCACTTACGAGTTGTTTTGGAAATCTTGGGGAAGCATCAGCTGAAGGCTATGTTTTTGAAGTGTCACTTCTAGAAGGATGAAGTGAGGTTCTTAGGCCATGTTGTTTCTGGAAGCAAAATAGCAGTCTGCTAAGCTGGTAGCAATCTAGGACAGGGATAGACCTAAGAATGCGACGGATGTGGGGAGTTTCCTTGGGTCGGTGGGATATTATCGTCGTTTTTATCAAGGATTTCTCCAAGATAGCTGCACCATTAATAGGATTGACGAAGAAGAATCAATTGTTCACATGGGATGCAAAGTGTGAGCAAGATTTTGGAATCCTGAAAGAGAGGCTGATGAGTGCTCCTGTTTTAACTATTCCAAGTGGGAAAGAAGAGATGGTGGTATACACTGATTCATGTGGCACTCGACTTGGAGCAGTACTGATGCAGAAGTATAGAGTTGTGGCATATGTGAGTCGGCAACTAAAGCTGCACGAAAGGAATCATCTGACTCATGATTTAAAGTTGGTAGCGATCGTGTTTGCTCTAAAGATGTGGAGACATTACCCTTTAGGAGTTCAATTCGAGTTTTTTATGGATCATAAGTCGTTGAAGTATCTTTTCTCCCAAAGTTTTTGAATCTTCGACATCAACGGTGGTTAGAGTTCCTAACATCATTTGATTTCGGTATCGCCTATATTCCTTGTAAAGGTAACACAGTTACGATGCATTGAGTCGAAGACATGCAAATTTGGGAACAATGTTTTCGGAATGGAAGTGCCTGGAGTACTTGGCAGGATTTGATTTAGGGCCAAGGTGCGAGTTAAAGCCTAAAATGTTGGCAAGCTCATCGATAAAACTTATTCGCACTGAAAGGATTGGCGAAAGCCAAAGGCATAACGAAAATCTTGTCGAGATTATCCAGAAGCTAGAAGCAAAAGCAGAGCCAGAAAAGGATAAGGAATTTGAGATCGATCGAGATGGTTGGCTTCGGAAGAAAGGACGACTTGTTGTTCTTGACTGATTGGGAGATGAGGTTCTGAGGGAATATCATCACTCAAAGTTGAAGATTCGTCCTGGTGGTAATAAGATGTACTGGGACATGAAGCGAGCATATTATTGGGAAGGGATGAAGAGGGATCTTCGAAATTTCATTTCCAAATGCATAAACTGTCAGTTGGTGAAAGCTGAACAGAAGAAGCCGAGTGTGTTGCTGCAGCCATTGGAACTTCCTACGTGTAAATGAGAGCGGATATCGATGGACTACCTAGAACCATGGCAGAAAATGAAGGAAATTGGGTCATAGTGGATCGTTGACCAAGAGCGCAAGGTTTATTCTTGTCAAATCGACTAGGATAACATCGAAGTTGGCTGAGCTATACATTTAATGGATAGTTCAATTCCATAGCCTCCTAAAGAGCATAGTGAGTGATCGAGATCCATTGTTCACGAGTGGATTTTGGAAGAGTTTGCAAGAGACTTTGGGAACCGAGTTACATTTGAGCACGGCTTATCATCCATAGACCCAAGGCCAAACCAAGCGAGTTAACCGGGTTTTGGAAGATCTCCTTAGTGCTTGTGTACTAGACTTCGGAAGATTGTGGGAAGACCATCTACATTTAGTTGAGTTTGCATATAACAACAGCTACCAGCCAAACATCGGGATGGCACCATATGAGGCGTTGTATGGTAGACCGTGTATGTGACGGCCGGCCCCGCACCAGCCGGCATTTCCTCCGAAAGTGCGTTGTACACATGCCCGACTAGCACAAAACGGTCGCCAAAGAAAGGAAAGAAGAGTGAACTAATCGAAAACCTGTAGAAATGTCTCACAGCGCATGGGATAAAATTTAATAACAACATACTTGACATAAAACAGGCGAGACAGTGCATAAGCTAAAAACTAAACATCATAGCAGCGGA
Source organism: Allium sativum (assembly GCA_030737875.1). Lineage (NCBI taxonomy): Eukaryota > Viridiplantae > Streptophyta > Magnoliopsida > Asparagales > Amaryllidaceae > Allium > Allium sativum. Next base: position 10,234,259 of record JASFAX010000024.1, read on the forward strand.
AAATCCAGATACAGCCTATGTTCCACATCATTATTATTACAACTTTAAAACTGTCTCTAAAGTAAAAGAAAGGAAGGGTGCACTACTAATGCCCAAAGTAGTGACCAGCAGCGACACAGGGAGAATATCTATATATATCATACGTGGAAGCCTCCTGCTCGTCTCTGGTACAGCCACTCGTGCATCACCAGCTAACCTGTCTCTAGTCTGCTCATGAGAGCACCCAGAGTAATAAGAAGAGACATAAAACTCTGCGTTAGATAAAATGTCTGGTATGAGCGATAAGCAGCTAAACAGAACAATGACAGGTATACTAAACCATACTTGAACCTGGACCTGCAACCAAAGAGTTAGCACTACATATCGTACAATACTCTAAGGTGCCACTGAACAGTTGGTGTAAAGACAACGGGGGGTGGGGTGTGCATGTCATAATGATGGCAAACAAATCAAACATAGCAACCATCCTCACATCTCTCACTCAGTGCGTAAAGTATACGATGTCCACCACTGTCAATCACTAGACCCATCGAAGTAGTGACGGAGTTCGACTTGTACAACTACTGCTACTACCAAGCTTGCCCCATGGAGTCATGTTCAAATCTTTACAAATGACCCCACTTCATTGTCTATAGCTCTTTAGTCGTACCTAGGCCACAGTGGCCCTGAATCCATTCACGTACCCCCACACATAGTGATCCAAAGTTATAGACATCGACAACCCCTTAGCACCCGTCCCGTAGCAAAGCCCAACTCATGAAGTTAACTCGTTGGTTCCCAACTAGATCCTGAACTCTACTTCCTATTTGGACTTCCTTTGCATCTTGGGTTTTGGTCGAATTGGAGTTGCTCTTCAGAAAATTCGTCGTGTAATCGCAGCTCCAATCCGGTTCGGTTCGGCTGTCCTTCCCTGGTTCGGTTCGGCTTGCTCCACTTCCTGGCCATCCGGTTCGGTTCGGAGCTCCACCCTCTGTTTGGTTCGATGCTTCCATGTCACTTGGGTTCAGTTACCTCACTATCTTGATTCAGTTCGGTTATGACCACCCGATCCTATCCGTTGCTCCATCTGCTCTTCTCAGATCCGATCCGCAGCCCCTTCTTTGTTCCCCATCCGAACCCAACTCTAGCTTTTATGCAAATGGCCTTCCTTCTTGCCAAGTCTCCTTTAGTGCAAAGTTCCAATCCGGTTCGGCTTCTCCGCCCAGTCCACCATCCGATCCGAGCCCCCGATCCCGATCCGATCTGAAACCCTGCACATTTTCCTGCAACTTTTCCAGCGACTGTGTTTTACGCCATATGACGGCGTTTTCGACCATTCTAACAGTTCTAATCAATCACAAAGCACACCAAACAGTCATAGCGACAAATAGAAGTGACCACAAACACCAAAACAACAATATGACAAGGTTAAACGGATCAAACATAGCCAAAATCCCATATTTCCCCTAAGCATGTTTAAGCAAAACTAATGATATGATTAGCAAAACTTAACCAAATTAACCCAAACTTATAACAGAGGTCTAAAACAATATTTCAAAATTTATAAATATTTTTCCTGATTTTAATCATGTTTAAATTCACTAATTAACACTAATTACCCTTAATTAACCATAATTAGTGAGGAACTATGCAAATCACTCATCTTAGCCACAAATAAAATACCAAATCTGAAATGGATCTCTGTTTGACGCATTTCCCAATGCAACACAACAGTTCTACCACAATTCTTGTGCTAATCCTCTTTGATTTGATGTTGCTAAGCTTAATCCTTGATTAGAAAGTGATTTGGAGATGTTTTAGAGGTTGGAGGCCATTATTATGGTTCTTAGGAGGTAAATGGCAGCTATAAAACTGAAATAAAATGAAAACCTAACTCATTTCAGCCTTCCCATAACCCTAATCCCGAAATGGGTTATCGGCCCATTTACTAATCACCTCATTTGGCCCGGTTAAGCAGTTTTTCACCTTATGAAACTTGTTTCAGCCATATCTCCCAAACAGTGAGTCCGTTTGGCTAATGTGACCACTCTACAGAATTGTAACCCATCATCCGGGTCCAAGGAAATAGTTTCAGGTCAAAACTCCTTTCCAACCGAAAGTTATGGCCAAAACAAGATCAGTTAGGGGCAAAATAGTCATTTAAAAATTGGCAAAAATCGTGAACATGGGAAATGACCCCAATAGTCGTCTCCCAAAGTTACATGACCATACGGCTCCGTATGGGAAAGAAATAAATATTCTACGATCCTGCGATGCGTAGAATGTGGGTCGTTACAGTGTACCTCTCCTGCATGTTGGTTAGAGACTGGAAATAAGTTAATACTTTGGCCAGAAATGATAAGAGAGACATTGGATTGTATTGAGACCGTTCAGCAACGAATGAAGGCAGCCTAGGATTGTCAGAAGAGTTACGCCGATAAGCATTAGAAAGACTTGAAGTTCGACGTTGGTGATATGATTTTCTTGAAGATTTCACCGTTGAAGAATGTTGCTAAGATCGGAAATAAAGGAAAGTTAACTCCAAGGTTCGCTGAGCCGTTTTAGATAGTCGAGCGGATTGGAAAGCTCGTGTATAGACTGGATTTACCTGACAAGACGTCGAGTGTGCACAATATTTTCCATGTGTCTATTTTACAAAAATGCGTGCATGATTCAAATATGGTGGTGTTTCCATATTAGTATAAAGACCTAGAAGTTGAGTCTGTAGTTACGAGACCTCGTAAGCCGCCTCGCGTTATAGGGAATGACACGAAACAGCTTAGGAGGAAGACTGTTAAGCTAGTCAAGATGCAACGGAGTGAGGATGATGACGATTATACATGGTAAACGGAAGAGAGTATGAAGATGATTCATCCATAAATCTTTGTTGGTATGACCCATTTATGCACTGTCGTAACTTGTCCAATTTGTAGAATTCCGCGTGCTAAGTTAGGGCTATGGATGCATGGCTTGTTGGATACTAGATTGGGTAGTATATTATCTGCTCATGGATGGTAGGCATGCGGAATTGTTTCTAGTTACTTGTGTTTGCTTGGGATTTCAGGGGTGAAATAAATAAAGGGGGGAGAACGTATCGACCCGCATTTTACATATCGGAGGATCGTAAAATATTTTTATTTATGTTCCCTGAGGGTTGGATCATTCTCAAACTTTGATATGTTATTCATGGGGATGTGAGACATGCCCATGATTTTTATCAGTTTTATTTATGACCATTTTTTCCTCGTTAGTTTTGTACATGGAATAACTTTTGACAGTAATAAAATCAGGCGCTGAGATCAATTTCATGGATCAGAAATGGTGCTTACAGTTCCATAGAGTGGTCACATTAAAGATTTGGCTAGGCAGTTTGGGTGGAATCATTATTTTAATGTTGCACAATTTCTGGAAAGACTAATTAGTCATTAGTGGACTTACTACTGAGTTCCATTAAGGCTAGGAGATGTTGGCTAGGAAGGTAGGGGTAAGGATAATTGTTTGGTTTCTTCATTCCTCCATTTGGTTGGGTGATTGTGATTCTCCAGCTCAACGAAATACACCCCTACTTCATTTAATTCATATATCTACATAAGAAGATTGAAGATCAACATCGAAGAAGTGTAGATCACATCAAATTGATTGATTTGAAGGTCGTTCTCCATTGTTCTTCGCTGTCCAAATTAGATATTCATCGATTTCAAGCTATTTTGTGGATTTGGTGAGTGATAAGCATCTCTCACATAGATTCAATCGAGTATATGAGTTTGTTTGATCTTATTTCCATTAAAATGTGTTGTTTTCACCTAGATCTAATCGAGGTAAGTCTATTTTCATTTAAATCACCTTAGGATCTAATCTTGCAAGATTATAACGGTAGTTTCATATGTTAACTCTATGTTTATGCAATTTTACATCTGTTTATTGATTTGTTTATCGTTTTGTCATGATTTGTTGAAATTCATATGATTGTGTGATGATTACTGATGTGCTAATGTTTGTCGATGATTGTTATTGAATGTTTGTTTGAAATTGGTTGATTAATGAGATGGATGCATAGATGTTATCACTGAAGTGTGTAAAATATGGATTAGCTCATCGAAAAGCAGATCTGGGCATGGATCGATCAAAAAAAGGGATGGATCGCACAAAACAAAGATGGATCGGTGCATGATGACGTGGAATGTATGGAACATATGGATTGTTGCGCAAGACATGGATGGGTCAGTCGAAAACGTGGCATGGAACTTGGATCGATCGCACAAGGCTTGGATCGCATGGCTTGTGATGCAAGACATGATGGATTGCACATGATGATTTGGCGCTAATGTATCATTCAGATCGTGTGGCTCAAGTGTATAGAGCTGGAGTGACCAAGCATCTATGCATCGATGGTAAAGCTTTGGACTGTGCAAATGCATGGATCGGTCCGTATCAAGGAGGGATCGGCTCAAGGATGGATAGGTTGTGATCAGAACATGGGGATAAGTCGGTCTTGGGTCGGTCAAGTAAATGGGTCCGTGGATCGATGGACTGCCTTGATCGGCCTGAGGATGACATAATCAAAGTGGATCGACCCACAGATGGAACGGTTGTGATGCACCAAGGACGTATAAAACTATGGATCAGCGTGATTCATAGTGAGGCGATCCAGTGTGAATTGGTGCGATTCAGGGTTTGATGGACCGTATGCGATCCATAAGGGTCGGTGGGGAATGATCGGGGACGATCCAACAATTGTTGACCAAATGAAGTTTATTTTGGTTTGACGTTAAGCATAGCTTCGATGTAAATTCAGATGGAATGTTCGAAATGTCGTGAAGTATTCGTTGATCGATGAAATGCAACGAAGTTGTGAAGACGACTCAAGGATGTTGAGCTCGTGGATAATGGTTGCTCGAGAAGGCGCTTGGTCTTATAGATAGTAATCATGATGGATGGATAAAGTTATTGAAGGCTGAGGGATTTTCGTTAACCGGAGATTCTAGCGGACTCAAAGCACGGGTATAATGGGGACTCCCAAAAGACCAGATGGGTCGAGTACCCTTGGCAGTCACGATGGGCCTTGATACGAGTCACAATGGCATATGGAGTTTTGCTAGAACCGGGGTTACCATTAGCCCTTGACGGATGGCAAGATGAGCCAGTCATACGATTAACGATGGTTTTGAGGCAAGGTAGGCGGTGATAGCTAGAGTCATGGATGTTATTGTTGTTTGTATGGTCTTGTGTGGATTATCCGACAAGAAGGGAGATATCTCTTAGGCGCTTATCTGATGTTCGTTTAGGCCTTTGGGCTTGTGCTTGGGGATGTTGAACTCGATTAGGATGGTCTACGCTTGATAATTGGTTGCTATGGATGTACTTCTTGTTTCTTCTCTAATTCTTTAGGAAAGGATATCATTGTTGGTTGTGGAGGAGATCGGTTGGGTTCTTCTCTGTTGATGTCTTGGTAGATTAGATGATTAATCTGCATATTTCTCATATACTCTATTGATGATATTGTTGATAGCTGTTTTATCGCTCATTAAGGTTGTTGTCTGACCCAAGGTTTTATGTTTCCCTCTTATTACCTTGGGTTGTTCATCCGAATGTGGATGGGCAGACTAAGTAGAAGGTAACAGGTAGTAGATTTTGATGAGGACAATGCTGTAGAGCGATGATGAGCAGGAGGCTGACGTATTATTTCCTACTATACATACTTGTTGTTTCCGCTGCTATAGTTGATATAATGTATGCTACTCTGAGAGACTTGTAGTGAGGCTTCTTGTAGAGAAGCTGATGATGTAATCCAGTTTGATGTATGGATGTTCTCATGATGATTTGAAAGTTTTTGGATTCTGTTCAGTTGTGCTTCACTATTATATCATGTTTTATATGTTCTATTATATTTTCTCTTTGCGCTGTGAGTTATACGACAGGTTTCCACTTGTGTTTTCTACTCTCGATGATCGTTCCGTATCGGCCTGGCATGTCATACAGCGCACTTCTCCTCGGTTTGTGTAGGAGGTACGGGGCGGTCGTCACAATTAGGGTAGTGTTTATTAAAACCGTCGTGACAGTAGATGAATTTTTGACTTATAACGCTTTGTTAGGTGACAAGCCTTAGCTAATTTCAGGATTACAATGGCCTTATGGTTCTAACAATGAAATTCGCGATGGAGAATGGGGTGGGAGCCATAAAGGGAGATTAACACATTGCTATAGAATGCTACATAGATGAGTTACGAGAAACAATACAGAAGGAGAAGGGAAAAAGTATGTATGGACCCCTTTGGATTAACGAGCTATAGCAACTACCAAAAGCCACCTTCTTGGGGAACATATTCGAATCGATAAGAATATGGACCCTAAGAAGAAGAGTTTAATGGATAATTGGGCAGCATCGGTAAAGACTATAGTGACTATCCCCATAGATATAAAAGACCCAAACCAAGTTTTGAAACGGAGTTGTAGCTTAGTGAAAAAACGTAGAAAGAGTTGGTTGCTTTCCTTCGTGCTAACCTAGACGTGTTCGCATGGCTTACTCTGATATGTAGGAGATATCATTGGAGATAATGTGGCATGCACCAAATGTTGATCCTTGATTTACTCCGTTAAGTTAAAAAGGGAGGGCCAGGGTCCACAACGTTCCATTGCATTAATAAAAGAAGTTGACAAGCTCCTGGAAAATGATTTAATCAAAGATGCAACATATCCTGATTGGGTGTCCAATTCCATCCTAGCGAACAAGTCAAACGAGAAATGGAGAACTTGCACAAATTATTTTAACTTCAATAAAGTATGACCCATGAACAATATTCTACTATCGCGAATCAACCATCTTGTTGATAGGAAAGCATGACACAAGTTGTTATCATTCATGGATGCCTACTGAGGATAAAATTATATAGTAATGCTTGAAATAAACTAAGGAAACAAAAACTATATTATGAATTTGGGATTCTATTTTTGTAAAGTGACCCCCCATTAAACTCAAGAATGCAAGGGCAATGTATCGATGCTTGGTAAACAAAGTGTTCAAGAAGCAAATCGAGGAGATAATGGAAGTGTATGCGGATGACAATCTTTTAAAATCTTGAGTGTTCAAAAACCAACTCAGTAATTTGGCTAAGATTTTTGAAATATTTACAAAGTATGGAATGAGGCTTAATCCACTTTAATGTTAATTTGGATTCACTTCAACAAAATTCTTAGGACTCATTGTTAATGCAAGGGGCATCAAAGCTAACCCAAAAAATTCATGACATTAAGGAACGTCGAGCCTCGAAGAACAAAAGGAGACTGTAAACCTTGAACAGAAAGATTGCTGCCCTAAGTTGCTTCATATCGGGAACCATATATATGTGTATACTATTTTTCAACGCATTAAGGAAAGGAAAGAAGAATACTGAACGGAACCCATATTGCAACTGTATTTGAGGAACTAGCACGACACATAGAGACTCCACTAATGCTTTCAAAACCTAAAGATAGAGAAGACTTGTTTATATATTTGGTAATGTTCGCTCATGCATTGGTGAAACACTCATGAGTTTGGAAATTCGGATTCAAAGACCTACTTATAACATCAGCAAGCTATTCATGGGCATAGAGAAGACTCATACAAAGATTGAGAAGCTTTATTGATGCTTTCTGATAGTCTGGAGTAGGCTATAGTCGTATTTCCAAGCTTATCTGATAAAGTTATTGATAGATCAACCATTAAATAAAATCTTATTTCGCCTCAAGGCTTTGACATGACTATCGAAGTGAAATATAGAGTTGAGATAGTACATGTGACCTATCATCCTCGAAAGAAATTAACAGGGAGGCACTGGTCGATTTTATTGACAATTCATGGTTAGGAATGAGGAAGAACTGGATATTGCAGTTGTAGTGATGTTGTCAATGTTGTTTGTTGATGGTGCATTACGTGACTTTGTGGAGCATGAATTGTGCTTGAAACTTCAAAAGGATGATCAATCTGTTATGCTTTGAAGATAGAGTTTCCTTCTACAATAAAGAAAGAAAATTACAAGGTACTAATTGTAGGATTAAAGCCAAAAAAAGTTAACTGAGGCTTTGTGATATGCACATCTTTAATAACCGCTGCTCATTTTTTATGAAGTTCGAAGAGAATATCAAGCCAAGGACATGAATCTTGCCCCTTACTTATTGATTACATGGGTGCTCTCAATGAACTAGAACATTACACTAGTGTTCGCATCCTCAAGAAGGAGAATCTAGAGGACTTGTAACGACCCGCATTCTACGTATCAGAGGATCATAGAATATTTATTTTATTTTCATATGGAGTCGTATGGTTGTGTAAATTTGGAAAACGACTATTGGGGTCATTTCCCATATTCACGATTTTTGCCAAATTTTAAATGACCGTTTTACCCTTGGCGAATCTAGTTTCGCTTATAACTTTTGGTTGGTAAGGAGTTTTGACCTAAAACCACTTCCATTGGATTCGGATGATAGTTTACCTTTCTGTAGAGTGGTCACATTAATCAAACGGACTCACCATTTGGGAGATATGACTAAAACAAGGTTTGGAAGACGGAAAACAGCATAATTGGGCTTAACGGGGTGATTAGCAACTAAGCCCATAACCCATTTCGGGATTAGGGTTATGGAAGGGCTGAAAGGGTTTGGAGAAACATTCCCTTTCATTTTCTAATCTGCCACAAACATTCCTTGAACCCTAGCAATGGCCTATCTTCTAAATCTCATTCTAATCGCTTCCTAATCGCTTTTTAACCACTAATTAAGCAAAACTATATCAAATCAAGTCAAATTAGCATCAAATCAGAGTTGGAATTGTTGTAATACATAGAGATCCGCACCACAAAGTTTCAAATCTAAGATTTCATTTGTGGCTAAGGTGAATGATTAGCATGTTTATTCACTAATTACAGCTAATTAGGGGTGATTAGTGATAATTAGCGAAATTATGACTTAGAAAAATATGGGAAAACAAGTAGAAATTTTGCAATATTATTTTATATCATTGATATAAATTTGTGTTAATTTGGATTAAGTTTGCTAATCCTATAGTTAAACATGGTTAAGGGGATTAAAAGGAAAAATCATGCTTTTGGGTATGTTTGATCTAAAATAACCTATATGCTTGATGTTTTAATGTTTTTGTTGAACCTATATGTTGTTACTATTGTTTGTGATGTTTTATGATTGTTTAGTAAAGTTAGAATGGTTGAAATGTGGCGAGAATGGACGATTCAAGCTTGCTGGAAAATATGCAGGGTTTCGGATCGGATCGGGTAAGGGTGAGCTGGTTGGATCGGTAGCTGAACCGAATCGGACTGGGAGTCTGGATGAGGAACCCGAACCGAACTGGAGCCTAGGCACAAGGAAGCATGGTGAAAAGGAAGGCCATATGAATTGAGTTGGAGTTGGGACTGAGCTAGAGCTTAGCACCAAACCCAGCCAAGATGAAGGTGCGACCGGATTGGATAGGATCGGTTTGACATAGTCAAACCGAACCGAGCAAGGAGGACCGAACCGACCCGAACAGAGAACTCGAACACCATGTATCCGAACTGAACCGGATGAGGATGACCAAACCGAACCGACTTAAAGTGGAGCATCGAACCGAACGGGAATCCTAGGGATGATGTATTCGAACCGAACCGAGGGAATCAGATCAAACCGAACCGAATTGAGCCTCCACTACTACTACACGATGACTCTTTTTGGAGACCAATTCCAATTCGACCAAAACCCGAGATGCAAAGGAGGCCCAAATGAGAAGTTATTACTTAGGATCCAAATGGAAACCAACATGTTAACTTCATGATTGGGCTTTGCTGCAGGACGTGTGCAAAGGAGTTATCAATATCTATAGCTTTGGTTCACCGCTAAGAGAGGAGGCATGTAGACGAACCAGAGCTAGAGGATGTATGGACTGTGTGACGGCCCGGCCCGCAGCAGCCGACATTTTCCTAGAAATGCGATGTACCAATGTCCAACTAGCACGGGACGGTCGTCAAAAGAAAGGAAAGGGTTTTTGAACTATGAATCATTGAAGAACCTGTAGTATATCCCGCAGTGCATGGAATGAAATATAATAATAACATAACTTGATATAAAACAGGTGAGACAGTGCATAAGCTGAAAACTAAACCATCATAGCAGCTGAATACAAAATACAGCTTATTATCCAAACCATCATTATTACAACTTCAAAATAATGTCTCTGAAGCAAGATATAAAAGGTACACTACTAATGCCCAAAGCAGTGACCAGAAACAACACATGGAGAATATATGTAAATAGTACGTGGAAGCCTCCTACTCGTCTCTGGACAGCTAGTCGTGCATAACCACCTAACATGTCTCTAGTCTGCTCGTTTAGGAGCACCCAGAGTAATAAGAAGAGAAATAAAACTATGGGTCAGACAAAAGTCTGGTATGAGCGATAGTAGAAAAACAAAACAATAGCAGGTATAAATAATTATGCATGAACCTAGACCTGCAACCAAAGAGTTAGCACAATAAGATGTATAGTACTCTAAGGTAACAATAACATAAAGTGTAGAATGGGAGTATGCATGTCATCGTGATAGCAAACATCAAACATAGCAATCATCCACACATCTCTCATTCAGTGCGTAAATCATACGATATTCACCACTTTGATCACCAAATCCTTTGCTACGACCGCTTTGCCCTGGGTGTCTTAGTGACCCCATTGCGCTGGTCCATAGCCACTAATCCCTTGCTACAATCACCTTGCCCTTGGGAGTCCTAGTGGCCCTATTGCACTGGTCCATAGCCATGCTACGATCACTTGTCCTTAGGAGTCTTAAAGATCCCATTGCGCTGATCCATAGTCACTAATCCGTCTCTCAGTGGTAAACTAAAGCTATATACATTGATAAACCCTTTGCACACATCCCGTAGTAAAGCCCAACTCATGAAGTTAACTCGTTGGTTCTCATTTGGATCCTGGGTAATAACTTCCCACTTGGAATTCCTTTGCATCTCGGGCTTTGGTTGAATTGGAGTTGTTATTTAGAAGAGTACACGATTGTCATCACATAGCTCCAATCCAGTTCGGTTCGTGATGTTCCATCCAGGTCGGTTCGTGATCATCATACGGGTTCGGGTCGGATCGGGTTTCTCCATTTGGGCCGGTTCGTGGCATCGGTTTGGGTCATGTTCCTCGGGTCGGAGTCAGTTCGTGATGCTTCCTCCAGAACATCAGGTTGGTTCATGAGACCCTGTTTGGGTCGGGTCGTGGTCTACAAGTATGAGCGAATCAACGGGTTGGCTCATGGTTCTGAGGCGCCTTCGGTTCGGCCAACCCCCATGGTTCGGGTCGGGTGCTCCCTTCGGGGCGTGGTGCTTGTTCGCGAGCCGGGTCGGGGTCACGAACGGGTCATGAGGGTGAGTACGAGCCGGGGTCCTGTGCTATTTTCTGCAACTTTCCAACAAGCTATTTACGCCACACGACTGCATTTTCGACCATTCTAATTTTTTTAATCAATCATGAAGCATTTCGAACAGTAGTAATAACATGTATAATCAATCACAGACAACAATTTAACATGTTAATATGGATCAAACACACCCAAAACCCATGGTTTCCCCTTAATACCCTTAACCATGATTTAACTATAGGATTAGCAAAGTATATCCAAATTAACCCAAATTTTTAACAGAGGCATAAAATAATATTTTAGAATTTATGCATATTTTTCTGAGTCATAATTTCTCTAATTATCACTAATCACCTCTAATTAGCCGTAATTAGTGTAAATAAACATGCTAACCACTCACCTTAGCCACAAATAAATCTCAAATATGAAACTCTAACTGATTTGGGTCGAATTCCTATGTGTTCCAGCAGCTCTATCTCGATTTTGATGCTAATCCACCTTGATTTGACGTAGATTTGGCTAGTATGTGATTAGAAAGTGATTTGGGATAGATTTAGAGGATGGAGGTCATTGCTAGGGTTAGAGGAAGGTAAATGGCAGCTAGAAAAATGAATAAAACTGGCTTTCCATACCCTATCAGCCCTCCCATAACCCTGATCCCGAAATGGGTTATGGGCTTAGCTGTTAATCACTCGGTTAAGCCCAATTGTGCTGTTTTCACCTTCCAAACCTTATTACAGCCTTATCTCCCAAACGGTAAGTCTGTTTGATTAATATGACCACTCTACGGAAAGGTGAACCATCATCCAAAACCAATGAAAGTGGTTTCGAGTCAAAACTTGTGACGACCGCCCATAACCCCCGCACTAAACAAGAGGAATAATGCACTGAAAGGTGTGCCAGGCTGCCAGGCTGCTATGGACGATCATCAGAGTAGGTAAACACATCGAAACCTGTCGTAGAACTCACAGCGCAAGGATAAAATATAATAGAGCATATACAACAGGTAATAGTAATGAGGTATCATATAGCAAACTTTTGAAACTTTCTCAACATCCAGAAAAATTATCCAACTGATATCAAAGTTTGTACATAAGGCCTCACTACAACCCTCAAAGCAACTCAAACAGCGGAAACAGAAATACTAGATAGTAATAAAACTGATACGCCAGCCTCTTGCTCGTCATCGCTCAGCTTCCTCGTCTCACTAAGCTCCATTACCTGTAACCTGCTACTTAGTCTGCCCATCCACAACCGGATGAACAGCCCAAGGTAATAAGAGGAGACATAAAACCTTGAGTCAGACAATAGTCTTAGTGAGCGATAAAACAACTAACAAACTTCAACAAGAAAGTATATGAGAATGGGTAAATGAAAAACTTATCTACCCACAACACCAGAGAAGAACTCATCCTTATCTTCCCCACATCGGACAGTGATAGCCTTTACGACAAGCATTTCAACCATTCATCCATAGAGATCATAACACCCATTCAATCATAGAAAACACACATGACATCCAGATAAGTCTCACGCAGACAACCCTAATCGAGTTTAACATTCCTCAAGTACTCTCGCCAGAGGCCTAGACCAATATCACTTAAGCACTCAAAGAACGTCTCCCTCGACTTTGGATAATCTATGTGAGATAGTACAAACAGAACAACTAATCATCCATGACTGACTCTGGCTATCACTGCCAATCCTGCTTCGAAACCATCATTATCGTATGACGGCCAACCTTGTCATATGTCAAGGGCTAATGATAACCCCAGTTCTAGCATGAACTCCATATGCCCAACCTTGGCAATGTCCAACCTTGACACTAGGCCTTTCCCCAACCAGAAAGACCCAGGGTACTCGACCAACAACCGGTCTTTTGGGCCTTTCAACGATACCCATCGTACCCCTGCTTTGAGCCTGCTAGAACTTATGACAACAATGACTTCTCGGCCTTCGCATCTCTAATCGTCCAACCTTGACGATGTTTCATAGCTCAAGCAACCTTCTCGAGCAGCCATTATCCACCAACTCACGACCTTTGAGTTGTCTCCGCATTCGTTGTTCCACCTTGATCAACGAACACATTCATCACTTCGAGTCTTCCTACTTGAATCACCTCGAAGTCACGCCATCACCGAACCAAAACACATCACTGTGCTGCGGCTAGGGTTCGGGGGGTTGCCCCCGAAAAATATTTTTTTTCCAGACCTTTTTGGTTCGTACCCGAGTCGTACCCGAAAACGTACTTTTTCAGAAAACGACCCTGCCAAAACCGACCAGAACCTTGCTCCAGAATGACCAGCCAAAAACCGACCAGCCTTGCTCCAGAACGACCCGCCAAAAACCGACCAGCCTTGCTCCAGAACGACTCGCCAAAAACCGACCAGCCTTGCTCCAGAACGACCCGCCTCCATGCAGCTTTGGATCGACTATACCTCCTTGGGACCGACCAGCTTTGGATCGACCCCGTCAAGACCGACCAGATTTTACTCCACCTGACCGACCAGCTCCTTCAGAGCGACCAAGATTTGCTTCCAGTAAAAACCAACTAGAATGCCACCATCTGAAACCGACCTGAATGCCACCATCTGAAACCGACCAGAATGCCACCATCTGAAACCGACCAGAAACACTTCTGCTCCTTCTGGACCGACCAGCTTAAACCGACCAGCTCCCTGACTTGCTTCCCAAGCCATACTATGACCGACCACCTCATTCCAGACCGACCCGACCAACTCCAGGACGACTAGAAACCTACACATCTCCAATTCGACTCCGATTTCGACCAAAACTTCGCCAAACGACGAATCCGACGAAACCAGCTTATCCGATTCATCCAAACGCAATCACAAACATGCTATGCAACCAACAATATCATCAATCTAACAATTTCCATCAAAACACATAAATTTCCCAAAACATGATAAGTGAATCATATGAACATAAAAACGGATCTAACTTGCATAATCTTGAGAAAAATCATAAAATTAACCATTTAAATTATCTAGATCAGATCCTAAGGTGATTCATATATAAAATGGACTTAGCATGGTGTGGATCTAAGGAAAATAACATGGAAATGATGAAATTAACATCCTTAAACCCATATACTTGCATGAATCCGAATGAGAGATGTAAATCACTCACCAGTTCTCCAAAACAAAGCAAAAGCGATGAAAAAAACAATCCGGACAGCGAACACTTCGAATCAAACCCTTTAATCCGATGAATTCTCCCTTGAAACGATGTTGATCTAGCCTCGAATGGTATAGATCTTCGATTTCCCCCTTGGATTTGGAATTTTAATGGTGGAAAGGTGTTAGAGGAAGAAGGAGATCAAAGCCTCCCCATAAGAGAATGGAAAATGCCAACCTTTCTCCATATCCCTTACCCCCTATTTATAGTCTCCACCTACCCTCTAATGGGCCTTCTCCAAATCAGCCCATTAGCCTTCCAAAACCTGAACAGCCAACTGAAAAACCTTAAAACAGCGATTTCTCCCAAACCGCTGAACCAAATCCTTAATGTAACCACTCTACGGAAAGACAATCATCAATTCCTTTCCAATGGCACAGGTCTCATCCCCTGATTCGACCTGAGTCAAAAGTTATGCCCTGTACAAGACTGACAGGGGCAAAATGGTCACAAACAAAATTGGTAAAATTTATGGACATGTCTCACATCCCCATAAGCAACATACCAAAAGATGAGAATGATCCAACCCTCAGGGAATATTTTACGATCTTCCGATACGTAAAATGCGGGCTGTTACAAAACTCCACCCCTTAAGAATTTCGCCCCCGAAATTCCAAGCAAACACAAGCAACCATAACAATTCCGCATGCCTAACATCCATGAGAAGCCAATTCTATCATCCAAACTAGCAACCATCAAACCATGCATCCATAGCCTTATCCTAGCACGCGGAATTCTATTAAACAACAACAAGATACAACGATATAACGATGATACAATCAAAGGGTCCTACCGACGAAGAGTTCTGGATGAGTCGCCCTCGTGCTCTCTTCCGTCTCCCATGTACAATCGTCGCCATCTTCACTCCATTGTACCTTGACTATCTTAACCTTCTTCCTCCTAAGCTGTTTCGTGTCATTCCCCACAACACGAAGTGGCTTACGAGGTTTCGCAATTGCGGTCTCTACTTCCAAGTCTTCATATTGTTCTGGAGATACCACCACATTCGAGTCGTGCACAAACTTCTGTAGAAATGACACATGGAAAACATTATGCACACTCGACATCTTCTCGGGTAACTCTAATCTATATGCGAGCTTTCCTATTCGCTCGACTATCGGAAACGGTCCAATAAACCTAGGAGCCAACTTCCCTTTACTTCCGAATCGAACCATATGTTTCAACGGTGAAATCTTCACGAAAACCATATCGCCTTCGTCGAATTCCAAATCCTTACGACGCTTATCGGCGTAACTTTTCTGACGATCTTGGGCCGCCTTCATTCGTTGTCGAACAATCTCGATACAATCCGAGGTTTCTCTAATCATTTCAGGCCCAAGTACCAACTTATCTCCAGTTTCTAACCAACAAGCTGGAGAATTGCACGACCTTCCATACAACGCCTCGTATGGTGCCATCCCAATACTCGACTGGTAGCTATTATTATATGAAAACTCAACTAGATGTAGATGGTCCTCCCAGGATCCTCCGAAGTCTAACACACAAGCCCCCAGGAGATCTTCTAAAACTCGGTTGACTCTCTCGGTCTGACCATCAGTTTGGGGATGATATGCCGTACTTAAGCACAATTCGGTTCCCTAAGCCTCTTGTAAATTTTTCCAAAATCCACTCGTGAACAATGGATCCCGGTAACTCACTATATTCTTTGGGACACCATGAAATCGAACTATCCATTTCACATAAAGCTCAGTCAATTTTGATGCTGTCCTAGTCGTCTTGACAGGAATGAACCTTGCACTTTTGGTCAAACGATCCACAATGACCCAAATCCCTTCATTTCTTGCCCTAGTTCTAGGTAGTCCATCGACAAAATCCATCGATATCTGCTCCCACTTCCATGTAGGAACTTCTAATGGCTGAAGTAATCCACTCGGCTTCTTCTGTTCAGCTTTCACCAACTGACAGTTCATACACTTGGAAATGAATTTTCCAATATCTCTTTTCATCCCTTCCCAGTAGTAGGCTCGCTTCATGTCCTGATACATTTTATTACCACCAGGATGAATCGTTAGCTTCGAGTGATGACATTCTCTTAGAACCTCATCCCTCAATCCGTTGATGTCAGGAACAACTAATCGCCCTTGCTTTCGAAGCCAACCTTCTCGATCGACCTCGAATTCTTTATTCTCTGGTTCCAGCTTCTGAATGAACTCGACAAGCTTCACATCTTTCTTTTGGCTTTCGCCAATCCTTTCGATAAGAGTAGGCCTTATCGACAAGCTTGCCAACATTTCAGGTTCCAACTCGCACCTTGGCCTGAAATCGAACCTTGCCAAATACTCGAGGCCCTTCCATTCCGAAAACATCGCTCCCAAACTTGTGTGTCTTCGACTCAATGCATCTGCAACTGCATTGCCTTTGCCAGGAGTATAGGCTATCCCAAAGTCATACGACGCCAGAAACTCTAACCATCGTTGCTGCCGAAGATTCAAATCCTTTTGGGAGAAAAGATACTTCAACGACTTGTGATCCGTAAACAACTCGAATCGTACCCCCAACAGGTAATGTCTCCATATCTTCAGAGCAAACACGATCGCTGCCAACTCCAAATCATGAGTTGGATATTTTCTCTCATGCGGCTTTAGTTGTCGACATGCGTAAGCCACTACCTTATCCTTCTGCATTAGTACCGCTCCAAGACCAGTACCACATGCATCCGTGTACACCACCATCTCTTCATTCCCACTTGGGATGGTCAACACAGGTGCACTTGTCAATCTCTCCTTCAAGATTCCGAACACTTGTTCACACTTCACATCCCATGTGAACACTTGGTTCTTTTTCGTCAATCCTGTTAATGGTGCAGCTATCTTGGAGAAATCCTTGATAAACCTTCAGTAATAACCAGCCAACCCAAGGAAACTCCGAACATCCGTCGCATTCTTAGGTTTATCCCAGTCCTGGATTGCTGCCACTTTAGCGGGGTCAACCGCTATACCTTTCCCAGAAACAACATGACCCAAGAACCTCACTTCATCTTTCCAAAAGTGACACTTTGAGAACTTAGCCTTAAGCTGATGCTTTCGCAAGATCTCTAACACAACTCTCAAATGCGTCTTATGTTCTTCCACATTTCTGGAGTAAACCAGTATATCATCCACGAACACAAGCACGAACTTATTCAACTGATCTCTGAACACTCTATTCAAAAGATCCACAAAATACACTGGCGCGTTAGTCAATCCGAATGGCATCACCAACCACTCGAAAAACCCGGACGGTGTCCTAAAAGCAGTCTTTGGCACACTATCCTTAGCCACTCCCAACTGGTGAAACCCCGTTGTCAAATCCATCTGAGAAAACACTTTGGCTTCGTGAAGCTGATCGAACAAGTCATCAATCCTTGGTAACGGATACTTGTTCTTCTTAGTCACCTTGTTCAACTCACGATAGTCCACACACAATCTTAACGAGCCATCTGCCTTAGTTGCAAACACGACTGGTGCACCCCACTCGGAAACACTCCTCCGAATGAATCCTTTTCCCAAAAGGTCACGAACTTGCACCTCTAACTCTCGCTGTTCTCTAGGCGCCATCCGCCTAAGGGGCATAACAATTGGTCTAGCACCTTCGACCAAATCGATCCTAAACTCGATCTCACGATGTGGCGGCAACCCTTTGACCTCGTCAAAGACATCAACATACTCATTAGCGATCAGCACTGATGACAGGTCTTCCTGTGGAATCCCAAGCGAATATAGATAACTCACGAAGACCCCGTCTTCGCGCTTACATCTAATCAACACCTTTCGCCCTTCCACATCCCCGACCCTCACCTCTAGCTTCTCGCAATTCACCCTTGCCGCATATCTCTTGAGCCAATCCATGCCCAAGATGATCCCATACCGAGCGAAGTTAAGAACAAAGCAATCACACATAAAAGAGCAACCATGACTCGATAACACTAAAGCACGGAAAACCATGCACAAACTGGACGAACCCCCAACTGGATTAGTCACGATCAATGGTCTATCACAATTCTCGGGTTCCAAACCCAAGCGACACACAAGCTCATTGCAGATGAATGAATGTGATGCTCCAGTATCAAACAAAACTCGAACTGAAACACCGTTAAAGGAAAAAGTACCTTGCACCACAACACCCTTTCACTTCTCCTCTGCAGTAGGAGCTCTTGAAGAAGATGGCACGGCTTCCAAAGCATATGCCTTCACAATCTGCTTGCCCTTAGCTAATTCTGGACAATCTTTCTTCTCATGCCCAGCCTTTCCACACTTGAAGCACTTCTTCTCAGCTTTGGGATTCTTGCACTCATTTGAATAATGACCCTTCTGTTGGCAGTTAAAGCAAAGCACCTCATTCTTGGGTTTCTTTTGGCCATCCTTTGCTTTCTGTTGTTGCTGCTTCCTCTTTTTTATTATTACCACCCTGCTGTGGTTTCTGAACCTCCTTGGTTGCAGCAACAACATTTGCTTCCTTGGGAAACAAGCTCTCATGACGAATAGCCTTTTCCATAATCTTTTCAAATGAATCAACAAGGTGGTCCACAAGCGGCTTTCCAATATGAGCATCCAAACCCAAGACAAACTTCTCGTTCTTCTGATAGGGTGTATCAATGTATGAACGAGCATATCTAGACAAAGCCTCAAAATCAGAAATGTAGTCAAGAACTGATCTGCCATTCTGCTTCAACTCTACGAACTTCTTGAAGAGAACGGACTTTTGAGCAGTGGAGATAAACTTTGCTTCAAACTTGGCTTGGAATTGCTCCCATGAAATCTCCTCTTCCGGAGTCTCGAGTATAACAGAATTCCACCATTCCATGGCCCTGCTCTGCAGCTGCCTTGATGCAAGCTTTCTCTTCATTGCATCCTCAATACCCAAGTCTCCAAAGATTCGAACACATGAATCCATCCACCTCTGAACCTCTTCAGCTGGCTCAGTTCCCTTGAATGGTTTCCCTCCTAGAGATGTAAAGTCCTTGCACATCTTTGCAAAATCTACCCTAGGAACTCGCACACCTACATCTACCGTAGCCGCCACTGGAGCGGGTACCCTTCGCATGATTGCTTCTGCCATGGCTTCAAACATGGCCGGGTAATCTGGTTCACCACCATTTCCCCCTCCAGTATTAGCTCCCCTAGCAGCGTGTCTTGATGGTCGTCTACTCATTCTAAATCTGCAATTTAGTATAATTAGCCACTTCCAAGAAAACTGCTAAAGAGATACAACCGCTACTACTATATATACTAATATATATAATAAACATCCAACTGAAATCTACAAATACGTCTCTCATACGTAATTACGTCTTCGAACTTTGGCCAAAATCGTTGACCAGAGCTCTGATACCGAATGTGACGACCGCCCATAACCCCCGCACTAAACAAGAGGAATAATGCACTGAAAGGTGTGCCAGGCTGCTATGGACGATCATCAGAGTAGGTAAACACATCGAAACCTGTCGTAGAACTCACAGCGCAAGGATAAAATATAATAGAGCATATACAACAGGTAATAGTAATGAGGTATCATATAGCAAACTTTTGAAACTTTCTCAACATCCAGAAAAATTATCCAACTGATATCAAAGTTTGTACATAAGGCCTCACTACAACCCTCAAAGCAACTCAAACAGCGGAAACAGAAATACTAGATAGTAATAAAACTGATACGCCAGCCTCCTGCTCGTCATCGCTCAGCTTCCTCGTCTCACTAAGCTCCATTACCTGTAACCTGCTACTTAGTCTGCCCATCCACAACCGGATGAACAACCCAAGGTAATAAGAGGAGACATAAAACCTTGAGTCAGACAATAGTCTTAGTGAGCGATAAAACAACTAACAAACTTCAACAAGAAAGTATATGAGAATGGGTAAATGAAAAACTTATCTACCCACAACACCAGAGAAGAACTCATCCTTATCTTCCCCACATCGGACAGTGATAGCCTTTACGACAAGCATTTCAACCATTCGTCCATAGAGATCATAACACCCATTCAATCATAGAAAACACACATGACATCCAGATAAGTCTCACGCAGACAACCCTAATCGAGTTTAACATTCCTCAAGTACTCTCGCCAGAGGCCTAGACCAATATCACTTAAGCACTCATAGAACGTCTCCCTCGACTTTGGATAATCTATGTGAGATAGTACAAACAGAACAACTAATCATCCATGACTGACTCTGGCTATCACTGCCAATCCTGCTTCGAAACCATCATTATCGTATGACGGCCAACCTTGTCATATGTCAAGGGCTAATGATAACCCCAGTTCTAGCATGAACTCCATATGCCCAACCTTGGCAATGTCCAACCTTGACACTAGGCCTTTCCACAACCAGAAAGACCCAGGGTACTCGACCAACAACCGGTCTTTTGGGCCTTTCAACGATACCCATCGTACCCCTGCTTTGAGCCTGCTAGAACTTACGACAACAATGACTTCTCGGCCTTCGCATCTCTAATCGTCCAACCTTGACGATGTTTCATAGCTCAAGCAACCTTCTCGAGCAGCCATTATCCACCAACTCACGACCTTTGAGTTGTCTCCGCATTCGTTGTTCCACCTTGATCAACGAACACATTCATCACTTCGAGTCTTCCTACTTGAATCACCTCGAAGTCACGCCATCACCGAACCAAAACACATCACTGTGCTGCGGCTAGGGTTCGGGGGGTTGCCCCCGAAAAATATTTTTTTTCCAGACCTTTTTGGTTCGTACCCGAGTCGTACCCGAAAACGTACTTTTTCAGAAAACGACCCTGCCAAAACCGACCAGAACCTTGCTCCAGAATGACCAGCCAAAAACCGACCAGCCTTGCTCCAGAACGACCCGCCAAAAACCGACCAGCCTTGCTCCAGAACGACCCGCCAAAAACCGACCAGCCTTGCTCCAGAACGACCCGCCTCCATGCAGCTTTGGATCGACTCGACCTCCTTGGGACCGACCAGCTTTGGATCGACCCCGTCAAGACCGACCAGATTTTACTCCACCTGACCGACCAGCTCCTTCAGAGCGACCAAGATTTGCTTCCAGTAAAAACCAACTAGAATGCCACCATCTGAAACCGACCAGAATGCCACCATCTGAAACCGACCAGAATGCCACCATCTGAAACCGACCAGAAACACTTCTGCTCCTTCTGGACCGACCAGCTTAAACCAACCAGCTCCCTGACTTGCTTCCCAAGCCATACTATGACCGACCACCTCATTCCAGACCGACCCGACCAACTCCAGGACGACTAGAAACCTACACATCTCCAATTCGACTCCGATTTCGACCAAAACTTCGCCAAACGACGAATCCGACGAAACCAGCTTATCCGATTCATCCAAACGCAATCACAAACATGCTATGCAACCAACAATATCATCAATCTAACAATTTCCATCAAAACACATAAATTTCCCAAAACATGATAAGTGAATCATATGAACATAAAAACGGATCTAACTTGCATAATCTTGAGAAAAATCATAAAATTAACCATTTAAATTATCTAGATCAGATCCTAAGGTGATTCATATATAAAATGGACTTAGCATGGTGTGGATCTAAGGAAAATAATATGGAAATGATGAAATTAACATCCTTAAACCCATATACTTGCATGAATCCGAATGAGAGATGTAAATCACTCACCAATTCTCCAAAACAAAGCAAAAGCGATGAAAAAAACAATCCGGACAGCGAACACTTCGAATCAAACCCTTTAATCCGATGAATTCGCCCTTGAAACGATGTTGATCTAGCCTCGAATGGTATAGATCTTCGATTTCCCCCTTGGATTTGGAATTTTAATGGTGGAAAGGTGTTAGAGGAAGAAGGAGATCAAAGCCTCCCCATAAGAGAATGGAAAATGCCAACCTTTCTCCATATCCCTTACCCCCTATTTATAGTCTCCACCTACCCTCTAATGGGCCTTCTCCAAATCATCCCATTAGCCTTCCAAAACCTGAACAGCCAACTGAAAAACCTTAAAACAGCGATTTCTCCCAAACCGCTGAACCAAATCCTTAATGTAACCACTCTACGGAAAGACAATCATCAATTCCTTTCCAATGGCACAGGTCTCATCCCCTGATTCGACCTGAGTCAAAAGTTATGCCCTGTACAAGACTGACAGGGGCAAAATGGTCACAAACAAAATTGGTAAAATTTATGGACATGTCTCACATCCCCATAAGCAACATACCAAAAGATGAGAATGATCCAACCCTCAGGGAATATTTTACGATCTTAGGAAGCCTTCATTTGTTGTTAGATAACCTTGATCTTATCTGAATTTTCTCTTATTACATCTGGTCTAAGCACAAATTTTTCACACGTTTCCAACCAACATGATGGTGAATTGCACGGTCTTCCATACAAAACTTCAAATGGAGCCATACCAATACTGGATTGATAACTATTATTATATGCAAATTCAACAAGATGTAAATGGTCATCACATGATCCAGCAAAATCCAATATACAGATTCTCAAGAGATCCTCTAATACACTATTCACTCTCTCTATTTGACCGTCGGTTTGAGGATGGTATGCGGTACTGAGATGTAATTCTGACCCAAAAGCCTCTTGTAAGCTCTTCCAAAACCCACTAGTAAATACTGTATCTCGGTTACTCACAATACCTTTAGGTATTCCATGAAATCTCACTACCCAATTCATATACAGTTCTGCTAGCTTAGCTACCGTTCTATTTGACTTGACTGGTATAAACTTTGTACTTTTGGTCAATCGATCCAAAATCACCCAAATACTATCATGACCTGATCTAGTCCTTGGTAAACCATCAATGAAATCCGTTGAAACTTGTTCCCATTTCCATTCGGGAATTTCTAACGGCTGTAACAAACCACTAGGCTTCTTTTACTTAGCTTTAACTAGCTGGCAGTTCATGCACTTGGATCTAAACCATCCAACGTCCCTCTTCATCCCTTCCAAGTAGTAGGTCCGCTTCATGTCTCGATACATTTTGTTACCACCACGATGTATAGTCAGTTTCGAGTGATGACTCTCTCTAAGCTTTTCATCTCTCAACCCATTAACGTTGGTTACAACTAGCCTCCCATTCTTTCGAAGCCATCCTCCTCAATCAAGACCATACTTGTTCATTTCCTCACTGTCTATACCCATCACTACCTTGGAGATGATTTTCAATAGATTAGGATCATCCCTCTAGCTGGAGCCGATCCGATCAATCAATGCCGGTCTGATCGTCAAACTTGCTAACATCTCTGGATCTAATT
Source organism: Allium sativum (assembly GCA_030737875.1). Lineage (NCBI taxonomy): Eukaryota > Viridiplantae > Streptophyta > Magnoliopsida > Asparagales > Amaryllidaceae > Allium > Allium sativum. The sequence continues at coordinate 10,258,069 of JASFAX010000024.1, forward strand.
CACACTTAGGTCTGAAATCATATCCTACGATATACTCTAGTTTCTTCCACTCCAGTAACATAGCCCCCACACTGGCGTGTCTCCTACTCAGTGCATCAGCTACTGCATTGACCTTCCTGGGTGTGTATGCGATATTGAAATCATATTAAGCCAAGAACTCTAATCATCTCTGTTGACGAAGATTTATATCCCTTTGAGAAAAAAGATACTTTAATGACTTATGATCGTTAAACAACTCAAATCATTCTCCCACGAGATAATGTCTCCACATCTTTAACATGAACACAATCGCTACCAATTCCAAATCATGAGTAGGATATCTTTTCTCATTCGGTAGTTGCCGACTTGCATAAACTACAACCATACCTCCTTGCATTAGTACAGCACCTAGTCCGATACAACAAGCATCCGTGTATACCGTCATCTCTTTGTTCCCCTTAGGAATGACTAACACTACTGCGCATGCTAACCTTCCCTTTAGACTCTTAAATGCATCCTTGCACATTCCGTCCCAAACAAAAGCTTGATTTTTCTTGGTCAACTGAGTTAATGGTGCCACTATCTTGGAAAAGTCTTGGATAAACTTATGATAATAACCAGCTAACCCAAGAAACTTCTCACGTCCGTTGCATTCTTAGGCATAGGCCAATCTTGCACCGTAGCCACCTTTGCAGGATCCATGGCGATACCATTCTTTGAAACAACATGGCCCAAGAACCTCACTTCCCTCCTCCAGAAGTGACATTTAGAAAATTTCACTTTCAATTGGTGTTTCCTCAACACCTCCATCACTGCCCTCAAATGCTCCTTGTGTTCTTCCTCTATCCTCGAATAAACCAAGATATCGTCCATGAACACAAGAACAAACTTATTTAATTGATCTCCGAAAACCCTATTCATAAGATCCAAAAAATATGTTGGTGCATTGGTCAACCCGAATGGCATGACCAACCACTCATAAAATCCAGACGGCATCCGAAATATCGTTTTAGGTATACCCTCAACTGCTACTCGGAGCTGATGAAAACATGTCGCAGGATCTAGCTGGGAGAACACTCTCGCTCCATTCAACTGATCAAACAAATCGTTTATCTGCGGAAGAGGATACTTATTCTTCCTACTCACCAGTATTCAACTCGCGGTAGTCCACACACAATCGAAGGGAACCATCAGCCTTGGTAGAAAATACAACTGGTGCTCCCCACTCAGAATGTGATAACCCGGAAATTCCCACCCTCTGGATCGACCATAAACCACACAGGTCTGAACCAAAGAATGGAAATCTGCGGATACATCAACTTTGGGCATACAACACATCAGAACAAATACAGAAGACTTTTATAACATCATAATAAATGTTACATCAGAGTACAGAATATATATCAGAGTACATTGGATAATATTACAGTGGAAGATAAATTACAAAAATTAATACATTTCAGCGGAACTAATCTCAGTGGAAGGCTATCAACATTCTGGCCACAACTTCAGTCTTCAATCCAGGATCTTTGCTTAATATATCTGCCAAATGAGCTACTCGACTGCCCGTGTAGAAAGAGGGCACCCGAGTTTGCAAAGTGAAACAAACTACAGGTCAGTCGTGGGACTGGTGTGAGAATTCTTAACCTAAATTATCTAAATAGAAGGCTAATCCCAAGACCACGCCGCTAACACGGAACGGGTTTACTCCATTGGATTGCCAGTGCATAACTAAAGTAAATCGTCAAATAACGCAATGCTTTTTAGAAAAATGAAACCATTATAAGACCCAGGTCCCATCACACAATGCAACGCACACCAAAGGATAGGGGTTTACCTTATAATGGTCAAGAAATGATAAATACGCAAAATACGATATTATTATTAGTGTGTATATATTTTAATTAAAACATTTCAACCATAATATCAATCCTAGACGGCATAACTACCATCTACTATGTCGCCGTACTAGTAATACAATCAAAATCGTAAAGGGGCGTATTGGAAATTGGGTTTCCATCATGAGTCAAGGCTAGGGAGGAAGTCCTTACCGATTCGAGACACTCTAGCAATGTCCCAGGATTCGGACGCTGGCGAACCCTTGGATCCTGCAGGGCCGGTCCACAACTGCTTTAGTGGATTAGTTATTCCTGAACACACGCTCCCCGGTCCTATTGAACCTATAATAGGGCCGAGGGCGACCGCATAAATCCGAGGCCTCTAAAAATCCAACAACCACATAAGTAAATGTTTGGGCTCCATACCATGACACCACTTCTAGCTAGAAAGAAACGTGTGCACTCTCTGCGTTCCCTTCTCCCGTTTTAGACTCTACTGCGCTGTGAGGCTCGCGAAGTCACGATATACACAAAGCTATGCCTAAATAGACTGTGCTTTGATCATCAACCACAAGGCCTGCTTTTCAAAAAAGCCTTGATCAATTGCATCTTAGCATGCCACATTGTCAGACTCTACCGTATCGTTGATCATCTACCAATGTATATATAACCTCTAAGCTCATACGTCTTAGAGAAGGGTGTTAAGTGAAGAATAAATTCTCACCACCAAACTGAAATATATAATCAGTAGCATTCAACAAATACAGTAGAAAAGAATACAATGTCAGACACACAATCCATTTACAAGTCCGCTCTGGGTCTGAGCGAAACAACGTGTCCGTCGATCTCCAAATACGTTTGGACGATCATTACCAAATATCTTGCCTTGGAATGTACTGTCCCAATTCAAGATACCAGTCATCATCATCCCAACGATGTGAAAACCTTCGGTCTTCAGCCACCGTCTTCATCTTCGACTCTTGATCGTCGTGATGATTATTCAGAATGGGTTAAACCCGGTCTTTCTGAATAACTCGCGTATTTTGTGATTAAAAGTCAAATATTGGAAAATCACACATTATGTCACATTCCGACCCCGAACATTCTTTTAATAAGATATTCATGTTTAAAAGATTCTCATTAATTTTATCAAAGATAAGTTAATAAATTAAATCTTAAATCTTCCTTAAAAGATTTATTAAAACTCCAATCTTGATTTAATATCAAAATCAATATTACAAATCAGTTTCCAAAATATGGAATTACACAGAAATCAAATCAATACATAATCGATGTGAATTTCTGTATCGGACTAACAATATACATGGAATAACGGCAAAACCTCTTAAATTCCATATATAATATCGGTCTTCTATTACAAAAGCCCATTTCGATTATTACCAATCGAATTTCCACTTAATTCCAATTTAATATATTAAATTGGGAAAAACTAGATTTTTAAAAATGCCTTTTTAAATCTATAAAATAGATTTATAAATTCCAAATAATAATTTCGATGTAAATTGGATTAAAGGACAAATGTCATTTAAAAACACCGTCCATGATAAATCCACTTCACATCTCAATTTATTTCATATCATGAAATATAATTGCGAATTCTAATAATCTTAATTAAAGGATTTCTCTTTAAATATTTATCATTATAACCCATATTTTAAAATAATCATTAAAAATATTCTTTATATGAAAGATTCTAAATGGGAAGTATTCTTTATATTACAGATTTTTATCTTTTACAAATATTCTTTATCTTAAAAATATACTTAATTAAATTATCTTTTATGAAAATATATCCTTTATATAAAAAGAATTTCTAATGTAAGAATATTCTTATTTAAAAGATCATCTGAATCGAAATGCGACTCAATCATTTACCATATAATTTAGATTATATGGATTTCACACATATCATATATATGACAATGACAATAAAATCATCCATTTCATCCAAAGTGTAAATTTCACTGCGTAAGCGTTAAAATTAAATAATAACGCTCATCGCAGCCTGTCGATCTAACGATCAACATACAACTAAATATTGGGATTAGTGTATGTTAATTTTCATCCCAACACCCGTGTGGGGTTTCAACTAACAAACAAATAATAAATTATTTGTGCACTTGGGCGATGTGTGAAAATAATCAACCCAATCACATAAACAAGTCAGGTAACTTGTCTATGGTAGTGTAATCTCAATATATAACACGATGATAAAAATGTCTCTTTTTATTTATTTTCCTTTTATTTCCTGTAAAATGTCAATAAGAATGAATTCTTTATTTCTATTCTTTTATCGCATCTAATATGACGATAAAAATATAATCTTTCATTTCAATTCCTTTCATTATAAATAAATGAGAATAAAGATATAATCTTTAATTCCATTTGTAATAGGGAATACAAATAATAACAAAAATATAACTTTTCATTTTATGCTTTATTTGCAATAGAGAATGCAAATAAAGATTCAGCTTTTTACTTTGATGTTTATTTACATAGAGGAATGTAAATAAAATTTTTCATTTTATAATTGAATTGCATTAAGGATTGCAAATGAAAATGTATCTTTTTATTCTCATGTTTTATCTGCATTGAGTAATGCAAATAAAAATGTAATATTTAGATTCTAGTTTTATTTACATCAAGAAATGTAAATAAAAGAACAAATTCTTATTTTATGTTTATTTACATCAAGTGAAATAAATAAATAATTAAAAATGTAATTTTTATTTTTATGCTTTGTTCGCATTTAAAAATTTCGACAAAAATGTAACTTTTGTTTTTAAATAAATTTGTTTGCATCTAAATTTGCAAACAAAAATGCAATTTTATTTTCTTGTTTGTTTGCAACTAAAGTTGCAAACAAAAATATAATTTTATCTCCTTTGTTTTATTTGCATGATAGAATGCAAATAAAAATGCATATTCTATTTTCTACATTTCGTTTGCATTGTAGAATGCAAACATAAATATAATTTTTTTATTTTCATGTATTGCTTACATTGTGGAATGTAAAAAAAATGTGAACTTTTGGTTTCATGCAATATTTGCATTGAAAAATGCAAATAAAAATGCGCCACTTAAAATCATATTATATTTGCGTTGGAGAACACAAATAAAAATGTACTTTTATTTTTAATGTTTTATTTGTGTTTGAAAACACAAATAAAAAGACTGTTCCATTTTTCTATGTTATACCCGCATTGTGAAATGCGAATAAAATAACAAATTTTATTTTCAGTGAATATTTGCAATGGAGGGTGCAAATAAAAGTATTCTCTTTTAAATCACATATTATTTTCAACAAAAAGACTTAAATTAGTTGAAAAATAAAAAGATATTTTTCCTTATAAAATTTGTGTTTGAAACCCAAATCAAATGTTAATCAATGTACGATGTAAATATTTGTGTTAGGGACACAAATGAAATATATTTCAGTACATAATGTATGCATTGGTTTTTAAAGATACAAAATAATCATATTCGATGTACGGTGCATGTATTTGTGTTTAAAGACACAAATAAAAATAAATAAAATAAAGGGTGCGTTTTTACATGTATGCATAAAAACAACGAAATGCAGTAAAATGCATCAAAAGATGCATATAATTCAATTATATGCATACATGTATGCGTTTATTTCAGTTTCGCTTCTAAGCTGTAGTGCAAATGCATAAATGTATGCACATACTTTGAAAACATGCATCTTCTGATGCATTTATTTAAAAAAAAAAAAAAACATACATACGTACAGTTTGTTTAGTTTTGCACATATTTTGACTTATATGCACACATATATGCAATTATAAAAAAAAAATACATATATATATGCAATAATTAAACAGGCATGCGTAAATATGTGCATATGTACTCAAATAGGTGCATATATGTATGCAACTATAGGTAATAGTTGCATACATATATGCAATTATTATTTTTTCTCTCATACATGTAGATATTTTTGTTGAAACACAAAAATGAAAGTAAACACTTTTTCCTTCATGTTAATATTTGCGTTGTAACACAAAAATAAAAATCAAATCAATTTAGATAAAAAGGAAATTTTAATTTTCTACTTTGCATCCAATTTATTGAAATAAAAGAAAATTTTATTTTCTTTGTTAAATCCATTCCATTCAAATAAGAGGAAATTTATTTTCCATATTGAATCAGATCTAAAAAAAAGATTTTATTTTCCCTTTTTTTTCTTCTTCCTTTCTTTCTACTATGTATGTAGATCTATAAATTTTCCATCGCAAAATGAATATTGAATTGGTTATATAACTCAATTCAATAAAAAACCAAATCTATAACAAACGTATTCGAGTATGCACAACAACCCATATGATAATACATTCATCCAACAGAAAATCAACATAACATATCATATAAGTAAGATCTGAACGAATATTATAAAAATAAATAAATTAATTATCTAATTAATTTAAATTAAAGAAATCTCACATTGAAATTTGGATGAAAATCAACTGTCTCCGTTTCAGCTGCGGTTTGCGCCATCGCAAAGCTCTCAGAAAGACGAGTCCAACGCAACTTACGGTTTGTAAAACGGACCTTGTATGAAAGAGTTATGTATTTTTAAAGATCGGATAAATCAAAATATTAAAATAATAAAATAAAACATCGGACCTTCTTCCTCATGAAACCACGCTCGGCCGAACAACCCAAATCGCACTTTCCCATGCCAAAATCGCACCCCAATCCGAGCACCCTGGCACCGATCAACCACCTCCATTCGAACCGCCTTGCCACGAGCCACCACCACCCTAAAACCCGTTGAACTCGGCCATCTCTAGGACCCGCAAATCACCAAAAACCGCAGCACCTTCTCGGTCAGAATTCGCAAAATCCGTGAATCAAAACCCAATCTTGACCGTATGGATGGAAAGCTCTCTGAATTCTCTTCGATTTGGTATATCATACGTCGATTTTCGTTGAACGGATTGAGAGATCTAAGCATTTAAAGTTGGAGCAATTCTGGCCATCAAAATCTGGGCGGCGGTTGGCCATTAGAAAATTAGGGTTTCAGCCATTTTTTTAATATTATTTTAATAATAAATCTCGAAATTTGTGCTAAAAAGGTGGATTTTCGGACTTTCTCCGTTTTGGGCCTGCTTACTGTCGATCTTAACGTTTTGAGGCCTTCTGAACGCGATGGGCTATGTCCCGGGCTCCAATTCTGATGTCTATATGTTTTTTTTCGGTTTTAATTTAAAAATACAATATTAAATAAATAATTTAATTTCTACCGTACATTTAAATATGCTGGGGCCACATACGGACTCCGAAAATTCTAAAAAAATATTTTTAGCTTTCTTATGACGATACGGTTCTAACGAGACCAATTTCGTTGAATTCTGAGACTATTTGACAAAACAGAAATCTTTTTACCACGGCCACAAAATAATTCCAAAAATTATGGAAAATTAAACTTAACAATATTTTGACATTCCGGATCCAACAAAAGTGATTTCGTCGAAAACGGAGGTCGTTTGAAAATTGACTATTTTCAAGGGCTATATATTTAATATTAAAAATACATTTTTAAACAAATAATTTCCGAAACTCGAAATATATAAGTGCTTATACTTTTTAAATGCGGAAACATCATTCCGGACTCAATGGAAGTGGTCTCGAGTCCAAATTCCTTCGTATGTGAAAAGTAGCCATTTGGGCCATATATATTATATATAATTAAATTCTACAGCGACTTTTCTAAAAATTGAATTGGTCATAACTTTTGATTTTTAAAACGAAATCTCAATTTTTCAGATTCGTTAGAAAGATATGATTAAACAGATTTAAATATTTCTTGTTTCACTCAATTCTGATTTATTTTGAATCCTGTACATTCAGTCAAAGTTTAAAATTAAATTTTCAAACTACCACGCCATTTCAGACTCGTTTTATAATTAAATTAAATTTATTCGTTTTAACTTCAATTAAAATAAATTTTACCATTATTATTTAAATAAATTATTTTATATTCTTAAAATTCATTAAAATTTTCTAAAATAAATTTTTTAAATTGGTTCAGAATTTGCGGGTTGTTACAATGAAACACTTCTTTGGATAAATCCCTTCTTCAAAAGATCGCTTACTTGCACCCCGAGATCTTGCTGCTCCTTTGGCGCCATACGATGAAGTGGCGTCACTATAGGTCTGGCATCTTTCACTAAATCAATACGAATCTCGATCTCTCGGTGTGGTGGAAGTCCGGTCACTTCCCCGAAGATGTCCGGATACTCGCCAGCAATAGGCACATCTGACAACTCATCATGCGGGATGTTGAGGGAATTTAGAAAACTAGCCATCACCCCATCACTAGGTAGGCAACCAAACAGTACCCTCTGCCTATCATCCGCTCTAATGGTCACCAAAGACCCCTCACAGTCTACGACCACCCCATATCTTTGGAGCCAATCGACTCCTAAGATAACGCCAAACCCAATAAAGCCCAAAACAAAGCAATCACAAGCAAACATACATCCATGACTCGATAAGACCAAATTATGACAAATCATACTAGTTAAACCACCAATCGGTTCGTCGCAACTAAAGGTCTATCGATGATCTTGGGTTCCAATCCCAACCTATCTACCAGGTCACTGGATATGAAGGAATGGGAAGTCCCGGTATCAAACAGCACTCGAACATGAACATTATAAACAGAAAGCATACCTTGAATAATGACACCCTTTCCCTTCTGTGCTGCAGTTGGGGCATTCGACGAAGAAGGAACAACATTGATAGCATATGCTTTCACAATCTGCTTCTCTTTAGGGGGTTGTGGACATTTATCCTTATAATGTCCCACTTGGCCACTATTGAAGCACTTCCTGTCCGCTGGCTTTGCTCGAAAATCTTTGGCATAGTGGCCCTTCTTGCCACAGCTATAGTACTCAACATCTTCCTTATTCTTCTTCTGACCATCCTTAGCTTGGTTCTGTTTCCTCTTATTCTGCGAATTATTCTTTCCTCCACCGCTTGCTTACGGTTTGGGCTTTGCCATGGATGCGATAACAACCTCGGTCTTTGACTTAGGGTAAAGGCTCTCAGATCTAAATGCCTTCCTCATAATAGACTCGAATGTATCTTCTACATGATTTATAAGTCTTTCCCCCAAGTACTCATCTAAGCTGGTTATGAACTTCTCATTCTTCTTGTCGGCAGTATCGATAAGAGATAATCCATGCTTCAACAAGGTATCGAATTCAACAATATACTCTGAGACTGCCCTACCATTCTGCTTATGCTCCAAAAATTTCTTGAACAATTCGGATTTCTAAGCAGCTGGAATAAACTTGTCACTGAAGCGAGTCTTAAACTGATTCTAAGTAATTTGGTCTTCAGGAGTAGCTGCGTTAATAGATTCCACCAATTCATCGCTTGTCCTTGAAGCTGATGCGATGCTAGCTTTTTCTTCATCGCATCATCGATTCCCAAATCCTTGAAGATGTGCTCACAACTATCTAGCCAATCTTAAACCACCGTACCCGATTTCGTTCCACGGAACGGCTTCCCACCAAGACTAGTATAATCCTTCTTAAGCTTGGCGAAATCGGCTCTAGGTGCCTGCACAGCTGCAACATCATCGCTAGCAGCATTTGGAACTGCTCCTTGAACATCCCTAAGCATCTCTCTCATGAAGGTAGCAAACATCGTCCTCATATCAGGGACATTCCTACCATTGGCCCTTGAACCTGTACTCCTCGTATATCGGCTCATCGTTCAATCTGTAAAGAGAAAACGATTAACCATCTCCAAAGTGTAGCCCATGCAATGCGACTTCATTCTTAGATATACAAATAGTATATATATATATATATCCTTTGAAAACCAAAATATCGCAAATACGCGCTCTCATATACGTAAACTATCTCTCCCTGATGTCTTCCCCAGGTTAAGTACGCAACCTAGGCTCTGACACCAAGTGTGACGACCCGCCCGCACCAGCCGACAATTTACTAGAAATGCGCTGTACCATTGTCCAACTAGCACGGGACAGTCGTCAAAAGAAAGGAAAGGGTTTTTGAACTATGAATCATCAAAGAATCTGTAATATATCTCGCACTGCATGGAATAAATATATAATAATAAAATAACTTGATATAAAACAGGCGAGATAGTGCATAACCTGAAAACTAAACCATCATGGCAGCGGAATCCAAAATATAGCTTATGATCCAAACCATCATTATTACAACTTCGAAACACTATCTCTAAAGCAAGATATAAAAGGTACACAACTGATGCCCAAAGCAGTGACTAGCAACAAAACAGGGAGAATATATGTAAATAATACATGGAAGCCTCCGGCTTGTCTCCAGACAGCTACTCGTGCATAACCACCTAACCTGTTCCAGTCTACTCGTTTAGGAGCACCCAGAGTAATAAGAAGAGACATAAAACTCTGGGTTAGACAAAAGTCTGGTATAAGCGATAGCAGCAAAACAAAACAATAATAGCTATAAATAATTATACTTGAACCTGGACCTACAACCAAAGAGTTAGCACAACAAGATGTACAGTACTCTAAGGTAACACAAACATAAATGGTAGAATGGGAGTGTGCATATCATGGTGATAGCAAACATCAAACATAGCAATCATCCTCACATCTCTCACTCAATGCGTAAAGCATACGATATCCACCACCTTGATCACCAAATCCTTCGCTGCGACCACTTTGCCCTTGGGGTCTTAGTGAACCCGTTGTGTTGGTCCATAGCTACGAATCCCTTGCTACGATCACCTTGCCCTTAGGAGTCTTAATGGACCCATTGCACTAATCCATAGCCATGCTACGATCACTTGCCCTTGGGAGTCTTAAAGACCCCATTGTGCTGATCCATAGCCACTAATCCGTCTTTCAGTGGTGAACTAAAGCTATAGATATCGATAACCCCTTTGCATATGTCCCGCGGCAAAGCCCAACTCATGAAGTTAACTCGTTGGTTCCCACTTGTATCCTGAGTAATAACTTACCACTTGGACTTCCTTTGCATCTCGGGTATCGGTTGAATTGGAGTTGGTCTTTAGAAGAGTACATGATTGTCATTACATAGCTCCAATCCAGTTCGGTTCGTGATCCTCCATCCGGGTCAGCTCGTGATCATCATATGGGTTCGGGTCATAGTTACCCCACTGGGGCGGATCGGCTTCTCCATTTGGGTCTGTTCGTAGCATCGGTTCAGGTCATGTTCCTCGGGTCGGAGTCAGTTCGTGATGCTTCCTCCAGGACATCGGGTCGGTTCGTGAGACCCCGTCTGGGTCGGGCCGTGGTCTTCAAGTGCGAGCAGATCAACGAGTCGGCTCGTAGTTCTGAGGCACCTTTGGTTCGGTCAAGCCCCACGGTTCGGTTCGGGTGCTCTCTTTGGGTCGTTATGCTTGTTCACGAGTCGGGTCGGGGGAATGAGTCATGAGGGTGAGCACGAGCCGGGGTCCAGTGCTATTTTTTGCAACTTTCCAGCTAGTATTTACGCCACACAATGGCGTTTTCGACCATTCTAAATTTTCTAAACAATCATGAAGCATTCCAAACAGTAGTAATAACACGTATAATCAATCACAAACACCAAAACAACAATTAAACATGTTAATATGGATCAAACACACCCAAAACCCATGTTTTCCCCTTAATCCCCTTAACCATGATTTAACTATAGGATTAGCAAACTATGTCCAAATTAACCTAAATTTTTAACAGAGGCATAAAATAATATTTTAGAATTTATGCATATTTTTCCATATTTTTCTAAGTCATAATTTATCTAATTACCAATAATCACCCCTAATTAGCCATAATTAGTGTAAAAAACAAGCTAATCACTCACCTTAACAACAAATAAATCTCAAATTTGAAAATCTAATTGATTTGGGTCGAATTCCTATGTGTTCCAGCGGCTCTATCTCGACTTTGATGCTAATCCGCCTTGATTTAACGTAGATTTGGCTAATATGTGATTAGAAAGTGATTTGGGATAGATTTAGAGGATGAAGGTCATTGCTAGGGTTAGAGAAAGGTAAATGGCGGCTAGAAAATGAATAAAACTGATTTTCCAAACCTTATCAGCCCTTCCATAACCCTGATCCTGGAATGGGTTATGGACTTCGCTGCTAATCACCCTGTTAAGCCCAATTGTGCTGCTTTTACCTTCCAAACCTTATTTCAGTCATATCTCCCAAACGGTAAGTCCGATTGATTAATATGACCACTTTACGGAAAGGTAAACCATCATCAGAGTCCAATGGAAGTGGTTTTAGGTCAAAACTCCTTACCAATCAAAAGTTATAGGCGAAACAAGATTCGTTAGGGGTAAAACGGTTATTTAAAATTCGGTAAAAATCATGAACATGGGAAATGACCCCAATAGTCGTTCCCTAAAGTTACATGACCATACGACTTCATATGAAAATGAAATAAATATTCTATGATCCTCCGATGCGTGGAATGTGGGTCGTTACAGACTGGTTGGCCCGTATCCCAGAGGCAGATGATGTATGGACTGGGAAGGGTTATTAGCTATAAACTAGAAGGGAACGGTCATGGCAATAGTTGTAGGGAGTCCAGAAGGGCATGGACATGTCGTGGCCCTAATAGTTCTGGTGATTAAAGCGGTGGATATCGTATGCTTTATACATTAAGTGAGAGATGTGAGGATGATTTCTATGTTTGATTTTTGCTATCGCCGTGACATGCACACTCCTATTTTATACTTTATGTTCTTAGAGTACTGTACATCTTGTTGTGCTAACTCTTTGGTTGCAGGTCCAGGCTCAGGTATGATTATTTATACCTGTTATTGTTTTATTTAGCTGCTATCGCTCATATCAGACATTTGTCTGACCTAGAGTTTTATGTCTCTTCTTATTACTCTGGGTGCTCCTAAATGAGCAGACTAGAGATAGGTTAGGTGGTTATGCACGAGTAGCTGTCTGGAGACGAGCAGGAGGCTTCCACGTACTATTTATATATATTCTCCCTATGTTGTTGCTAGTCACTGCTTCGGGCATTAGTAGTGTACCTTTTCTATTTTGCTTTAAAGACTGTATTTTGAAGTTGTAACAATGATGGTTTGGATCATTAGCTGTATTTTGGATTCCACTGCTATAATGGTTTAGTTTTCAACTTATGCACTGTCTCGCCTGTTTTATGTCAAGTTGTGTTATTATTATATTTTATTCCATGCGCTGTGAGATATACTACAGGTTCTTTGGTGATTCATAGTTCAAAATCTTTTTCTTTGACGATCGTCCTGTGCTAGTCAGGCATTGGTACAACGCATTTCGGGGAAATGTTGGCTGGTTCGTGGCGGGCCGTCACAGGACTAGTTCTAGAGGAAATGATGGTGAAGGGGTCGGTGTACGACTTAAGCAGGATCAGTAATATGGATATGCGGAATGTATGTGATAAACTAACTTGTATATTTACAATAGTTATGCAGATTAATAGGAGATAGTGAAATATATCTCAAATAAAAAGCAGTAAAGTAAAGTAATAACACTAGGGCTTTTTATACTGGTTCGAAGCACCATCCTACGTCCAGTCCCAGACCTCTCTCTCTGGATTTTCACTAATCAACAACCTCGCTTCACCTGGAGGAACAGGTTCACAACACCCGGACAACCGAACAGGATTTCACGCCTCTATCAACACGAGGACTTCACAACTTGCCTCTTAACAACACGAGGACTTCACAACTTGCCTCTAACAACATGGAGGACTTCAACCAAGATAAATAATCTTGTAGTTTGACAATGTGTGTTCTTAATAACACGAATTTGTCAATTCTTGTACAACCTTCCAATAATCTTATCCTCGAATATATACTTTGAATGCGTAGATTTAAGGAAGTAGAATGCTTGTTGAATCAAATGATATTAATTTGATTCAAGAATTCAAAAAGTATTTGAAACTTGGAGAGCTTTTGTTTTGCAAAGAATATGAAAATGCAATTCAAAAATTAGAGAGAATATAGAATGATTTTTTATGATTGTAAAACAAGTTTGAAGTTGTTTATATAATAGTAGAAAGGCAGTAATTCTTCATGAAGAGTTTCTATAAAAAGTTATGTCCATTTCCTTTTATTATTGAATAGAAATCTCTTCACAAATATAAGCAACCTTTCAGAAAAAGCTTGTTGTTTGAAAACGGTTGACTGGTGAATTTCAACTGGTTGAATTTAATTGAAGTTAAATGTCCAAAAAAATAGCCGTTATGTGCAAAAACGCATTGACCGGTCGACTGGTGAGTTTTGACCGGTCGACCGGTTGAACTGAGAAATGTTTATTTCAAAACAGAAACATGAACGGTCGACTAGTGGTATTTTGGGCGGTCGACCGTTTTATTGCTGTGGACTAGAACCTCGGTCCACAGTCCAGATCACTCTGCACTCTTTCCCGGTCGGAGCCTGGACCGTTCAGGCTTTTTCTATTACTTTTCAATTCCTTAAATATACAGATTTCAGCAGCGAAGATATGATATAACTTTATAAATTGTTTTGTGCATTCGTGTTATACTTTGAGGATAGATTTTAACATATTTATAACACGACTCAATGTATTTTTATATAAAACCTTATCTTTATGAAATGATCTCATTGCAGCTTTATATGTTGTTATCGATCAAAATCTTGTTCTCAACATTCTCCCCCTTTTTGATTGATGACAACACCTTGGATTTTCTTTCTCTGAATATAAAGCTCCCCATGAATTTCTGCAACATTTGTTAGTTCATAAATAATCTTATCTTTTGATTTCTGCATTAACAAATGTTAGCACAAATATACTATTACCATGTTAAGCACATAATTTTAAATAACATTGTGTGTAACATGAATTATATGTATCATCATGATAGAAAATATTTCTCCCCCTTTGTCATTGATTAAAAAATAAATAAATACCATAATAAGTACAGTAATCGAGAGTAGTAGAGAATACAAATAATTGTAGCACCTTTAGGAGATATTGAATCACGTGATTTTTTGATAAGCTGAGTTTCCAAAGATATTTAGAGATACCGAATAACCTTCGCTTTGTTGTGGTGTACCTGCAAAAAAATTTGACATATATAGTTTTGGTACCCACTTGCTTTGTTTGGGTCCACGGGTTAGATGGAAGGTAACCATACCCAAGAGGGTTTAATGGAACTTTTAAAGATAAAATTTTCATTATTAACTACTGAATCAAAATAATCATCGATATATTTTTCTCTGTTTTTCCAACTTACAGGAACCCAAATACTTAAGTAATCTCTAGTGATATTCCTTTTCGTACTTCTATATTTATTATAAATACCGCTAGTCATAGAAGTATTCGAATTTCTATAATAATTGAGTCTTGGATGAGCATTAGTACTAGCAGTGATATTCTTATTATATAAAAGCATATCTAGTACTATTTCTATGATTGGTTTTATTATATCCTATTCCACTTTTGTCACATAAAGGTCGAGATCTAAATAAAATCATGTTTAAATCATTTTGACCTTTATTAAATTTCGTGAACTTATTTGTACATTTATCAAATTTAATTGCAAAATCATGAGTGACAAAAGAAATTTTGTTATTTTGTAAATTATCAATTTCCTTATTTAATTCAGAATTCTTCCTTTTTAAAGCATTCTCAGTTTTGAGACCACAAATTTGAGATCCTGAATTAATAAAAGAAGATTGTAATTTTCCAAAATTTTCTTTTGAATCAGAAATTTTATTTTGCAAAGTATTATTATTCACCTTAAAAAACTCACATTTTTTAGATAATTCCAAATTCTTTTCAGTTAGAGCTCTATTCTCTTTTTCAAGAGACGAAATTAAAGAACTAGAATTATTTAAAGAATCTTTTAATGATTTATTTCTATTTTGAAAAAGATCGATTTCCTTTAAAAGAGTGTTGTTTTTATCATCTAATCTCTCATTTTCTTTTTGAAGGAAATCTTTTTGAGAAACAAGCTCTTCTAAGGTATTTTCAAAACATTTGGCTTGTTTTACCAAACGATTGTTTTCTTCTTTTAATTTGGAATTTTCTTGCTCGTAATTTTATGACATAGATAAAACGATTGTATTGAGTTTCAATAATTTTTCATGGTCCAACAAAAGATCTTTATATAAAGAATCTGTACATACCGATTGTGATATGACTTTAGCCATGAGACACTTGTTTCCTTGCTCTCCTGATTCTGCTTTGTTGCTCTTCCATTTTCTAATTCCCTGGCTAGATTTCTTTATTGCCATTTGTTCTAGGATGTTGTTACGATCTCTAGAACGTCAGGCTCTGATACCAATTGAAAGGGTCGGTGTACGACTTAAGTAGGATCGGTAATATGGATATGCGGAATGTATGTGATAAACTAACTTGTATATTTACAATAGTTATGCAAATAAATATGAGATAGTGAAATATATCACAAATAAAAAATAGTAAATTAAAGTAATGACACCAGGGTTTTTATACTGGTTCGGAGCACCGTCCTACGTCCAGTCCCAGACCTCTCTCTCTGGATTGTCACTAATCAACAACCTCGCTTCACCCGGAGGAATAGGTTCACAACACCAGGACAGCCGAACGGGATTTCACGCCTTTATCAGCACGAGGAATTCACAACTTGCCTCTTAACAACACGAGGACTTCACAACTTGCCTCTAACAACACGGAGGACTTCAACCAAGATAAATAATCTTGTAGTTTGACAATGTGTGTTCTTAGTAACACGAATTTGTCAATTCTTGTACAACCTTCCTATAATCTTATCCTTGAGTATATACTTTGAACGCATAGATTTAACGAAGTAGAATGCTTGTTGAATCAAATGATATTAATTTGATTCAAGGATTCAACAAGTATTTAAAACTTGGAGAGCTTTTGTTTTGCAAAGAATATGAAAATGCAATTCAAAAATTAGAGAGAATATAGAATGATTTTTGGAGATTGTAAAACAAGTTTGAAGTTGTTTATATGATAGTAGAAAGGTAGTAATTCTTCATGAAGAGTTTCTATAAAAAGTTATGTCCATTTCCTTTGATTATAATAGAAATCTCTTCACAAATATAAGCAACCTTTCAGAAAAAGCTTGCTGTTTGAAAACAGTAGACTGGTGAATTTCAACCGGTCGACTGGTTGAATTTAATTAAAATTAAATATCCAGAAAAATAGCCGTTATGTGCAAAAACACATTGTCCGGTCGACTAGTGAGTTTTGACCGGTCGACTGGTTGAACTGAGAAATGTTTATTTCAAAACAGAAACATGAACGGTCGACTGGTGGTATTTTGGGCAGTCGACCGTTTTATTGCTGTGGACCAGAGGGCCTCGGTCCACAGTCTAGATCACTCTGTACTCTTTCCCGGTCGGAGCCTGGACCGTTTAGGCTTTTTCTGTGACTTTTCAATTCCTCAAATATATAGATTTCAGCAGCGAAGATATGATATAACTTTATAAATTATTTTGTGCATTCGTGTTATACTTTGAGGATAGATTTTAACATATTTCTAACATGACTCAATGTGTATATATATATAAATAAATAAAACCTTATCTTTATGAAATGACCTTCATTGCAATTTTATATGTTGGCATCGATCAAAATCTTGTTCTCAATAGATGGCTCCAAGTGTAGATGAGATGGATGTGCATTAGATTGTGGAAATTACAGAAGAGCCAGAGTCATGGATGATGCCAATCCAGGATTATCTACTTAAAGGAGTCCTCTTTAGCGGGATAGTTAAATAAAACTCTTTTGGAAAGCACCATATTTCATTATGCATGATGGATGACTCTATTGATGAGAATCTTCCATGAGAATTCTATAACATGTTACCAGGTAGGAGGCGAAGTGGATTCTCAAGGCGGTACGCGAAGGCAGCTACAATGGCCATTATGGAAGGAAGACTCTCACAAAGGAGGTGTTGCACAACTGATGCTTTTGCATGACTCTTGATATGTAGTTGATTATATGAGGCAATGTGAAAAGTGCCAAATTGTTTTGAAGATATCAAGATCCTCTTCATCTAACACAATGTAGATGGTAATCCCCAAGTGATTTGTAGTCTAGATCGTCGATTTTACTGGTGTGCTATGAATGGTAAAACAAAAAGCCAAGTATGCAATATTTATCGTTGATTCCTCCACAAAATAGGTTGAAAAGGAACCACTGGCCAATACTATCCCTAAAAAAGTAATTATCTTTGGGACTAAAAATTTTATTTGCAATTTCAGAATGCCTCCAAAGTTATAACTAGGACCTAATTCAAAAGTTTTGATTTTTGAAACTTATGTAAGCAATTCCAAATTAAAAAGAGCTTTCTATAGTGGCACATATGCAGGAAAACGAGCAGGTGAAAGTGCTAAAAAAATCATTAAGTCGATAATAAAGAAAGGGCTTGTGAAAGTGTAGGTAGTTGGGGTTATGAGTTACTACTTGCACTATAGTCTTATAGGATTACCGAAAAATTTATGATTTGGCATACACCCTTCTCCTTGGCATATGATTTACAAGCTATGATACCCATGGAACTGGAGGTCCCTTCTTATTGACAAATACATTTCATTCAAAGGGAAAATGATAAAACACTACTTGAATCACTTAATCTAATTGATGAAACACAGCTATAAGCTATGCTAAGGGTAATTGCACATCAAAAGAGACTGGTGAGACATTCCAATGCAAATGTCCACAATCGAACCTCCAAAATATCGGATCATCTTCTAAAATGAGTAATCAAAACCACTGGCGCATTAGGGCCAAATTGGTAAGGGACTTATGTGGTTGGAAAATGCTTGGAAATGGAACCTTATGCTTAAATTTATAGATGGAATCCCAATCCTACAGGTACAGAATAATAACTTACTATGGAAAACTATCTTTGAATTATGTATTTTGTTCATTTTAGGAAATAATCCACTCAAGCACACTGGAGACATTATATATAAAACAGATTTTCTTTTTTTATTTTAAATCACCAATAAAATTAGCTTTCTAAACCTCTAAACTA
Source organism: Allium sativum (assembly GCA_030737875.1). Lineage (NCBI taxonomy): Eukaryota > Viridiplantae > Streptophyta > Magnoliopsida > Asparagales > Amaryllidaceae > Allium > Allium sativum. The sequence continues at coordinate 10,276,918 of JASFAX010000024.1, forward strand.
TATTTTTTTGCAAGCTTAAATCTATACGCACAATGGAAAAACCAACCCAACCCCTCTTCCTTGTGGAGCTGATAGAACTACATATTATGAGTCAATCCCCAAAACTCTTTGAAGCCGACGGAAACATGCTTCGAAGCTATTAGTTACATGGGGAATTGGTCGTTCACACACGCCAACACCCGATGGGTTAAAGTTATGCAAGTTATCCAAGTACGCCAAAATATCCAAACATGGAATCGCGAAAAAGTAAATAACACTAAGTTTATAGTGATTCGGCACTAAACCTACGCCAATTTCATAGTAACCATTCATCATCATTGTTACAATTACAAGAATTATCTGAGATAGTACACTTTGCATTTACAAAGGTTTTTAGAGGATATCAAAGTCCTTCTTAATCCACTATTAGGCCATAATCATTTCCTCAAGCCAAAGTGTGTAAAATATGCCTTCAATCCCAAATATATCCAAAAGCTGGCTAAGAGTCAATTCCAATGTCCAAATATTTAGTGTATTCTATGTGAAGCTTATAAGTCCAAAGATAATCCAACGCCATAGAATTTCCCGTGGAAGCCATTAATGAGCTTCAAAGAGAGCTTTCCCGTATGCAATATAGAGTAAAAAGTCTAAATAGCCACCCCTAGTTTTGCCAAGAGAGGGGGCATTTATGATGGAGTTGTAGGAAAAGTCCTAAAATTTTGTATCCCGGGAGTCATGCCGATCCCGAGATTGGAACGACACCCTAGGAGTTAGCCAAATCCAGGAAAATTCAAAAACTTTGTATCTTGGTTTAGAAGCCAAAAATTAGCTTGTTGATCACCCAAAAATGAGCAATCAAGCCATGCTTGGCACGCTTCTCATCATGCTATATCAAGCCATAAATTTCATATCCCATGTGGGGATACAAAATTGTGGAATTCGTATCCCAGAGTGAGATACAAATTCGTATCCTGAAGATGCCAAATCACAAGGCATGAAACATAGTGCCAACCCAAGGAGTTCAGGTGATCAACTTGATGTGATCAAGTCCTTGAGTTTTCCAAAATCCTCTCCAGGAATTTCGTATACCAGAGTCTACCAAGTGGCAAAACTGAGAATCGTGTGTTGCGTAGGAAAAAACTAGTGATTGTCTCGTAGGAAAGCGTGTCGGGGTAAGCACGCGACGATGGATAGTTTCATATCCCAGAAGGGATACATAGTATGTTATTTCGTATCCCAGGAGGGATATGAAATCCAGCTCATCCATTCGTTCGGTGATCCCTTGTTCTCACGTTCGAGTATTTGCTCGTCGTTTAGGCCGGTGAATGACATTTCTGCTCATTGCAGTCACCCCCGGGGTTCTTTTCCTTCGTATCTCGGGGGGATGCATAGTACCGAGTTTGCCCGAGATTCCAAGTGATACACCCGATACGGGCATGGCTTTTTGAGTGATCCCACCGAGTTGCTCGCGTGATTTTAAACTGGTCCGATCTGAGCCTAGCCTATCTTGACTACGTGATTTTTGGTGATCAACACCAAGTGCTCAAGAGTTTTTTGTGTGATCACCCTGAGTTGCTCACACATTTCTACCATGCCAAAACCTAGTTTTAACTTGATGCCAGATCCGGGTTTTAGGAGGTGATCCGCCTAATGTGCTCAGGCAATTTGAGGTGATCAACAAGTGTTTGGCACATGTTTGAGAAAACACCGATTCTAGGAGTTAACCATATTTTTGTGCCTTTTCCGAGCACTTCGTAACTTTTACCAAATTACTTTATATTTTCGAAAGAACATACTTGAGTCCCGAGTACTTAGAAAACTGTGAATTCTCCATGTGACTGCTTTGCCAAAAAGTCGGTCAAAAATTTGCCCGCTAAAACATGTCTTCCTTGAGAGAAGAGAGATGTGTTTTGCGAGAAATTCAGAAAACAAAGAATCCCAAAGTCGCAAACCTAAGAAGTCCACATAGAAATCCAATATTCATGAACTGGAAAAATCAAAGGCCATAATTGTGAAGGATCATATTAAGGGAAACCAGAAATCTAGAAAACCAAAGAAAACCAATGATTGCTTCGGATCCTACTACTAGAAAACCAAGACCAAAGAGACTCGACGATCGCTCTGAATCGTAGAATGAGAGATAACCGGGATAACCAAGAATTAGGAAAGCGGAGTAACCCGAAACCATAATAGCTATCAAGCATATAACCAAACTAAATGATTAGATGAATCTGAAAGCTAGAATAACCAATAATCAAATAGTCAGATGAGTCCGAGATGCCCTCGCTAAGAACTGACAAGAGAACCAAGGATAAGTTGAGATAACCAATGACCAAAAACCAGATAAATCCAAAACGCCCCTACTAAGACCTGACAAGAGGACCAAGGATAAGCAGAAAGAGTCCAAGACACCCTTGCCAAGATCTGAAAAGAGGACCAAGGATAAGCTGAAAGAGTCAAATACGCCCTTGTCAAGACCTAACAAGAGGACTAAGGATAATCCAGATGGGTCCAAGACGCCCTTGCCAGAGTGTGGAAAGAGGACCACTGGGGATCCAGAAAGTCCAAGACTCCCTTGCTATAGTGTGACAATAGGACCAAAGATAAGCCAAACGGGTAGGGTCCTACCCACCATTAAGCGAGCTGACCTTGTCAATAACATAACCATAATCCAAAAGACCAATACAATAGAAAACTAAAAGTATAAATGCCAAAAACCAAAAGATGGAAAACCAAAAGACTGAAATCCGCAAATCCAATATCCAGAGTGTGGAGAGATGAAAAGTTGATAAATCAAAAGCCAAGAAAACCAAAATCCAAGAGTTGCGAAGCCAGAAAACCTCATTAATTAATAACAATACCGCTGAAATGAGGTCTCAGTCCATCCCTATTCCGAGCCGGAGTAAACATATATGGATGTCACAGTACAAAAGCTCGATTCTAAACATACTCAGGCAGATCGCCATATCTAACGCATTCTTCAATCACATCCATGAGATACTTGCAATCATCCACGTCACGAAACAAGAAGTGCCTATCGGATTCTTCTCCTTTTGGGTCGACTCCATCGTGGGAGGCTTCCTAATGGGAGCAACCTTGAACTTCTAGATAAATCTCGTCCAGAGGGTAAGTTCCACGTATAAAGGGAATTTTGATTGATTCCACACATTTTGATCATTACGAGGAGAAACCTTTCCTTTGCCTTTACCAAAATTGGACGATCCTTCGCCCTGAACTGAATCAGCCTCGAGAACTTTCTTATCATTCCTTGCATCGTCTTCCCTAAGAATTCGATTGACCTTAAAATAAAATTCACCAAGGTCCCTTGGTGAATCCTGTTGAAGCGAGATCTTGAACTCTGTCTTATCTAGAATACCAAAAACCACAACCATCAAAACCATAGAAGGCTCCAGTCGATCGATCGAAGCCGCAACAACATTGAACCTTTCTAACCACTTGTGCAAAGTCTCACTGGTCCTTTGTTTAATCGCCATAAGCGTCATCACGTTCTTGGGGGCAAGCAATGAGAACCCTGAACCGTTCGATGGACTTCCTAACCAAGACATTCCAAGAATTAATCAATTCATTTTCAAGATGTCGAAACCACATAGTAGCAATATTCATAAGATAAAGAGGGAAGCACTTTGCCATAACATTCTCTGAAGCCGACAGTACTTCTTATGGCACAAATAGCACAGCAGGTGAACCGTAGGATCATTCCTACCATCAAAAGCTTCCAATACTGGAAATTTGAAGTCCAATAGATTCCAAGAATTTCAAATATCCTGAGTGAATGGACTATGGGTAACACAATCCAAATACGAGAAAGAGGTCCTGCCTCGAGTGTATTGTCAGAATATCAATGATCTGAGCTCTTTTGCCATTACCAACCCAATAGTTCCAATCATTCAAATCCATACTGGTACCCCAGTGTCAAGTATAACATCTGCGAATTGTTGAAACCTAATAAGAATATCTGGCTCAATCCTTACCTGAGGTTCACCGATTGGCACAAATCCAACATTTGGACCTACAAGAGTTCTTGCACCCAAAGCTGCACGCATCAGCGCTTAAGCAACGTTATTTCCAACGCTGGATCCAGAAATCTGATTTATCAAAACCTAAGCTGAACCTTGTGCGGGATTGGGGGTGGTACCTTCGAGCCTAGCAGATCCAGTACCATTCTGGGATTGGTGCCGGCATAGGGTTGTTCTTCGGCAATTTCTCCAAGACCAGAGCTAATCCTTACGGAACACTAGCGCTTGTACCGACCATATTACCTTGACCTGACGAACTTAAGATACCTTCAATTAGTGTAGCTTCCTATCGACAGAAATGTTCTTCTTGTTATTTCAAACGATAAGTGAGATCCTTAGTTAAATCCTTGATGACTTCGTCGATATCCTCACGAGTAACGTAGTTCGATGGATGTCCAGTCGAGGAAACTTCCTGACTTTCCTCAATCATTGCCCCTTCCGAGCGAGCTAAACTTATTTACTTCCTTTTAACTATAGTGAAGTCCGAGAAGAATCTGAGAGAATCTGTTTATTTAAAAGTTCAGAATCAAAGGCAATTTGACACCCCTACTTGGCATGCCAAAATGTTGACATGGGCAATTAGTCGTTCACACATGCTAGCACCCGATGGGTTAAATTTTTGCATATTATCCAAGTACGCAAAAATATCCAAACACAGAATTACGGAAAAGAAAAGAACACCGAGTTTATTATGGTTCGACACTAATGCCTACGTTCACTTCATAGTGACTACTCATCATCATTGTAACAACTACAAGAACCATCCAAGATTGTATGTTTCGAATTTACAAAGTTATCTTAGAGGATAACAAAATCCTTGTTAATCCACTATTAGACCATAATCATCTTCCTCAAGCTAAAGTGTGTAGAATATGCCTCTAAGCCCAAATATTTCCAAATGTGAGCCAAGCGTCAATTCCAATGTCCAAATGATGAGGTTAAACTTCTATGTGAAATTTATAAGTCTAAGAGATAATCCAAAGCCAGATGAATAATCATGTAAGCCATTAATGAGCTTTAAAGAGTGCTTTCCCGTATGCAATATAGCAATAAAAAGTCCAGATAGCAAACCCATATTCATGCCAAGAGGGGTATTTATAGGTGGAGTTATAAGCCAAAGTCCCAAAAATTTGGTATTCCGAGAGTTATGTCGGTCCCCGGATCATAACGACTCCCCGAGAGTTAGCCATAATCCAAGAAAATTCAGAAAATCTGTATCTCAATTCAGAAGCTATAAATCAGTAATTAACATGTATTGATCACCCAAAAATGAGTGATCAAGCCATGCTAGGCACGCTGCTCATTGTTCCATGTCAAGCTAGAAATTTCATATCCCATAGGAGGATACAAAATATTGGGATTCATATCCCATAGGTGGTCACCTCGTTGTGATCAAGTCCTTTGAGTTTTCTAAATCCACTCTAGGGATTTTGTATTCCAAGAGGAATATGAAATACGTACTTTCGTATCATGAGGGGATACATAATCCCAAGTTTGCCTCAAATTCCAAGTAATCTGCCCGATACGGGAGTAATCCCACTGAGTTGCTCATGTGATTTTGAACTGGTCTGATCCAAGCCAAGCCTAGCTTGGCCACTTGATTTTTGGTGATCAACACGAGGTCTTCAGGAATCTTTTGTGTGATCGCCCGGAGTTGCTCACACATTTCTGCCACACCAAAACCTGCTCTTAATTTGATGTCAGATTCGAGTTTTAGGAGGTGATCCACTTGATGTGCTCAGGCATTTTGAAGTGATAACCGCATGTTTGGCACACATTTGAGAAAACGCTGATTCCATGAGTTAACCATATTTCCGAGCCATTTCCAAGCACTTCGGGATTTCAACCAAATCGCTTTGTGTTTCTGAAAGAACGTACTTGAATCTCGAGTACTTAGAAAACAGTGAATCCAACATGTGGCTGCTTTGCCAGAAAGTGGGTCAACAGCTGTAACGACCCGTATTTTAACGATTAGATATTTAAAAAATTTATTTAAATATTGGTCGTTACTTACACAATTGACAGTTCCAAAAGGGTGATTTTTCACAAACGGTTGAATCCGGACTCGAGACTTGTTCCGTTGAGTTCGTATGATTTGTTACATCGATAAAAAGTATAAGGATCGCTATATTTCGAATCGTGAGGTTTTATGGTCAAAACCATCTCGAAATGCATGTAAAATTATCTTTTTGGGAAACCGCCTCGAATTTTGACGACACTTGACTATTGAGCCAGTATTATTGTAGTAATACACGCCGTCGAGGTTTGTAGTGATTGGACTAGTCGTTTGATCGTAGCGAGCCAAAAGGCGCATTGCTTTTATAAAGAGAATTTGAAATTGAAATGAATTAAAATTATAAAATAATTTCCATGATCTACAATGAAAACCCGATCCCCTTTGTTTCTCGTTTTTGAGGTTACTATTCCATTACCAAGCAATGGCCGATTTCCCCCAACTCTAAAGATTATTTTCTCCAAATTCGCTTAACAAAATAAATCCCATACCACCTTCATCGTGTTCGTATTTAAAATCTCTTTGAATCTATATTCATTTTAAGGGGTATGGAAGCAAATGAATTTCGACATGGCTAGCTAGGTTTCGGCCTAACAGCCGAATAAGGAGGAAATTGGAAAATCTAAGGTCGGGTTTGGGTTCAGGAAAGGGAGAGGCATCCATGGTCGAAGTTTGGTTGGATTCGAAAATTATAAATGTCACACATATTATGGCAGTAAGAGGGGACCTACTGGTGCGCGATTTTTATAAGGTGGCCAGAGTTCAAGTTAATGGTACGACCATATAGGGTTTGCGAAGAAGGAAATGGTGGTGCAATCAATTCATCAATCTGATGAATGGAGCTCTATATCACTTGTTGGAAGGCACGACTATTTTGGTTTTTGTGACATAGGTGATGCACGACATTAGTTTGTGAAGAAGAAATATAAAGGTGATTAATATTGAATTAATTATAAGTTAAGATAGTTAATCACATAAATAATAGTTAATCTTCTATTTTATATAACTTTTGTGAAACACCCCACACCCCTTAACGTCGGTCATATGCGGATGCATTAAGGTTTATGAAGCGCTTAGGTATAAAGTAACAACATAAAGACTAAAATCACAAGACAGAAATATAAACCACAACGGAGACTTTAAAACAATATTTAAATAAGCAAGTCAAATCATAGTACTTATTACATTTCAAAATACCAGGTAGTCATCATCATAAACCAAACATATTGTCTCGTGGTAAATATCCGAGCACATAAGTAAACCCATAAAAATCATCCCTCTCAAATGTCAATACAATGATCAGAAAACAAGAAGTAAACCAATACACGAGTCTGAAAGGAGTCTGAATCCAAGATGAACCGAATAATCAAGAATCACTGCCGAGACCCTCCACCCTGCGAACCTGGGGAGGGGAAGAAAGAGAGAAGGAGAAAACAAACTAGGTTAGACATACATCTGGTGAGTTCTAGAAAGTTCTAGCATGAGCATAAGTTAAGTAATCATTTAAACAGATGAATAGTTCTAAGAGCAATACACGTAAAAGCATAAACGAAATAGCAGGAAAGATAAACATGAATAAAGATAGGTTTCTCATTCATATCCAAGATTGTTGCAGCAATTACCAAAATATCACAATTTGGTTTTACCTAATTTCTTCCCTTCGATCGACTCTTATACCCATAATGTGATAATCTATGCCAACTATGGAATTCGGGGTTCTCAATCCCAAACCTATCAACTAAAAGGACATAGTCGTTAATCACAGGCGTTATAACGACTCATCTTCCCCAATCAACACGATGATCATCCTGCTGGAACGCGCCCGTACCCACCTCATTTGAACCTCTTACTGTCCAGTTTACTAAAGCGTGCCCTAGCATCTATATAGTGTGAGACCTTCATGATAAAAAGGGATACTGACTGATATGGTTTCCCAATCAAAAATGCAATTGACACAAGTGAACCCTAGACTTGGTACCTATTCATTATTTTATTAGGCCTCTTATCTTCCCCAATCAGGCTCACATTGCTGGAATGGACCTAAACTACGATTTCATTATATTACTTGGCCTCTTATCTTCCCCAAACATCCATAAGCTAGCGGAACCGACCTAATCTACGAGCTGCTTATCTTCCTCAATCAGTCGCACACTGTCGGAATGAGCTCCCTCTATCTTAGCTTATTAATTTCATCAATTTTAACTTAACACAATTTAAGTTTATTAATAAGCCTAATATAACTCATGTTACATCCCTAGGTTGTATTATCATTTCTGGTTAATGTTACCGTTTTATACAACCCATTCCCACATTACTTAATGTCCAATTAAGTTCAATCTATTCCAATTTACATGCTCTACAATTACATTTTAAGGTTTATCCCCAATTTTAGTCCAACCTAATTACAATACCTAATCAGTTTCAGTATGCCCAGAAATCCCTTTTTAATTCAATTTCAACACTATCCCAATTTAACACAAAATAACGACAAAGGCCTAGGTTTTTTAATCCTTAGCTCAACGCTAAAAGAAAAAGGGAAATGGTCTAGGCTACTCGCGAGGCCTAAACTCAAAATAAACAAAAGAAAAATAGGCATAAGCATAAATGTAAATAAACCATAATAAAGAGGGGGATAAGAATTAGGAGGATTACTTATAAACAATAAACAACTGGAAAGAAATTGGCATATACAATAGATAAACTATAGTAACTTACAGAAAAACTAAACATATAAATATTGTAAATATGGTAAACATAAAACTTGCAAATTAAAACTACCTAACCATATAAACCTTCCTATGTAAATAACTAATCTAAAAATTGCATAAAAACTCATAGATCCGATGAACAAAGCTCACCCGTGGCCTTCTTCTCAAATATAGCAGAACCTCTACCTCCGGAAGTGTTTATAAAAATAAATATTTATAAGTATAGAACTTCTTTATCCCCTGTAGAAGCTTAATTATTTGGCCCTTCCTAATTTTTAGGATAGGTCTAGGGAAGAAGAAGAAGAGATAATGGATGTGAACAAATGAGAGAGGATCTACTAGTTAATTTATAGGGTTTACTGGATGCCCTCAGTCGTTAAAATCTAAGAATATATCTGGTCCAGCCATGTCATCAGACCAATAAGAAAGCATCATGTCAGCCTATGATTTAAAATAAACAAATAAAACAATGTGAACTCAAAAAATTAGTGCTAAAATTATAATAAACATCAACCACTGACATCCATTGTCCTTAGATTTTCTAATGCTTTTCATGAACATATGCTAAGGGAGTTGTGTATATGTCCCTAAGCTAATGCAAAAATCAAGCAGTCCACTGATTCAGTTGACCTCCTTAATGAATTTGTGTCTGTGTCATGCATCCAATATGTATGCAAAGGAACTCTAATGATACATATAAAATTCTATATGTGTGCAACAACCATTCATCAAAATGCAACATCAAAGTGATGATTCAACAATTTTTCATCCATAATTAAAATTTAAAATGCACACGCATCCATATGCCATTATGTAAGTGTCCTAATTTTTCTGGTCTGTAACTAGTGCCTAGTGTGTGTATATGCATCCACTATAAAATATTTGCATCCACGTGAATTTGTTCGACCATAACATGTTCTATTAACATATTTTAACACATTTCCTACCATTTGTAGGCTTCTACCTAAGACTAATGATTCAAACGATAGAAAAAATAGATTCAAATTCAAAGCATAGGAAAATTTAAGAGCACACTCTCAAAGAGAAACGGAAAAGAAGCGTGAATCCTATATCGCTGTCTTCTCCCCACTGAATCTTAATAAGCTTGATCTCTTTATTCCATAATTTCTTCGCCTCAGATCCTAACACCTATGTAGGAAATCTCCTGACCGATGCCTCCCTCTCTACCTTGATATCCTCTAGAGTATCCGACTCTACCACTGCCGCGGAGTCATGTAAGCACTTTCGCAAGTGCAAAATATGGAATACATTATGAACTCCTGCCAGTCTCTCCGGTAGTCAAACTCTGTAGGCCATCTGACCTATCCTCTCTACTATAAGGAATGGCCCTATGAACCTCGGTGCCAACTTCCCCACTAAGATAAACCGAACCGAACAACACTCATTGAAGGTGACGCCTTAACAAAAACCATGTCTCATACCTCGAACTCTACATCTGTCCGCTACCGATCTGCGTATGACTTCTATCTGTCCTAAGTTTGCCTTCATCCGCATCCGAATCAAATCTATCTTCTCTGAGGCCTCTCTAACCATCTCAGGTCCAAGTAGAAGTCTGTATGTGGACTCCTACCAACATGTAGGTGATATGAGGGTTGTCCACATAATGTTTCGAAGGGAGTCAAGTTGTCCACATAATGTCTCGAAGGGAGTCATACCAATACTCGTCTGATAGCTGTTATTATATGCGAACACTACCAACGGAAGATGCTCCTCCGAAGTCCCTCCGAAGTCTAGGTTACACAGCCATAATAAATTCTCAAGAATCCTATTAACCCTCTTCATTTGTTCATTTATCTTAAGGTGATAGGCGTAGTCATGTCTCTGAAGCAAAAATTGTTGTCGTGTCCCCAATGCCTCCTGCAGACTCCTCTAAAACTCGATCATAAAGATGGGGTCTCGATCGCAAACAATGCTATAGGGAACTCCATGAAGTCAAACGATCTCTCTAAGATACACTGATGCTAACCAAGCCGTCGTCCGCTTACTATTAGTCGAGGTAAGTGAGCGCTCTTAGTCAACCTATCGACTATAACCCAAATACTAGGGTTTCCCTTCCTCGATCTGGTCAACCCATCCATAACATCCATCGAGACGCTCTCCCACTTCCATTGTGGCACATCTAGATACTGAAGTAATCTTCCAGGCTTCCTATGCTCAGCCTTTACTTGCTGACAAATAATACATTGAGCTACATACTCTGCAACGTCCTTCTTCATTAATGTCAAATGAAAATCCCTCCTCATGTCTCTGTACATTTTATCACCGCTGGGATAGATAGTCATCCGAGAGTGATAAGTCTCCTCTAAAACTGATCTCAACAAATCATCACCTCGAGGAACACACAATCTCCCATCACGAGTAGCCACCCTCTCTTATCCACGGATTACCAACACTACTACAAAAGTGGGCATATTCGACACTATTTTTCTGTGGCCGTAGATCAAAAAAGCGTTGTCGTAGGCCATTTCTTCAAATACGCAACTCCAGGGAGGCATGGCATCCGCGGACGTTGCATTAGCCATCTAAGGTAACACTTTTGCCTATCTACGACCACGGAAAGAAAGCGTTGCATTATAATCCTATTGCAACAGTATATGCATGTAATGCAACAACATACAGCGTTGCCTTAAGTAGAAACCAGATTCTGGCTTTTAGGTCATGGTAGTGGGTTCCACATGGACTGTCCACGTCACTTGCCAACATGTCACATGCCATGTCAGCTCTCCACATCAGCTGCACATGTGTCACATGCCACGTCAGCTACCCACAAGGCGCCACGTAAGCTGTGGGCCCCACGTGTCATACCATTGTGGAATTAATAATATTACACTTAATGCAACACAACAGCACAATCTAATGCAACACCACAACAATCTAATGCAATACCACAACACTGTCTAATGCGACACCACAACTCTGTAATGTAACACCAGAAAACATCAACTTCAATGGTAAAAAAATCGAATGCAACACCAAAAAAAATCAACAGCATTTGTAATACAAACATGTAATTACAAATTCGGCAGTACATATATTCAATCCCGTAACGACCCGGGTTTTGAGCGGCTTTGGTTATCGACATAAGCTCGATGTCGATAACCAAAACATCGAAACATACCGGTAATTAATGAAAGAATTTAGAAGGTGAGAATAGATAAGATAGAAACTTAGAATAGAAGAAGAAGAAGAAGAAGAACACAACATTAGAGTAACACGAACCTCACAGCGGAACGAATAACATATAATAGATAACATAACTTTGAAATATAACAGTTATGTATATAATAACACTTATCCGAGTACAGCACTTACAACACAGCGGAAATAACTATAGCTATATGATCTAGAAGCCTCCTGCTCCAAGCTCTCCAAGTATATCTGTAAATTCCTGACTACTTGACTGCCCGTACAAAATTGGGCACCCAAGAGTTTAGGGAAAACAACAAAATAAACTCCGGGTCAGTCATGGGACTGGTGTGAGTAAAACAGTTTAAACAGGTAAATAAACAAGTAAACGATATCTCATAAGACCACGCCATAGAACGGAACGGTTTTTTCCCTTATGAGAATCCAAAATATCTTTATATCAAAAATCTTTTGATATTATAATAATGTCTATGTACAAATAGATATCAACTAGCAGAAACGCTTTCATCTCACGTTCTACATTTATAGTATACAATCAAAATCGCAAGCACGTATTGGATAATGGATTTCCAACTATGACAAGGTATGGAACCACCTTCCGATCAGTGTACTCTAGGAACGATACACTAGAGTTCAACAAGAACATCTTGTAACTCAACCACACATGACCGACCACTCATTTCGCTTGAGTGTATCGAATGTATATCACCAATGGTTGGGATCAGCAACTGTTCCCGTATATATATGGGACAACATTGATAGATTTAAGAAACAAATGAATATTCTCTAGATAGGTGATTATACACCCTACTTCGGTGCGACCGACTTAGCCATGCTGCCTGCCTGATTTCTGTCATTTACCGGTTGATGAGGCTAGAAGCTACGCTTTATCATTACATCAGATTCACTTCGAATGCCACATTGTCAGATCCATCGAAAATCACTAATTGACGTCTACGACAGTACATTACGTGTTAGCTAAAGAAGTTTCCTTCTCCGCTTCCACTCTTGGTACGGTCGAAGAAATCAATGTACGTGACCTCTCTGGAAATACTCTGTCAGACATTCATCAACACAAGTCATCCTCATTCACTTAGAATGTCACATCGTAATACCCGCCAACTCACAAATTGATTTATCCAAAAATAATACGGGTATACAGCTTAGAGAAACGAATTCCTCCCCCACCAAACGTGAATATGTTTGAACATATCAACTTACGTGATCCATTGGATATACTCTGTCAGACCTTCGTCCATACAAGTTGTCCTGGGACTGGACAAACCGAAGGCACTATTCAGTACATCCATCTTAGTCACTGTTATCTAAGACTTATACAACAGCCCTTGCATTTTACTCCGTCTTCAATTATCTTTGGCATATATGATTCGCAACGCTTATGTCAATACAGAGTGGTTCTTTGGATAATAATCCAACTGGTCTCTCCATATTAACAACGTTAAAATGGTCAAAACTTCGATAGTCTGTGATTTAACCATCAAAGAAAAACAAGTGTGCAAACAACGATATTATTTCCAGATGGAAATTGTATCGGTAAATCATCAACATATATCTATATATATTCACATTGCCTTATTTTCTATGTTTAGAAAATATATGTTATTAACACTGGAAAATGTTTTCCATTTGCTTATTTACAAATCACTACTCTTCCCCAACTATCAGTCCCTGACTGTGAACTAGTATGAGAACAATTCCCTAAGTATAAATCCCGAAGGCCGAAACCAACATCAAATAGACACTTAGAAAACCATTCAATTTACTAATCTCTAGTCAGTTCTAATTTTACTTAACTCTATTTGATTAACTCTAATTGATTAACTCTAACTGGTTTTACTTGGTTTGACTAACTCCATTTATTAACTCGACTGGCAAATTCAACTCGATTAACTGAACTAATCACTTTGATTAACTCGACAAATTCACTTTGGTTAACTTAACCAATTCACTTAACTAATTCACTTAGTTTAACTTAACTAATTCACTTTGATTAATCTAACTATTCACTTAACTCCTATCGAATAAACCATATTCGATAACTCCTCTAACTCTACTCGAATAAACTATATTCGATTAACTCCTTTAATCTATTCGATTTGATAACTCCCCTTTTCGAATAACCAATATTCGATTAACTCACTTCGAATAACCAATATTCGACTACTCACTTCGAATAACTAATAATTGATAACTCCTTCGAATAAACTATATTCGATAATCTCCTCTCGAATAACTAGATTCGATTAACTTAACTTATTTAACTTAACTTGATTAACTCCTATCGAATGACTAGATTCGATTAACTTAACTTATTTAACTAAACTTGATTAACTCCTATCGAATAACTAGATTCGATCAACTTAACTTATTTAACTCATCTTGATTAACTCCTATCGAATAACTAGATTTGATTTAACTCCATTCGCTTGACTCTAGATCGCAACGACCACGATGGTTACGCCTGATTCCCTTAGGCAACATCCGACCGCCTTAGGCTATTTACAGCCCTGCGAATTACGCTAGCAGTCGTACGAGATGGCAACTTACCCTGAATACTATGTTTGACTAACTCTGTCTCAAATAACTATATTTGATTAACTCTAGTTCGTTTTAACTCTAATCGATTAACTCTAACTGAGTAACTCTAACTCGATCAACTCGACTTACTTAACTCAACTGGTTAAATTGACTTGCTTAACTCACTGGTTAACTTGACTTACTTAACTCACTAGTTAACTTGACTTGCTCAACTCACTGGTTAACTTGACTTACTTAACCCAACTGGTTAACTTGACTTACTTAACCCAACTGGTTAACTTGACTTACTTAACCCAACCGGTTAACTCTATTGAACTGGTTAACTCTACTGAACTGGTTAACTCTATTCAACTAACTCGACTCGACTAACCCCTTTCGAATAGCATATTCGTTTTACTAACTTTCGAATACCATATTCGACTTACTCCCTTCGAATACCATATTCGATTTAACTCCTTTCGAATACCATATTCGATTTACTTTATTCACTTTATAAAGATTTCCTTTTTAACAACGTTTTATTCATTTGAAAAGATTTACTTTTAAATAACGGTTCTACACTTTAAAAATGATTTCCTTTTTATAACGTTTCCTTTTCAATTCTATTTGTAAATGATTTACAAATATTTCCTTTTCAAATTTATTCTTGAAATATTCTAACTCCTTAAATTCTCTGAAAAATTCGCCATAACCTCCTTTGTAACGGGAGCATCGGGAAAATCCCCAAACCTGCCACATAGGCCTTTCCATTCAAAAAGAAAATGGTTTGTAATTATTTCCTTTTTGAATATCTCATATTTATAAATATTCCAATTTATAAACATTTCTTATTTATAAATATTCCACTTTATAAATATCTCTTATTTATAAATATCCCATTTTATAAATATTCTATTTTCAATATCACTTTGAAAATCCCTTTATCAACATTTCGGTATGTTATGGTATTCAATCAAATCAAATCACGATGTTCCATATCGTCCAAGCACATATAATCGCCCACGGATTTTATATCACATCATATAACAATATATGAAAAACAACAAAATAACTGTTGAGGAATCCAGTCGGATTCCTCCAACCTGTTTCCCTGCATCCACAGATGTTACACAATATGATTATCATCACTTTCAGTTGAATATAAATTATTCTGATAGCAGAATCAATATATAAATATTTAACGGTTTATATATATATATATATTTATATATTTATATATATATATAATTTCCACTAACTGACTAGCAGTTCAATCAATCAACCAACACACAGCAATCAACAGATGATTAACAGTTCTATAAATACATTATAAAAATATAACTGTTCAGAGTTGGTGAGTTTTACTCACATTGGACGATCATCGTTGATAACGATAACCATCACTTGATCCAGACGGACAATTTATTTTGCTATAAATTGTGACGGACTCCAATTGACTCGCGGTCAGTTCCATTATGTAGTGTCCGTCCATACGATCCCAACGGATCTTGTTTCGTCCAAATCTGATATCGTATGACGAAGTTGTGACCTTACGAAGTTAATATACATTTTTAATTAATTAAACATGGAATTAAAATAAAAAGAGGGCTTTAACCCAAACAACTCGGCCCACTCACCCAACGTTTAGCAGACCCGACCCTCTTCTTCCCCAATCTACTTCGTTCACGCTCCAGAAATGGCCATCGCTGATTATCAAAAACCCAGATTTCATCTTCCCTACACCTTCGTTCCTCATTCCGGTTTCACCATTCAGTTTCTCGTCTATCTCCTCATCAACTCGTCACCAACCGATTTAACTCGATCCCCTCCATGAAGATCGGGTTCTCCATCTGCTCGCGTCGCAACAGGATGGTGACCGAACTGTTATCTCACCAAAACTTCCCAGAAATTCACAACTCAAGTTAAATCCTCCTATAAACTCAAATATACATTTAGTTTCCTGAATTAATGCTTCACCATTCCAAAATACTAAACCCTAGACCACAAAGACCTGCGCTATACAGAAGACAGCGAAAATAAAAACGATCGAATCCAGCAAAACACATCTTGAATTGGAGAGCATCACCAAACAAACTCAAATACCTTTGGTTTTGGATTTATAAAATTTTCTATGAATTCTTTTGGATTTTTAGAGGTTGCGAATGGGTTTTGATTTGCTGGAAAATTGTCGGCGGAATTCTGTTCACCTGAAAATGAATTAGGTCTTAGGAATGTTTGGAGGGGGTTATTTATAGAGAACAAAAATATCTAGATATTTTTATTTTATATTAATATTCTATTTGTATTGGTCTTTAAAAATTCCTGTGATATCATACAATACCCAAAAATCACCAAACTGGACATGTAGCTAGAGTTCGACATTTCGGTCCCAACGAAACTGGTTTCGTCGAATTCCGACTCCGTATGCTCGCACAGCGTATTTTTAACCGTCAAAATACTGACTGCTTCTCACTCTAAAAATCCGTACGACCACACAGTGACTCTAAAAATCACGGAAACTGACATCTAGCAATAATTTGACATTGCAGATCCAACAAAATTAGTTTCGTCTAATTCCGACTTCATTTGCAAAAGTGGTTATTTTTCAAGCTCTGGATGACCCATTTAAATATATAAATATATTAAAAAATTTAAATTAAATATTTATAAATAAATATTATCGTATATATTCACAGTGGAATACCATACAACTTTAGAATATTCCTCTATAAATTTCTAACTTGATATTTCAATCTGAGTCAACGCGATATTCGATTTATATTGAAATCCCTTTTTAAAAATATAAATAATTCCTTTATAAATTATAAAGGAATTCCATAGCGACTTTTCTAAAATTTGATTTGGACGTAAATCAAAATCTACACGACGAAATCCTGATTTTTCTCTTCCACTAGAAAGATATACTTCACCAGCTCCATACGTTTCTTGTTTCACTGAAATCCGGCTTAAAACGAATTATGTATACTCAGTTGAAGTTCAAATCGCCAAATAGCGAACTGCCGCGCCATTTCGAGCTCTATTTTAATTATATTATAATTATATGTTCAAACTGTCGTTCAAATAATATATTCGTTATTCCAATTCAATTCTAAGCTGAATTAAATATCACAGATGATCCAGTTCACATTATATTGTGATTTCCAATATTTTTGATTATTTCTGAATTAAATATATTATTTAACTATTTAATTTAATTAAATATTCACTATAATTCAATTAACGACGATTTAATTCCCTAAATCACTATTTATATAATTAAATAAATTAATTATACCCCTGGAAAATGCGGGTCATTACAAATCCAAAACATAGAACCACATTCATGCATATATACCAAAATATTCATATAATAAATCCTCCCAAATCATTAATCACCACATTCAACCAGCGAATTATACATACCAACTAACAAGGGTCATCACCAACACATACCACAAGTGCCATCACCAAAACATACAACAAGTGCCATCATGAACACATACCACAAGTTCCATCACGAACACATATCACAAGTGTCATAATTTAAAAGAACAATTCGAATATATCACAAGTGCTAACACATACCATCCAAATACTTCAGTTAGCTATAGGGGTTGCAGGAGTACCAATGCCATCTTCATCACTTGTTGTGGTGACACAAAAGTCTCCGACATCTAAATTAAGATCTGGATTGGCTTCACCTACCTTTTTTAACACCCATGACACGTTCTCTTTCACTTTTCTGTTCACCTTTTCTTCCAAATCCTGATTAAGCTCTTGCCTTATTTTTTTGGTCGGCTCTTGCACATAACTGTCTGAAGAACCAAGAGTTGTTGGAGACTTTTCAACCATTTTACCTCGCCTTCCTACAAGCCAGTTCCGTGTGTGGCTCTTCCCACCAGAAACAAGTGCATCTGCATCAACAATGTTTCCTACATCCACCATTGCTTGAACCATCGCCTACAAAATGAGAACCAGGCAAGCATATATATTAATAGGCAGCTGGCAGGAATGAATTTATTAACAAAACCGGTTTTCTTTCAAACTAACTATGTGTTCGATCTAATAAGCAACTCCAACAAACGTACAATGTTCCAACAATACTGACACAAGTATTGGTATTTCAGTATCTAATGCACTCACGTATTTGGCTTTTAGTTCATCCGTGTTAGTCTTGTAAGTTCTCCCGGTTCTCGTTTATATGTTTCCAAATAAACCAGGGCAGCGGATGGGGTGGCTTTTGCTGGGTCCTTCTTTCTCTGTCAAGTATTAGAATTACCAAAAATTAAACAAAAATTTTAACATTCAATGTTAATAATTTACAGATCTAGCTGCTGCCTATTAACATTGTGACAATGATATAAAATATAATTCAATGATATAACAAATTAGAATTATCATGTTGCCAATTCAACTCAATCACAAAAAAAAAACTTAAGTTCAAATAACACATACTATCTGTTCTTTGGCTATTGCATGAGTTTTGGGATCTATGGTGTGTGTCTCATTTAATGAATTACGGTGCTCAGAATTTGTATCAAATAGGGACTAGAAATCCAATAAAAAAATAGCACTAAATAAGGATAATGCGAACTACTAAAGAAAAGGTTAGCACTAAACAAGATAATGTGAACTACTAAACATTATACAAATGTGAGTATCATTAAAGTCGTATCTGAACTGCCTCATTCCCTCAGTCTTCTAAGAGCATTTTAAAATCTTCCAACGGAATTGTACTGGGCTTATTTGCAAGCTTTTCCTCATTAGTTGAATATTTTTTTATAATACCTTGCTTTGATACGAGACTTGTACTGCCTCCAAGATTCGTTAAGCGTGTTCAAGACCAACTTGTGTCCTTCTTCTAGAATGACATACCTGGCTTACAATATATCAATCACAAAATTCAGGAAACAAACTAACTAATTAAAACCAAACATTTAGGAAGTCAGTTGAACTATGGTTTAGGGTGATAGATTGTACCAGAGCATATTCCAACATTTGTCGCTTTAATTGATCAGGAACAACATGCCAATTCATGTAAGTAAGAGACACATTATCTTTTGCTAGTGTCCCAAGAAAATTGCTTAACTCCGTAATATTATCAGATACTGGCTGACCATCCTCATTCAACTGAATGACTACTTTATCATCAGGGGGTTCTAGCATGCACCTTGGTCATTTTTGACTTCCCTCTAGGTTTTTTTGGACCTTGTACTTTATCTACCAGGTTCAAAAAAATGAATAGAAAATAGACACACTCAATAGTGTAGTGCAGTGCACAGATAAAGAAACATTGTACCTATACCTGCTTCATCTTCCTGTGCAATCCATTCCTGCTCTAATCGATCAGTAAGATTTTCCATTGTTGGAGGCGCTTCAAATTCTGCTTTTGACGTTTCCGCATCATTAAATAAGCAACAACTGAACCAGCAGCTTCACATGAATTGGTGGATTATTTGAACAATTTTCTACATGTAGGTTTTAAAACGGATGGACGAGACGTTGTAGGTGTTGAAACTCCTGAAAAAGACGATGTAGGTTTTGTCAATTTCATTAATGTTTCTGCGAATTTCTCCTGGTTACTGAGTTTCTTTGGAGTGGGAGTGTGTGTCATGATCAACTTGGAGCCAGCTTTCTTTGGAGGTGGGTGCGGGTCATCGCTTCCTTCTCAATTTCAATGGTTGCATTGGTTCGCAAAGAGTTCTCGGTCCAAGTAAAAGATCCTTTGACTTAACAATTTTGATTCCCTATGATTAGTTGAAGTTCAAGATTTTTTACGTTCATAAACGCAAAGGCAATAAGTAATAAAAAAAATAATTTTTTTATACCACTCAATCCCATGAATCATCAGTGACGTCTTCACCAGCATTTTCTGGGATGTGTTCATCACGTCCAATGAAGGCACCCCAACTGATCTACTAACTGCATCATTTTCTTGCATTTGCGCGATTCTCTCTTGTTCATACTTCATCAAAACTGATGGTTGTGAGAACTGCAAGCAAATTAGCATTATTACTCACCATCGATGATAAATTTAAGCTAGTTAACCAAATAGAGTTGACGTATAAACAATTCTTGCTATTTTGACAGAATGCATGCACAAAGAACAAATAATTACTTGAATTAGCTGCAGCCTTCATGGTCCGAATATGATATCGACACAGTAATAGAAAACACTAAAATCCAGTTCTTGCTTTGACGTGCAGAATTTTAATAAAAAGTAGTTTGAAATACAAGATTTCATCCGGATTTATAAAACTGAAAAATACCTGAACATTAGCTTCATTCTCTCGTGTATCATCATCATTATTTGTTTCATTTTCTACATTTAATTTCCTCCTGGTTCCTTTGTCCGTCATAGTAACATCTTCTTCATCATTATTCACATCAGGCTTCAGCGATAGTTTCTTCTGACCCACTTGAGTTGGGTTTTTTTTCATCATTTTGTGTTGTTGTTGAAGTCTATCTGCAGTAATATACTTGCGCTTTGCAACAGGCTTCTTAGCAAAACTTGGAACAATAAAAATAATAACGATGATCTCCTTCATAGTTCTTTATACACACACACAGATATATATATAAGAATGGATCTATATTACTTATACATATATACTTTGAATTATGTTTTTCCTTGGTTGTATGATTACATGTAACTGTACTTGAATCAACGGCTTACTGTCTTTGTCAACGGTGTTGTCAATGTAAAAAACCACTTCTTCTTGCTTATTTCTGCCCTGTACGTATTCGTTTACGTCCTTATCATTCAATACCAGCTGCCAGCCACCCCTCGTTCCTTTGCTGATATAGACTCATCCTATTTCAGTGTAATGGAGACAATCTTTAACAAAGTTCATAAGCACACTGTAAGAAAAGCGGTCTACATCATATTTTGTTACTACGAAGGATTCTCCACCGATGTAACATGTCCTTCGAAACTGCCTGCCATGGTGCAGTCGGATATTTATAAGTTCAACCATCCTATACAAAATGAATACAATAGAACAAGGTACATGCATATTAAAGTGGACAAAAAACAACAACTATAACATTTTGGTATATAACCAATTTAGATGACAGTAAAGAAAGACATTAAATCATAAAACATGTGAACAGTGTAGATTGCATTATGAGAAAAGAGTGCCAAATACATTCATCAAAGCTAATAATTTACCGCTAAAACAAAAAATGCCAAATACATCATAACTTAGACAACAGATTAGACCAAAATTAAAGCAATAAGAAAAAGGAATTTTTTGTCCTAACGAGACAGAACAAGAACTTCTGCTTCTAGTTCTGTTTCTAGTTGTATTACGGGGACATCATCCATAATCCAACCCCCATTAACAACTTCTGGTTCTAGTTCACTACCTGTGCCTATATCATGTGAATGTGTATTGCTGATGTCTTCTTCCATTGCATTCTGATTTTCAGTATCACACCAATCTCTCGACAATTTTTTAATAACATAATGACTGTTCTTTTCAGCTGCATCTTCCACATAAACTACTTGCTGCACTTGTGCAGGACATAAGGATCAGTTTTATGGCACTTGCTAAAATTTACTCGAGTAAGACCATATGGATATTTTTCCTCTTGGTACCAGCAACACTTAAAAAGGACCACTGTGAAAGCACCCCAATAATAAAGCTCATAAATTTCTTTGATTGATCTGTAGTAATTGACATCACCCACTATTGGGTTTTGGTCTTTCGAACTTGCAAAGGTGGTGGTTTTGGCAGTCAGAAATACACCACTATTTTGTGTGGTATATCGAGAATCTCTAAAAAAATTATGGAATCCATATCCATTTACTATATAACCGGTAAACTTACTAGCAACTCGATTAGGACTAATGCAAACATCTCTAAATCTGTTGAAATATTGTCCTTTTTCAGAACCTCTACTTTAAGCCAATTCCAAAACTCTTCGAAATGTTCTCGTTCCCTCTTGTTTCTTCTTTGATTTGCAAGACCATCAACAAAAGCTCGATGAACCCTAAATAATAATTAAGGTCAAAAATCTACGAAATGCGGATATTAATTTATAGTTAAGGAAAATGATATAGGAACTTAAGAACTTACTTGATCAAACTCTTAATTTCTCGATTCTGCATCTTTCAAATTAAACATCTTTCCATCTTTATTCTTCTTTGTTCCAATATGATATTCCAAATCTGTTGGACATCTTCCAAAATCAATAGACATGTTTTATGTTCCTCCATCAACGCTTAAAATTTTGAACATAAGGTCACACACTTTTCTGCCAAGTAACCTTCTCCAATTGAACCTTCCGGTCTATTTCTATTTGGCACATAAGATTTCAACTTTCCTAGATATTGCTCAATTGGATGCATGCATCTAAGATATTCAGACCCACCGCATTCGATTTCGCTGCATAAATGAAAAGGCAAGTGTACCATTATATCGAAAAAAGCCTTTGGAAAAATAATTTCAAAATGACAAAGTATCACGATAATTTCTTTTACAGCCTCTTGATATCATCCACTTCGATAACCTTTCTCTATAGTCCTCTAAGGAATGCACTAAATCTAATCATTGATAACGCACCCTCGGGTTTTGACGCTTTCTTCACAGCAAATTGTAACAAATAGTTGAGTATGAAATGAGCATCATGGCTCTTATATCCTGCAACTGTTATCTCTTTTTTTTTGCACGTACCGACCAACATTCGAGGCACTACCGGGGGGCATTTTAGTGTTCTTCAATACAAAGCAAAAGACTTCTTTTTCCTTATTTGTCATATCAAATATTGCAGCTCTAATTTCAACATGGTTTCCATCACCACATTCAACAGCATGAAGGGCCTTCATTATGCCCAATTCCTGTAATTCCAAATGAGCGTTTAGGTGATCCTTCGACATGCGACCTATATTAAGTAAAGTATTTAATATTTTGTCACATATGTTCTTCTCTATGTGCATGGCGTCTAGGTTATATCGAAGGGGATTATGACATTAATGTGGCAAATCAAACAATATTGACCTTTTTTTAAAAAAGGGACATCACTTTTACCCAGTTTCTTCGTCTTGTCCCCAGATTGATTTTTAAACCCCTGCAATAACTCTTTAATATCTGTTCCTGATAATATTTCTGGAATGATCCCCATTTCAGTTTCGCCATTAAATCTCCTTTTATCTAGCCTCCACTTATGTGTCGGACCAAGAAACTTTCTATAGCTCATATAACACATTTTTTTTCTATGCTTCAAATTATTTAAAGAAGTTTTATAATGGCATACTGGATATGCTAGTTTCCCCTTTGTGCTCCAACCTAACAACATGGCATATCCCGGAAAATCACTAATGGTCTATAAGACGCTTGCACGTAAATTAAAACTCCCATCAGTCAAGGAATCATAAGTTTCGACGCCAACATTCCATAACGCTTTCAATTCAGTAATTAAAAGCTGCATATATACGTCAATATTGTTCTTTAGAGAATCTGGACCAGATATTAATGTTGAAAGAATTAAATTCTCTTGTTACATACATAACAAGGTGGAAGATTGTAGTTTACCAACACAATTAGCCATGTACTATAACTTGAATTCATTGAATGATATGGATAAAATCCATCAGATGTTAGACCCAATCAAACAATCTGATTTTCTGATGAAAAATCAGGATAGCGAGCATCCATCATCTTCCATGCCACACCATCAGCCGGATGCCTTAGTTTTCCATCTTCTTTTCGTTCCACTTGGTGCCATCTCATAAGTTTGGAAAATTCTTTGCACATAAACATCATTTTTAACCTTGGTCTTAGAGGAAAGTAGCTCATAACATTTGCCAACACTTTGGGAATCGACTTTGGTGGATAATTATTATCAACGATGTCTTCTTTTTCTTTTACAGCCCACCTCGAAAAACCACAAATGTCACAATCCTCTTTATCTTTATTCTCTGCCCAATATAACATGCATTGGTTTGGGCAGGCATGTATTTTATGGTAATCAAGACCTAAATCCTTAATGACATTCTTTGCGGCGTAGGAAGACAAAGGGAGTTGGGCATCAGGAAAGGCTTCTTTTATAAGCTTTAGTAATTCCCCAAACGCAGACTTGTTAATTGCATAAGCACACTTTAAATAATAAAGCCTGATCAAGACACTTAGTCGAGAAAATTTAGTGCAGTAAGGATATAACAGATTTTTTCCTTCTTTAACATGCCAATAAAATTTCTCGGCCCCTGGATTAGGTTCTACTTCAAAGTCCCTGGGATTTAGACCAAATTTTTAACCCGTGCATTTAAACATCACACCTAAATTATCCTCAAAATCCATCTCCGTTGCACAATCCATGTGGTCATCAACACCTATTAATTTTGTCTGTGAAACTTCACAAATCCACCCGGTATGAAATGGAGAAGAGCCATTAAAAATAAGATGATCGTATATGATAATTTCACAATACCAATTACGTTCTGTACATTTTTTGCAGGGGCACTTCATCTCATCACTTACTTTATAAATGGGAAATGCATTTCTTAGAAAAGTTGTTACCCCTCTTACATATTCTGCGCTTGATCTCGGAAGTCCTATCTATATTTAATACTCACTATCCATGCCACAATTTAACCACGACATAGTAAGACTAAATTTGATTCCACTAATAGTTTCTAGACACGAACAAGGGCTACCTTGTAAGGTTTGCTTAAATTAGAAATAAAAACAAAACAAGTTAATAACTTACAAATATACATAATCAGTGTGATGATACAAAGATGATCGTTTTGATATGAATTATCACTAACTTTTGGAACTAAGTTATTAGGAGAATACATAAAACAAGCAACTAAGGATACTGAAAACTAATTCATAACATTACATGACTGCATCAAAACAAAATAGTGCAGATACAAAGACTATACAGGCGATACAAAGATGATATATTTATACCTAATACAAAGAATGATGCAATAATTTAATTTTGTCTTCTAATGTTTAGCCCTTGAAGCTGGTCATTAAGTCTACTAACGTTAGTTCGAAAACCAATAACTCGATTTTGTAGCGTTGTAAGTTGATGTTGTAATTCATTTGCATACTCAGCGGCTCGACTTGGAAACTGTTGGTCAATCCACTGCCAAAAGGTACACCCTATGGGATAAACATGACAACTAAAATAACGACGACCAATGTTGAATCCAATCGAAATAACAACTTCTACAGTGGCATACCCACAATCACACATTATAATTGGTGAGTCAGCTTGCTGTTCGTTAACCACTTGGTTGTTTTGATGCTGACGACGCAAGGCATCACGACTATGCCGTCGAATCGCCCTTTCTTCACGTCGTTCTTCTTCTCGCCATTGTCTTCGGAGTTCTTCTTGCTCTAGTTCATACTCATGCAAATCATCGTAGTGCCTTTCTTGCGTCTCTATATAAAAATCAATAGGAGTTTCTGGAGATGATGGGTTTGACAGTCAAAGATCACCCATGCCCAGGATATCTTCGTAGTCATACGATGTAGGAAGAGAAATATGCATTATTTAACTACAAACAGAAATAGACATTTAAACATTTAAATTGGATTTCTTTCGTCCTCTAAATTTTGTTTCCACCTTTGAAATAGGCATTATTTACCAATACATTAATGGTTTGGCAAACATAAAAATACAGAATTTGCATAATTTCAACACATGCAAACATATAAATACAACACTTCAAATATAAAAAACCCTAATTTAAGGCAATTGGTATACCTAAATCACCCAAAGACTTTGAACGTAAACCAAAATAAGTTAGAAATGAAATCATCTAAATAAAACCGAAATGATGAAGCCCTAACTACCTATAATTGTCCTAAATGATCCAAATCGGAGGTGTAAAGTTTGAAAAATAGGAGCAATCAGAGGTTCATAGTTTGTAATGGAGATAGAGCAATCGGAGGTCTTCGAGGACGGATTTCGTGGAGAAATGTACAGAAGGAAGAGTATGGGAGAAATTTGTTTTGGGGGGGAAGTATTTCGTGAATAGGGAAAAAACCACGCCAAATTTTCAATAAACTGAAACAGGGATACGTTTGAACCACCGGATTAATCAACATCTACGATTATTTATTTGCTTAAACTGATAACGTGGATTGCTAACCTGGCATGTATTTATGCAAAGCAACACTTTGAACTGGTGTTGCATGTTACAACACATGAATCCCAACTGCAACACTGCATTCACATCTAATGCAACAACGCATGAATGTTGTTGCAGAAGATCAAAGAAAGCATAGCTTTTGCCACACTTTTCATACAACGCACACAAATTAGTGTCGAATATGCCTACTTTTGTAGTAGTGCTAGCAAGATGACTAGAGGTCTCCCCTCTACCGAGTCAGTCCACAATATTCATTAACCGCTGAACCTCTCACTGACTGGATCTAATGCCCTCTAAGAGAGTAGGTCGCACCTCCAACGATGCCAATAATCCAGGAGCATAGTTCGTAGACAGTCTAAAATCGAACATTGAAATGAACTTCAAACTCTGTTGCTCTACGAACAATGGACTCAAATCCATTCTCTATCATACTTAATGCATTTGCTACTACATTCCCCTTCCCGATGTTATATACTATCTCGAAATCAAAAGATGCAAGGAACTCCATCCAATGCTACTGTCACAAACTAAGATCTTTTTGCAAGAACAAGTACATAAGAGACTTATGGTCTGTATAAAGTTCAAACCTCTCAAATGATAAATAAAGTCTCCAAGACTTAAGCGCAAACACTATTGCCGATTGCTCCAAATCATAGGTAGGGTTGTTCTTCTCATGTACCCTCAACTGCCTACTCCGGTAGCAGATAACGCTACCCTCCTGCATAACCTCCACACCTAAACCTGTGTCGTAGACATCTGTACATACGATAAACATCTTTGTACCATCAGAAGAGTCATTACTGAAGTAGATGTAAGAGCCTTATATAATCTCAAGAACGCATCCTCACAATCCACATCCCAAGAAAATACTAGGTTATTCCTCATAAGGCTGGTAAGCGGAGCTATGATCCGTGCAAAATCATTAATGAATTTTCGATAGTACCTTTCCAAACCCAAAAAGCTCCTCATCTCTACTGCACTCTTGGGGGCTTTCTAATCCTGTACTACGACAACCTTAGCAGGATCCACTGTTATACCAACGTTGGAGACAACTTGCCCCAAGAACCTTACCTCCTTTCACCAAAAGTGGCACTTAGAAAACTTCGCCTTTAGCCGATCTACACGGAGAGTATGGAGGACCTCTCCTAAGTGCAAGGTGTGCTCCTCCACACCCTTCGAGAATACCAAGATATCATCAACGAATACCACCACGAACTTATTTAGGTACTCCCTAAATGCCCAACTCATCAAATCTGTAAAATACGCCAGTGCATTGGTTGTCTCAAAAGGAATGACCAGCCACTCAAAGGATCCATCGAGAGTCCTTAAAGCGATCTTGTCTATGCAATCATCCGCCACCCTAAGTTAATGAAAACTTGTTGCTAAATCCAACTATGAGAAAACTGAACCGCCCACTAACTGATCAAACAATTCGACTATCCATTGGAGCGGGTGTCTTTTCTTCTTTGTGAGTTTGTTCAATTCTCTGTAATCCACACGTAGATGGGGAGAGCCGTCCGTCTTATTCGCGAAGACGACTGGTGCTTCCAACTTAGAAATGCTCTATCTAATAAACCCTTTCTCGGACGCACTTGCTTACTAAGCTCCCTCCTCTCTTTTAGAGCCATGTGGTGCACTGGCAACACAACAGGCTTAGCATTTACACGAAGTATATCCAGAAATCTATCTCGTGCCTGGGAGATAACCCTCTCACCTCCTATAATACATCCGGAAAGTCTCTAACTACGGGCACCAAACTAAAATCGTTAATCGAAGCAACTAGGAAATCCAAGAAACTGAGCATGACCGCCCCTCGCGGGTCACTAGAAATATCGAGAATCCTACCTCGGAACGTCAAAAGACTCACAACTATCCTCTCATGGTCATGGATGGCACATACATAGCCGACCAATCCATCCCTAATGACTGCCCCTCGTGGGTCACTAGAAATATCGAGAATCCTACCTTGGAACGTCAAAAGACTCACAACTATCCTCTCATGGTCAAGGATGGCACCATACATAGCCGACCAATCCATCCCTAGATAAGCCTGTAACCCATAAAACCCAGTACATACACATCACACTTAAACTCGACGTGAAGAATAGAGATCCTCAAACCTCTACACATCACAGATAGGTGAGCCGTACCTCTTATGGGGTTTGAGGCAACCACTGGATCAGAAACTATAGAAGTATCTAGGTGTAGACTATCAAAAATAGAACCGAATATGAAAGAATGAGAAATATTGGAATCGAACAAGGTTCAAATAGGAAAGTTGAAAAGAGAAATCAAACCTTCTACAGTGACCTTCCTACCTCTGTTTTGACTGCTACCACCAGTCTGAGTCGGCTCATGCGCGTGAACCTATGCTCCCGATGAACCTACCCCGTGTCCTTGCTTTTGAGGGCATTGCCTCCTATAATGTCCCATCTATCCGCAATGAAAAAGGCACCTTCTTAATTGTCTTCTTGCAATATTGATGAAGTGTCCCATCATACGACACTCATGACACTTTACGTCCTTCTTGATCTGTGATTTATCTGGCTTCTCTCACTTTTTCCATTGCACCTTTCTTGGGCCACCATTTTTTCTTTCCCACACTTGCCTTGGCCACCTTAGTCTTATTCTCTTGTTTACTCTTTTTACCATCCTCATGCATAAGAGACATATCCACAAGCCTCTCAAATGTAGCTCCCATCGGAATATGTGTCAGTGCTAGTCCTTGGAGGGGTTGGTTCAGTCCCTTTGCAAACCTCAGAGTCTTTTATGCGCAGTATTAACTAGATCTAATCCAAACCTCGCCAACTCATTGAAGTTATCCACATACTCCTTAACCGACATATTACCCTGTCTCAAACTCAAGAACTTTTCCAACTGAACCCCTTCTTCAGCTTGCGATAAAAACTTTTTCTCGAACTTACCCTTGAACTCATCCCTTGTCTCTACGGCCCGCTCTACCTTAGCTACTTCCCACAATATGATGCCTCTCCTTTCAGTTTCTAAGCGGCCAACTGAATCCTCCTCCTATCATCTAGCTCTAATAATCCAAACAAACGATCACTCTCTCGGCCAATTACGAGCATCAACAAAACTATTCGATATAAGAAATGGCTTGCCGCCCATAGCAGAAAAATCCTTACATAGCTTAGAGAAATTAATCACTGGATTTGGTGGAACTAACGCGACTACAGCTAGAGGTGGGGCATTTCCTTGCCTTTCGGTGGCGCATAGCTTTGTCATATCTATGGAACCATGCTAGAATGGTAATATCCTCTGGAAAATTAGGAGCCCAGGACATGCTGAAAAGAAAAGAGATAAGGATTCGAAAAGTGACCAAGGAAATAATATAGTTGACTTGAGGGGATATTTTCCAAAAATAAGATTTACTTGAAAATACATTACTTTTGAAAACACTTTTTCAAAAACATTTTATCTGATCTTGTAACCTTAGCCTATGATACCAAATGAAACACCCCACAACCCTTAATGGCATACATATGAGGATGCGTTAAGGTTTATTAAGCGCTTTGGAATAAAGTAACAACACATAGACTAAAATTCACAAGACAAAAATATAGAACATAGCGGAAACTTTAAAACATTATTTACATAAGAAAGTCAAATTATAGTACTTATTACATTTCAAAATACTAGACAATCGTCATCATAAACAAAACATATTTTCTTATGGAAAATATCAGAGTACATAGGTAAAATCATAAAAATCATCCATCTCAAAAGTCAATGCAATGATCTAAAAATAAGAAGTGAACCAATACATGAGTCTGAAAAGAGTCTGAATCCAAGTTGAACTGAATAATCAAGAACCATTGCTGAGACCCTCTACCATATGGACCTTAGGGGTAAAGGAAGAAAGAAGGAGAAATCAAACTAGGCCAGATACACGTTTGGTGAGTTCTAGTAATTTCTAGCATGAGCATAAGTTAAGTAAGCATCTAGACAGATGAATAGTTCTAAGAGCAATAAACATAAAATCATAAATGAAATAGCATGAAAGATAAACATGAATAAAGATAGGCTCTCATTCCTATCTGAGATTGTTGCACCAACTACCAAGATATCGCAATTTGGTTTTCCTAATTTCTATCCATCGATCGACTCCCATACCCATAATGTGATAACCTATGCCAACTATAGAATCTAGGGTTATCAATCCCGAACCCATCAACTAAAAGGACATAGTCGTTAATCACAAGCATTACAATGGCTTATCTTCCCCAATCGACACGATGCACGCTCATCGCCCTGCTGGAATATGCTCGTACCTACCTCGTTTGAACCTCTTACTATCTTGTTCAGTAAAGCGTGCCCTAGCCTCTACCTAGTGTGAGACCTCCATGATAATAAAAGACACTGACTAATACGGGTTCCCAAACAAAAATGCAGTTGACACAAATCACACCTAGATTTGGTCCCCATTTATTATTTTATTAGGCCTCTTATCTTCCCTAACCAGCCTCACGCTGCCGAAACAGACCTAAACTAGGATTTCATTATATTATTAGGTCTCTTATCTTCCCTAATTAGCCACATGATGTCGGAACAGAGCTAATCTACAAGCCACTTATCTTCCCTAATCATCAACACACTGTAGGAACAGACTCTCTCTATCTTAGCTTACTAAATTCATCAATTTTAACTTGACATAATTTAAGTTTATTGATAAGCCCAATATAATCTCATGTTATAGTCCTAGGTTGTAATAACATTTCTAATTAATGTTATCTTTTTATACAACCCGTTCCCACGTTACTTAATGTTCAATGAAGTTTAATTTATTCTAGTTTTTATGTTCTCCAATTACATGTTAAGGTTTATCCCCTATTTATAGTCCAATCTGATTACAATACCTAATCATTTTCAATATGCCCAAAAATCCCCTTTTAATTCAATTTCAACATTATTCCAATTTAACGCAAAATAATGGTAAATGCCTAGGCTCTTTTCAGGCCTAAGCTTGGCGCTAAAAGAAAAGGGAAACAGTCAAGGCTACTCGCAAAGCCTAGACTCAAAATAAATAAAAGCAAATAAAGTAGGCATAAGCATAACTGTAAATAAACTATAACAAAGAAGGGGACAAGAAGAATGAGAATTAGTTTTAAATAATAAACAACTGGAAAGAAACATGCATAGTGAATAAACTATGGTAACTTATAGAAAAACTAAATGTATAAATACTGTAGATACCATAAACATAAAACTTGCAAATTAAAATTATCTAACTATCTAAACTTTCATATGCAATTAACTAATCTAAAAATTACAAAGAAAAAAATCACAAATCTAATAGAAAAGCTTCCCCGTGGCCTTCTTCTTAAATCTACCAGAACCTTCGCCTCCAAAAGTGTTTAAAAAAATAAATATTTTAAAGTACAGAACTTCTTTATCCCAGTAAAAGTTTAATTATTTGGCCCTTCCTAATTTTGAGGATAGGCTAGGGGAAGAAGAAGAAGAGAGAATGGATATGAAGAAATGAGAGAGGCTATGCTAGTCTATTTATAGGGTTTACTGGATGCCCACAGTCGTTTAAATCTAAAATAAGGTCTGGTCCAGCCATGTCATCAGAACAATAAGAAAGCCCCACGTCAGCCTATGGTTTAAAATAAACGAATGAAACAATGCTAACTCTGAAAATTAATGCTAAAATTATAATTAATGTTTGTTGCCTGGCATGTAGGTCAAGGCACATAAGTTTCTCGACCAAGGTCGACCCATCCGCATACCTGGGTCGATACAGGGATCGATCCACCTTAGCCTTGGTCGATACAGTTGTCGACCCAAGTGGGTTGGGTCGCCTAGTAACCGTTTGTTCCATCTGTTTGTTTATTTTAATTTTATGAATTCTTCTTTAATTCATAACTAATGCATTTTATCTCCGATTTTAACAAACCAAGTGTCCATTTTGATCAGAAAATTACAACGGACCCATTAGTGCTAGTCCCATTGCCCAATTCGGATTATTATTCTGATTATTATTTAGCTTAATAATCTTTTACGTTTAATTATTGTTTATTAAAATTCGAGGTGTTAAATTTTGCGTACGAGGTCGGATTTGGACGTTGTTTCTTCTTATGGACTCATATTGATGAGCTCTAGATTCTAGATTTGATTTGGATAGATTTGGCTATGGTGAGTGATATTACCTCTCACTGGATTGTAATTGTTTGTATAGTATAGTTTTATCATTTGAAACTGATTTCTAATTGTAATTTTTAGGATTGTTAGACCTAGTGGATAATAAATAAAAGTATTAGAAAGTGATTTAAGTAGATTTAACTTGATTTCCATATTTTTACCTAATTGTGTACTATTACGCGCTATTAAGTGATGCTTTGACTATATTGTTAAACATAGGTTATCTGAACACTTAATTCACTGTGATTGTTGTGGATAGGGTTTATTTGAAGTTTTACTGGTATTATGGATGTTTGTATGCTAGTTTAGGAATTTGGATGACTATTGGTTGCATGGTAGATTTATTTTCTTAGTTTAGGTTAGAACGTCATTCGTAGGATTTAGTATTAAAAATATTTTGTTTGCTAGAGTTTGGAGTGCCTATCGATCAAATGCACATGCTGTGAATCTTGATTGTACACATAAGGTTGGTAAACTCAAATAGGAGAGATGTATTCTCAACGGAGCCTCTGTGCGCATAGTTAGATTCGATGACGAAGAATCAATGGAGCTCGGCAACAGATTTAAAGACTTGGATGGAGCAAAAAAGTCGAAGGACGAAGTGGATCCTGGTCGACTAAATCCGGATCGACTATATTGATCCGAGTTTAGGTGACCAAGTCCGGATCGACTACGCCAATCTGGATACGGTTTGACTATGTTGAGCCGGAGTTGGGCCGACCCATGGAAAGGCAACATGATGGTGGCCTCAAGGGGAGGAGTTCTTCATGGCATCTTTTCTTCTTGGCGGTGAGATGGATTTCGCAATGAATGTAGGACGTTTTCCTTGGATGCGTATTTAACCAAATATGGTTACATAGGTAATCCGAGTAGTTGTTATCAATTACTATGAAGTCATCGATATCGATTAGTGTTGTCATTGGTCACTTCGGTCAATTTGACATCGATGACGATTCGATTTCGATGAGCAAGATACAATGGTTCATTTGATAGTGATTTCAACACGATGACTTCTCGATCGTTGGTTTGGCTTAAGACGAGAAGGGGTTGCTTCTATACAGTGATGCATCATTTTAAGATGATGATTCCATGATGGAGAGCAAGCTATTGCAATGGATGGCTTTCTCCGAGAGGCAGAAAAGATGATATTAATCGTATTGAGTTGATTTTCGGAGAGAGAGAGATGGGAGACACTGGATGATATCCCGCGACATACAATGATTGTTGGGGATAGTTCCCATATTGAAACGACTTCAGATGGGAGTCTTATAGATAGTCTAGTGATGGATTAACTATAGAGAACATATGAAAATGGGTCATTGGTATTCATGACTTTGGTACACCTTAGAGAGAGTGGCATAAGGACGGATCAAAGCCAATGTGGTTTAGACTGATCAGCCTGGACCCAAGAGCCAATGAGGTGTGTATTAGGTCGGGTTATTGACTATAGCTCATGTGGTGGCACATAGTGATAGTCAGGGTGGAGCTCATTTGGTGGGACCTTCAGGTGTTTGATTGGGTGACCGGAGTACTGGATGTCATATACTTTACGCGCTGAGTAAGTAAATGTGTGGATGGTTTATGGATACTATGGTTACTTAATTATTTATCACCACTCATTACTTAGACGTTTATCACACCAGTTTTATATGATGTTGATCACAATATAGTATATATAAATTGTTATGTGATAACTCTGTGGATGCAAGGGCAAAGCAGGTATGGTCCTCCATACCTATTCTCACTTGATTGTTCTAATCCTACATCAAAATCCTTTACAACTCAACTACTGAGTTGTGAATTCTCATACTACACTCTCTTGTTTGCAGCATAAAAAAATTAGAGTTTTTAAAAGAAAACTACAACTGAAATTTAAAGCAAAGGTAAAGCCCTAGTTAAAAAGATTAAGCCTAAAAAATATTAAATAGATTAAATAATATTAGGCCTATTTAAAATTAAATCCGCCTGATGGCTCTTTTTTTGTTTCTCTACCCGATCCTATTTTCTTAAATAGCAAAGGTTTTCTTTTGAAAATTTTAAGCTGCTAATTTGTTTGTCCAATCGAAGAAGAGTAATATGCTTCATTTAGTTTTTGATCGATTCTCTATTCTCTGCTAGTTCTCGATGCTTCATTGTCGAGTTTGTTTGCTTTAAGAATTGGTATGATTTTTTGCCCCTTTTTCAATTTTAAATTGTTCGACTTGTTTAACATAAATGACAATGATGATTCGTTTTATATATAGGAGTGATCAAAATATTTCTCTAATTCTAAACTTTGGCTTTTATATATTTCTGATTTTTTTTAAATTGAAAACGCATTTAGACATACTTTCATATATTTCTCTGATTTGAAGTTGCTTGCTTAGATTTTCTTCTGTGATAAATTCAAATTGATTTGGCCAAAAACATTTCTGGCTTTTGATCTCTTTTGCTAGAAAACTTTGACTCATTTGGCTTAAACTCGATTTTGGTTAACTGTTGTTGCTACCTTGAATTTGAACTAGTTACCCTTGCTGCTTGTCATCTATTATGTATGTGTGCATGCGTTTAATGCATAGATACTACACTTGTTCTACACTTGTTCCAATTCGATTTGTTTTGCTTGAGCATCTGCTTGTGTACATTTGCATGTTGGTTTTTTGCCTTCCTTTCATCCTTGATTGTTTGATGTTATATTTGTATTAACACCACGTGTTCTTGTTGTAGTCTTGCATCCTTGATAGTTTTGTGTACCCTTATGTTTTGTGTATCTTGAACATGTACACTCGGAGTTGAACAACTTGGTGTGTATTATGTTGCATATGCTCCTCGCACTTGCTTGATCTGAACTGCTACACCATGCCTTGATCTTTCCTATTATACTTGCATTTACATTACCTTCATGCTCTTTCTTGAAACCGTTTACATGTTCCTTGCACCTTGTACATGCTCGAGTCAGATTTATTTCTTTCACTTGGTTTGCTTTACTCACCTGTATTCCTTTTTATTCATAGCTGTTATGTATCTCTTATACACACATTTGAGTCGGTTTAGTATTTGCTGGCCTATGTGAATCTGATGCACATATGAGTTTGTTGAGGTTGCATTTGCATATTTGCATTTGCATTTGTCTTGATCATGTACACTCAACTTGAATCTGTCTTTTCTCGAATTTGACTTTGCTTGAATTTGACCTCGTGCTCACTTGCACTAAGTTGAGCCACTTGGACTAACCTTTACAGTTCTCCATGGGGGTGATAATTTGCTTGGCCTTATGGTATTTATAGTATATCACTGTGAATATTATAAGCTGGTCAAGCACATATATATGCATATCTGTTCCTTTTTAAAAATATAGGAGAAACACACTCTAATATTGAGGAAAATAAAAATTCACATGTAAATTTATATTTGCAATTTGAATTTATTTCTTTTTCTGGTTTGTTGTGTTGTTTATTTGATAGGTATAAGATACGATCAGACATTTACTAAAGCAACCAAAAGAATATTCAAATCAAGTGTGAATAAGTGGTCACGTATGAGTGTATAATGAGAATGTATATGTGAGAATATGAGAGTTTGTGTAGTGATTATGAATTGCAAAATAGTGGAAACGAGATGGTTACTATTTAATTATATAATAAGATATTTGTTTGAATAACATATCTGTACAAAATAGAATTCTGAGATTGTTTTTTTTTTTGCAAATACTTATTTAATATTATGAAAAAGTAGAATTGTACAATAACAAACACATTTGTTTACTATACACGCACACATATGTTTATTATCATCAAATAAAAATCATATCGATATACTCAACAGATTTCATATGATTGCTCCTAACCAGCCTTACTCTCTATGCCAACAGAGATATTACTTAAAATATCCTTAGTGTGAGTCTCTAGTTGGGGTGTTATAATTATCTCTCATGTTTTATAACTAGGTTGATATTTTTTTTCTATATGATATAGTTATAAGTTATCCAACCGATCAACAGTTTTACCTTAATGGATCTCTATATCAATCTGCTACCATTATTGCTCACAATACTGTTTGAGTATATTTGGTGACCTAGGGATGAGAGGAGTGGTCATAGCACTTTCTAGTTGCATCTTTTGCCAAGCTTCTTTTTTATTTAGGTGTAATATTTTCATTTAGTGTTATAGTATATTAGCAATTTTTACCTACTATGGTTTTTTTAATATACTTACGTAATGACAACATGTGTTTTTATCCCTTCGTTTGCTAAATTTTATTGACAATGATTTCAAGAAATACATGGTGTTAATAGCTGAGGTTATGTGTATTTTTGAGTAAAGGCTATGGTTGTTGGAAAAAATGAAAATATTCGCGAATATAGGGCTTTTAGGTATACCCACGATGATGAATGTGATAGTGGCATGAGAGGTTGTTAGAGGCATAAACAAAATCAGCCCAATTATTTGGGTTGCCCAAGGAAAATATTTAATTTTTTTACCCCTGATTTTTTTGGGTAGTATTATGCAAGAACTAAAGGTGTATTTTTCTAGAAAATAATGAATATCTTTTGTTAATTGGGATAAGCATTGCACAACAAAAGATTATCTAGGTCTAGATCCTTCTCAATATTATTTATATAGTCCCCTTTTTGATTGTTGCAATCCATAATAGCGAAATGCAAAATTTTAGTATTCATGTACAATACACACATAATTGCATCTGTATAAACAAATACAACCAAAACACAAGCAGTTCAACCCAACAAGACTTGTTTTCACCTTTTGACATCACCAACCTTTGACCATTCTACAATTAGAGGCTTTATATTCAAAATTTAAATTCTATAGTGAATTATTTAAGGCAAAATGCATATATTATAGACGAAAGATAATAAAAGAAACTACATCTAGCATTTTGAGTGTATATGCATGATTTTGGTAATACAAATATCTAACTCAATTAGTTTTATTGTCACAAACAAAAGAAAGTTAGTAATGCGGGGGAAAATTAAAAATCAACTTGGAATATAGCAGGTAAGAATTGGCCCTAGATGATGATCTAAAATTAATATAACTTACCACTTAAAGAACTTAATTTCCTATTTAGTAATTCAATGATTTTTTTACTTATATCTACATGCTCTTCAACTACTGCATCCCCCATTATGTTTCCCATTCCTTGTCGGTTGCCCTTAGCGGTGGCCTTAGCGACCTTGCCTTAAGGTTGACCCTGACTATAAAGGAACAAAAAACGCTGTTATGATATATACTTGTACACGGTATGGCTAAAATGGCCAATGTTTGAGGATGATGAGATTAATGTGATTTGAGATGCCACATGAAGAAACATGATGGCCTTATCTAAGAAATGTGATGGTTGCATTTAAGTATTTTTATGGATATCTGAAAGAGTGAATTAGGCAAAAGGACAAAGTTATTTTAAAATTAATTCTCTAGGCCGCAACTTTTGATAATTGGGCTGAAGGACCCGCGGAATAAAATTAGAAAATAAAGCAAACCCGCTAAATCGATTTAGCATTTTCCTCTTTCCACATTCTATCATTTCATTTCTTCAGTTGTTCAAAGTCAGTTAGGGTTTCGTCGAGAAAAAACAATTCGAAATCGAATTCAAATTCAATCGTCTAATGGAAAGTCGTCGTTTAAGGTCATCGTCATCAGAGAAATCTCCAAATTCGCCACCGGGAAAAGAAACTAGGGCTTCGTCGAAACTATCACTATCAACGATAAAGGCTAGAAAGAAGACGGCGAAGGAGAAGGAAAAACGAGATCAGATTAAGAATATTTTGACAAAATGGAACTTAATTACTTAAATTGAGTGTGTATAGTTAATGTAGCTGTAGTTATAAATTATGTATAGGTTAATTGGGGAAAACGAACAGAAATATATTATAAAATGCTAGATTACTTTAGGATTGATGTGTAGTGCATAATATGCCACTTTAATTTATCTGTATTTGGTGCTGAAAGTACTACGTTACCCTAGCATTATGGCATATTATCAGGCCCTTAACTAGTGGCTAAATTCACCTGTCATTACATGGCACGACCGAGCTGTTAACCGACATATGTAAATTACAGGTTGACCTAGCACTATAGCGAGTGGCCGAAACCTTTACAAGTTTACAAAAGTGCTAGGTTAATCTGTCATTACATGGCACGACCGAGCCGTCAACCGATATATGTAAATGACAGGTTGACCTAGCACTATAGCGAGTGGCCGAAACCTTTACAAGTTTACAAAAGTGCTAGGTTAACCTGTCATTACATGGCACGACCGAGCCGTCAACCGACATATGTACATGACAGGTTGACCTAGCACTATAGAGAGTGGCCGAAACCTTTACAAGTTTACAAAAGTGCTAGGTTAACCTGTCATTACATGGCACGACCGAGCCGTCAACCGACATATGTAAATGACAGGTAGACCTAGCACTATAGCGAGTGGCCGAAACCTTTACAAGTTTACAAAAGTGCTAGGTTAACCTGTCATTACATGGCACGACTGAGCCGTCAACCGACATATGTAAATGACAGGTTGACCTAGCACTATAGCGAGTGGCCGAAACCTTTACAAGTTTACAAAAGTGCTAGGTTAACCTGTCATTACATGGCACGATTGAGCCGTCAACCGACATATGTAAATGACAGGTTGACCTAGCACTATAGCGAGTGGCTGAAACCTTTACAAGTAAAAGTGCTAGGTTAACCTGTCATTACATGGCACGACTGAGCCGTCAACCGACATATGTAAATGACAGGTTGACCTAGCACTATAGCGAGTGGCCGAAACCTTTACAAGTTTACAAAAGTGCTAGGTTAACCTGTCATTACATGGCACGACCGAGCCGTCAACCGACATATGTAAATGACAGGTTGACCTAGCACTATAGCGAGTGGCCGAAACCTTTACAAGTTTACAAAAGTGCTAGGTTAACCTGTCATTACATGGCCCGACCGAGCCGTTAGCCGATATATGTAAATGACAGGTTGACCTAGCACTATAGCCAGTGGTCGAGCCCTTGAAAATTGTATGAAAATGCTAGGTTAACCTATCATTATAGTGCATTACCCAGCCTTAACCAATATATGAAAATTCCAGTTTAACCTAGCATTATAATGTATGAAAATGCTAGATTAATCTAACATTATATTGCACAAAATGATTTCTTTAATATTGTATTATAATATAGATCTATATTTTAAAAAAAATTAATATTATTTTGTTATCTCTGTCTTGCAGGAAATATCAGATTCTTCTCCTGAGAATAAGACAAGCAAAAGGCGAAAAATAGCTGCAAACCAAAAAAGGAAAAAAGAGACTGTCCAATACCGGTGTGGTCTAGTATCACTGGTTAAAATTCTTGAAAAAATTTAAAAAAAAATGGTTTTTCAAGTAATCATTTAAATTTTCTAAAACCGACTCCTTTTTTTGAATTTATAAATGCTTTTTTTTCAACTAACAATGGACCAAAGCAAATTAGAAAATCTTCTAAAAGTTTAGATGATTTAATAAGCGGTTATTCAGTTAAGGAGGAATGTTTTTTGATTGGGGGGAAACAATTAAAATTATCAATGAAAGATATTTCATTAATTTTTGGTTTGCCTATGAGTGGGAAAAATATTTTTCCATTACCTAAAGTGTCTTTATCATGCACTCCTGAAAACTGTCAAAGATTTGTTTCAAGAAATTTTATTAACATAGATCATATAACCAAAGATCTTGTTATTAAAAGAATAGAAATTGAAAAAGAGATTCCAGAAGAGGAAAATGATTTGCCAAGATTTATTCTAATTCTTCTTTCTATAACATTTCTTTTCCCTGACAATCAAAGAATGCTCAACTGGGGTTATCTTCAATACACCGTTGATCCCAAAAAAATGAATCAAATTTCTTGGCCTAAAAGTATTCATTATCATTTAACTAAATCATTAAAAAAATTCAAGGATAAACCATGAAATATGTCTGGCTGTTCCTGTTGGCTCGCTTTTTGACCAAGCCACTCAGGATCATTCATAAGAAGAAAGCATGAAACCACATTCTCTAAGAATATGAAGGAATGGATCGCATCATCGACTCACCCGATGACGGATCGCACGCTATCGACTCGCCCACCATCAGATCGCGTCTCGACGGATCGCCCCTATTTCATCAGCGAAACGACACCTCTATGCGATCCAATCCATGCATATGTTGTTTCCCAGTATTGATCGATCCGATCCCCTGATGCGTGGCGAACCCTCTGACCCGTTCAAGCGTGAGCTAGTCTTCAGCGATTCGAGACGCACGGATCTAGCAACACGTGTCCCTAACCGTCATTTGGACCAATTCTCCCCATCTGCACGATCTGATTTTCAAGCAGATGGCGACACCTGTCCACAACGGCTAATTTGACTATTTCCTCAACGGTGGCGATGCGATCCGATGTTCTCGGGATTCGTGCCACGTGTAACCACGACCCGCCTGACAAAATCAGCTATAAATAGCCCGGAGCTTGGCATTTTTTGGGATCTTTTTGGCAATATTGAGTACTGAATCCGCCATTATTGTCAAAATACTAGAGTGTTGAGAGAAATCCTTGATTGTATTAGCTTTCAAAGTATAATCAATAATATATAAAGTGGACGTAGGCTCGTTAACGCCGAACCACTATAAATTCTGTGTGTTATTTCCTTTTTCCTTATTTTTCAGTTGAAACTCTATAAGCTTCAGAACAATTTGGGTGTTAGGTCCAAATTTTGATCTAACATTTTGGTGCTTTCACTGAGAAGACAATCCTAAAGTTTCACTATTCGGTTCTTTGAAGGTTCCAGCGATTCGAATATCATGCCT
Organism: Allium sativum; assembly: GCA_030737875.1. NCBI lineage: Eukaryota > Viridiplantae > Streptophyta > Magnoliopsida > Asparagales > Amaryllidaceae > Allium > Allium sativum. The sequence continues at coordinate 10,318,441 of JASFAX010000024.1, forward strand.
GGAAAAAGATCTAAGGAAGCACGAGCTTCGCAAACCAACGAAACAATTGAAGGGAGTGTGCACGAGCAGGGCAATGAAGAAACTTTGGATCGCGGGGCGCAGGGGGCGAACCGATCCGACGAAGACACCACGCTCTGAGTCGATGAGAACGAAGCGATCCGGACTGCTGAAGGGGTTGTTACTCGATCCCGAGGAAATGGCTCGCACCCTCCGCACACTGCGACCGCGAATCGACCTCAAGGGGGCGCTGCGAGCCGCCACCCACGAACCGCAGCGATCCGAATTGATGATCAGACCACAACTCGACCTGGAAAGGATCCTATGGATCGCTCCTATCGTCCTGGCCCCTCTGCTCGACCCGGCTCAAGTTCTTTGTGCATAAGAGAAGGTGATGACGATCAATATGATCCTGTTGCTCCTGTTACTGAGGGGGATCTCTCTCGCTTTTCTGAAATGTGGGAGATGTTGTTTGATGAATTGGCCGCCCAAAGGCAGGAAAGCTCCGTCCTGCGACAAAATCTGATCGCTATGGATAGAAGACTTGATGAGCTATCAAGGCAAAGAACACCGCCGGTTCGTCCACTCACCTCAGTATATTCTTCTTCGTCTGAAGAATCGCCGAGACCTCCGCGACGACCGTACGAGAGAGCCGAAAACATAGAGCAGCTTCGGTTCGGAACCCTGCCATCGCAGGAAGAAGAAGCACTGGGGGCGGGGCCCTCAAACCGTAATGTGAACAATCAAGCCGCAGCTCCCAGGGCTCGATATGTGGACAGTCCCGTACGTAACAGACTACCTCAGCCCCGTCGCCGCACACATACTCATGATAACAGGGGGCAACGAAGCCCTATCCAAGCCCCGGACTTCGTGACAGCTCCCGGAAGAGAGATTAGAGAACCCCGCCGAGCCAGAGGCACTGACCCTGAACCTCCTTTGACCAGTGCAAATGTTGCAGCCATGATCCACCAGATTCTGGCAGATAGCCGTGGACAACGGAATGAAGATTGGGGGATCGACCGTAGTCACACCCCTTTCACTGATGATATTTTGGATGCGACTTTTCCAAGGCGTTTCAACATGCCACAAATGAACCGATATGCGGGTAGGTCTGATCCTGTCCAGCATCTGATGAGATACTCTTGGTCAATGACCGCTGCCGCAGCCTCTGACGCTGTTAAGTGCAAAGCGTTTCCCATATTCCTGGAAGATATGGCTTTGTTATGGTTTACTCACTTGCCGGCGAGATCGATTTCTAGCTTCAGTGAGTTGAGTGAGAAGTTCGTAGAACAATTCCGTATCTACGCACAGAAGACAAAAAGTGTGATCGATTTGTTCCTTGTTAAGCAGCGACCAGGCGAGAGTTTAAGGGTGTACCTGGATCGTTTCAATTTGGCCGCTACTGAGGTTAAAGATCCCCATGAACCGACTGTTGTCGCAGCACTGATTGACGGAGTAGATAAGGACACTGAATTCGGGAGGTACCTGGCAGGCAAACCGCCCCACACTAGAGAGTTATTCTACGAGAAAGCCAACGTACATTTACGCCGGGAAGAGGTATATGCTAACCGAAAGGAAAAAACGACCAATAAGGAGGAAATCCAGAGCAATGTCGCCATTAAGCAGACGGGAGACAGCTCGGGGAAAGTTGAAGTAAATGTCGGAAATCAGAATCAGGGTGGTCGTCAGCCAGGTAACAACAATAATAATGGTAACGGCAACAACCGGAAGAGGAACCGAGGGAACGACTCCCAGAGAAGGACTCGTCCCAGGGCCTTTGAAAGTTATACACCAATAAATGATACTCTGGAGAATATCTTCATGGATGCGTATGAAGTCCTCCAGAATAAGATGCCACCTCCCAGAGAGTCGACAGAGAAAGAGCGTGAAACAGGGAAGTTTTGTCTCTTTCATCAGATTCACGGCCATTCGACAAATGAATGCCGTCACCTAAGAGATGTAATCGAAAGGCTGCTTCGAGAAGGAAAGCTAGATGAATACAGAGTAGCGCCCAGGGACAGGGGGCAAGCAGTGCAGGCCCCAAATCAGAACCAGAATCAACTTGCTGCTAGGCTGACTGCCCAGCAAATGGGAAAGAACATTGTTATCAATACCGTAATCGGAGGACTTTATCTCGCCGGGCATAGTTCCAAGGCATTGGATCAATACGTCAATGCAGCCAAACAACACCTCGAGGTAGGGGAGTGTAGCAACCCTGAGGATAGTATCCCGGTGAAGCAGCAAAAGATGATGACCGACGATGTCGTCTTCCGAGAACGAGAAAGCATTGGAGTCCATGCTCCGACAGAAGATCCATTTGTAATTACAGTACCTATTTGTCCAGCCACTGTCCATAAGGTTTTAGTGGACAACGGGAGTTCTGTCAACATTCTTTTCAAAAGGACATTTGACCAGATGAACCTCTAAATAAAAGACTTGAAGCCCTGCCAAGGATGGATCCATGGATTCAACGGAGCATCTACCGCTCCAATGGGTTATGTCGAGTTACCAGTTACACTTGGGGAAGGAGAACGCCAGAGAGTGAGAATCCTTCCCTTCGTGGTTTTGGATGTTGAATCGCCTTACAATGCCTTTTTGGGCCGACCGGCCCTCGCAAAGTTTAGAGCCTGTATAGCCCCCTAGTGCTTGTTATTGAAATTCCCCACAGAAGCTGGCATTGGTATCGTCAGAGGGGATCAAGTTGCTGCGCGAGCGTGTTATGTTGCCGAACTAAAGTTGCTTCGCAATGGAGGGGATATTGAAACTAAAGGCACCTCTCCCCCTTCGGGGGCGGAGACCTTATAGCAACCAAAGAGGATAGTCGTTGGAGAGTCACCCAGAGAGATGGCCTAGGATATAGATCCCAGAGAGGATCAAGAACCCAGGGGCAGAATGGCGACTCCCTACGAGACAACTGTGGATGTACCAATCGATGACAGTGACCCGGAGAAGGTCCTTAAGATTGGATCCCAGTTAAATCCGAATCTCGCTAAAGAATTGACGGATTTCTTAAAAAACAATTTGGATGTATTTGCTTGGACCCATGTGGACATGTGTGGGATATCCCCATCAATCATGAGCCATTCCTTAAGCATTGACCCAAAACATCCTCCAGTAAAGCAAAAAAGGCGAATGTTGGGCCCAGAGAGGTCCGCTGCCTTGAAAGAAGAAGTTGGAAAGCTAAAGAGTAATGGATTTATCAGAGACTCGACCTACCCAGACTGGATTTCGAATCCAGTCCTGGTAAAGAAGGCCAACGGGAAGTGGCGAACGTGTATCGACTTCTCGGATTTGAACAAAGCCTGTCCAAAAGATAGTTTCCCATTGCCCCGGATTGACCAGTTGGTAGACTCGACGGCAGGTCATGAGCTTCTCTCATTTATGGATGCTTATTCAGGATATAACCAGATTCCGATGCATGTTCCAGATCAAGAGCACACTAGTTTTATCACGGATCTGGGATTATATTGTTATGTGGTGATGCCCTTTGGCTTGAAGAATGCGGGCGCTACATATCAACGCTTAGTCAACAGAATGTTTTATAACCAGATCGAGAAAACAATGGAAGTGTACGTCGACGATATGTTGGTTAAGTCCAAGCAATCTTCTCAACACACTACTGACTTGGCAGAGATGTTCGGCATTCTTAGAAAGTACGGAATGAAACTCAACCCAACCAAATGTTCGTTCGGTGTTGCCTCTGGAAAATTCTGGGGATTCATCATCAGTTCCCGTGGTATTGAGATTAATCCAGACCAGATCGCGGCAATCAGAGACATTCAGGAACCTAGGCAAATTAGGGATGTGCAAAGCCTTGCCGGAAAAGTGGCCGCACTAAGCAGATTTATCTCCAGGGCTACGGATAAGTGCATCCCACTCTTCGAATTAATAAAGCGAGGAAAACGCCACTTCAAATGGACACCCGACTACGTAGAAGCGTTTCAGAATTTACTCAGGCACCTGGAGAAACCTCCGATATTATCTAAGCCAATAGATCACGAGGACTTATTCGTGTATTTGGCAGTGTCATCCCATGCGATCAGCTCAGCGTTGGTAAGGGAAGAGAATAAGGTCCAAAGACCTGTGTATTATGTGAGCAAAAAATTGACAGCAACAGAGCGTAATTATCCACGGATAGAAAAGTTGGCGTATAGTTTGTTGATCGCCTCTAGAAAGCTTCGACATTATTTTCAGGCACATCCTATCACCATATACACCGATCATCCACTCAAGCAAGTCCTATAGAGGCCAGAGGCATCTGGAAGATTACTTAAATGGAATATTGAGTTGAGTCAATTTGATTTGAACTTTCAGCCCAGACAATCGATTCGAGGGCAAGTGATAGCCGACTTCATAGCGGAGTTTACCGTAGCAGAGGAAGATATAGCCAATGAAGAGGACAATCCCTCAAAATTACTTTTCGATCCCAATGCCTGGGGATTGTATACTGATGGCGCTAGGAATGACAAAAGATCCGGCGCTGGGATAGTGCTTGAAACCCCCGAGAAACGATTGATAACCTATGCGATCCGAATGGAGTTTCATGCCACTAACAACGATTCCGAATATGAAGCTCTGATAGTCGGATTAAAGATTGCAAAGGAACTAGAAGTCACAAAGCTGAACATCTTCTACGACTCCAAGTTAGTTGTGAACCAAGTCACTGGAAAATTCCAAGCTAAAAGTGCAAGATTGATTTTATACTTAAAGAAAGTGAAAGAATTGCTGAACGATTTTGATCACTACAGCATATCTCATATTCCGCGTTCAGAGAATCAGCAGGCAGACAAGTTGGCAAAGATGGCTAGTTCCGACGATCCTGAAGTGACTGGGCTAGCCCCCGTTGAAGTACTTCGGTCCCCTAGCATAGATCAAATGGAAATCGACCTAGTACTAGAGACGGAACCAGAAAGGGAGTCCTGGATGACCCCTCTAAAGAATTTCCTGATGAATGGAACGCTTCCGACCAAGAAAAGCGAGAAGCGTAAAGTAATTCGTAAAGCCGCCCGATACGTTCTGCAAGGCGGAGTTCTTTACAGACAAGGGTTTTCAATGCCCCTCCTTCGGTGTGTAGCCCACGATGACATCAAACGTGTGCTGCAAGAAGTCCACGAAGGCGAATGTGGCGACCACACTGGAGGGAAAACTTTGGCAAAAAAGGTGTTGCGGCATGGTTATTTCTGGCCTACCATAAACAAGGATGCAGCAAGATATGCACGACGGTGTGATGCGTGCCAGAGATTTTCAAAGATACCTAGGGCACCTCCTAATCAGTTAAAAACGATGATGAGTCCATGGCCTTTCGCTATGTGGGGAATTGATATCATTGGAAGTCTCCCCATAGCAAGGGGCGGAGCAAAGTTCGCTATTGTGGCTGTAGATTATTTCACTAAGTGGGTCGAGGCTGAACCACTAACTACAATCACAACCAAACGAGTGATCAACTTTATCGTGAGAAACATCATCTGTCGATTTGGGGTTCCAAAGATTGTAATAACAGATAACGGAACTCAGTTCGATAGTGCTGAATTCAGAAACTTCTGCCAAAAATACCACATCGAGAATCGATACACCTCTGTGGCGCACCCGCAATCGAACGGACAAGTTGAAGCGGCAAATAAAGTAATTAAGTCCATTCTGAAAAGAAAAATGAAGCGGGCTAGAGCCATGTGGGCTGATGAATTGCCCTTGGCGTTGTGGTCCTACAAGACAACATATAAATCGGCAACAGGACACACCCCGTTCTCCCTTGCTTTTGGAACGGAAGCAGTCATCCCGGTTGAGATAAAGGTACCTTCTCACCTGGTGACTTATTATGATCCAATGACCAATAATGAATTGCTCCTTGAGTCCCTGGATATGATCGAAGAAAAGTGGGATGAAGCAGACCTGCGTGCCTTGAGATGCAAACAACAAGTCGCCCGATATTACAACAAAAAGGTTCGAGCCCAAAACTGGGAACCCAGAGACTTGGTTCTGAAACGTGTCTTCCCACCCCCAACTCTTATGGGGGCGAAGTGGGAAGGACCGTATTCCATTCTGAGCAAGCTTGATAATGGAACCTTCAAGCTGGCAACCGTAGATGGAAAGGAAATCCCCAGAGTGTGGAATGCCCAACATTTACGGCCATATTTAACATGAAAGTTTCAAATTTATTCTTTTGCTTTGTTAAAAAACCATGTACAAGGCATGACTTGCCTAGAATAGTCTGATTCCTTAAAGCAAAAGATTATAAAGTGGACGTAGGTCATGATTCGACCGAACCACTATAAAATATTGTGTGTCATTTACTTTACCTTTATTGCATCTTTATTTATCTGCCTATTTTTATGGAAATCAAAAGAATAATGCAGGTACCCGAAGTCTGTTGCCAACCGTTCCTCCCGTAGACTGTTTGGGGGAACTCGAAGCCTCGGCAAGAGCTCCAACTGCTTGTCCGACTGGTTTCAATCCTCGGAGCTTGGATTAAAATATACACCTAGGACGAGTTTGATGAACATACATGATTGCAGACTGCTTGATCCGTGACTCTAACTCTCCAGAATAGAGAGAGAGTATAAAGGACGCGAAGATGACGTCCACGAAACATGGCAGTGTACCATGATCGGAGCCGCCTGAGCAAAAGTTTAACCTCGGCGACTGCCAGGAGAATATAAAAGCATCTCTGATTTAGCGCTGAGGAAGAGCTCCTTCCCCGCTGAAGGATCGGGGAGCGAATGGATCGTTGATCTCGAACTCTAACTCTCCAGAGAGAGAGAGAGAGTATAAAAGCATCTCCGATTGAGCGCTGAGAAAGAGCTCCTTCCCCGCTGAAGGATCGGGGAGCGAATGGATCGTTGAGCTCGAACTCTAACTCTCCAGAGAGAGAGAGTATAAAAGCGTCTCCGATTGAGCGCTGAGAAAGAGCTCCTTCCCCGCTGAAGGATCGGGGAGCGAATGGATCGCTGAGCTCGAACTCTAACTCTCCAGAGAGAGAGAGAGTATAAAAGCGTCTCCGATTGAGCGCTGAGAAAGAACTTCTTCCCTGCTAAAGGATCGGGGACCGACTGAACTACTGAATTCAAACTCTAACCTTGGCAACCGTCAAGAGAGTATAAAGAAGTCTATGATTAAGCACTGACAAAGGTGCCAAAAATTCGGTACCATACGAACAGTCATCCAATGAAATCTTCTAAGTCCCCCATATTCAGAAATAGGGGGCAACCTACCGAAAAAACTAACCAATCCTTAGTAAACCCTAGTCAGGTGCTATGATAACAACTGACTGGGGGCACATATACTCATACACATATACTGAACTTTAATACAGCAACGCAGCACGAAAATTTTTCTTTCTGTTGTTTGACTGACTTGTAGTTAGATGGCCTATGACTAAACATGGAAAATTTATTTGAATACAGGTACGTAAGGATGCAAAAAGAAATAAACCTTCATTTATATACTGTGAACCAACAAAGTGAAAAACAGCCTAGAAAAGAAAGTGAGGGCCAGTCTCACAATTACACTCCCTGGCCAGTGGAAAACCTAAAGACAAAATATCAACAAACATCCTATTTACGCTTTGGCCTCTTCTCTTGCTTCTGCCTCTCCAGCCTCGCCTTGTCGGCATCAGATGGATCCCCTTTCTTCCTCTTCCTTTTGTCTATGAGGGGAACATCCGACTCCTCTGAAGATTCCTCTTCCACCTCTTTTCTCTTACTTTTACCAGAGAGGGAAGCCGGGAAGTCATCGGGGTTTGCAAAGTGAAACTGTCGGCTGATGGATTTGGGCTGAATCTTCACAATCATCCCAGTTTTGGGATCGAATTCTGCAAGAGGGACTACGTCCAAAGCCTCATCTCCCGCCTTCTTCGAAGCCAACTCTTTCTCCTGTCTGGCTTTTCGGCTGGCCAAGGTTTCCTCGTCATCATCGTCGACCTTTTTGGCACCGACAATGTCTTCTTCATCATCTACATGGCGTCCATCCATGTCTTTCAAGGCTTCGATGGTCTCAGCATCTTTGGGTACATCAGTGCTAGGTGCCTGGATGCTTCTTTCTGCTGTTGTGACCTCGGCCTGCTTTGATACATCAATATCAGCACCTGGCAAGACAACCTCCTTCTCCACTTCCTTTTCTTTTTCAGCACACTTGTCGACGGGCTCGCCACCTGTATCAGGAGGAACACACATTACTGATCCAATTGATTGTTCTACCAGACGACGATGATTCACGATTGCTTTGACAAATTGTGGGGAAGAGGGAGAAATACCTTCAGCAGATGCTCCTTCTTGAGTAGTTGCAGAGGCTCCAATGACCATGGGAGTTCGACCCAAAGGGATCAATGGATCATCGGGATGGTATTCCTCAACCCCGGAGGTCTTGGGCTCCACAGCCGAACTCGAGCCCTCATCAGCTTTGCCTTTACCCTTAGCCAGGGCCCTCTCCTTTTCCATCTCCGCTAGAATCAAGCGACGACCCTCTGCTAGGTCCTCAGGCTCATTGTCCCTTAAGATGCTCTTCATCAACTCATCCTCATCGATTTCATCGACCCCCAATCTATGTTTTTCACCCTCCACAATGGCATCCCATAAATTGGCAAAGTAACATGGTAATCCGGGATCCACGAGATGTTGCGAGTTTTGAGAACCTGGCCAAGGAAATCAAAAATCATCTCTTCAAACCCCTCAATCTCCTTCTCTCTTGCGAGGAGCTTGTTGTTAGAAGCAGTGGCCAATTCGATGGCACTTTCAACGTTCTTTTCGGCAAGAGTTGCCCGTCTCTCCGCATCCGAGACCTGGTCATTTAAAATCACCTTTTCTGCTTTAGCCAAAGCCAAACTTTCTTTTAAATTTGCCTTTTCTGCCTCCCAAGCGGCTCTCTCAGCTTCAAAATGGCCTTGTACTGTTTTCAACTCGATGTTGGCCATTTTGAGATCTTCAACCTCCTTCTTTAAGGCCATTTTTTCTTGGCTATTGGAGTCAAGTTCCGAATGGAAGCGCTGCTTAGCATTTTCTAATTCAATCTTATAATTTTCAACGTCCCTCCGTGCTAAAGCAAGCTGGGATTGAGCATCTTCCAGGTCCTTCTCCATCTTGGTCCTGGCCCTCTCATTGTTCTCGAGTTTCGCCTTGGTCTGTGTGCTTCTATTTCAAGCAATCGAATGACTTCAGAAAGGTTAAAGGCATGTTTTTTCATCATCTCATATTGCCTGGCAACATGGCGGATATGCCCGACAACTTCGCTATCCCAGTTCTTGGGGACCGGTTCTAGGGCTGGAACAAATGTCATCCGGTCAAAGAATATGTCTGGGAATTGTTCCCAAAGCTTTTCCAGCCTGCCTTGAATCTCGGGACCATGCATGTAATCCCGTGACCCTGGAGCAGCCAACTCTGGCTGGCTGGAGGGGACGATGTCACTCCTCTCCTTTTCAGATTCTTTGGATGCATCCTTGTCCTTATCTTTAGATTCTTGATGCCTTTTTGACGACCGGCTGTGGGAAGGTGCACTCTTTGGAGGAGTAACTCTTTAGGAAGTTTCTTTCCCCTTGTAGGAACTGTCGGGTAGCTGGAAGGTTTGGTAGAGGTCGATTTTGGTGGAGATCGAGGTTGCGAGGAAGTCGGCCTGTGAGAAGGACCGCGAGAGCGCTCAGTATCCGGACGAAGGCTGGGTGTGCCCTCACGAAGAGAACGATACGAGTAAGATTTCCTGCGGGACATCGTTCCTACAAAAAAGAAAAGATCATATTAAAACTTTAAATACCCACGATGTAAGAGTACAAGGTCAGATATTGTGTGTGATGTGTGCATCCCATATAATTCCCCCTAACAGACCCGGGCCTGAAGGCAGGCTCATCTGACCAGTTTCTCGTCCTCTAGTTGGAGCGATGGTCTCTTCAGAAGCAGTGAAGAAAGGCCCATCTTCAAAGTCCTTCTTTGTATATACATCATCGGGTAGAGGGATTTTATTCAACTCGTCAAATAACCGCTCTTCTGTCAAATCATCGGGAGCAACAGTTTCGATTGGAGCAGAAATAGGAATTTCCTTGGACACGTCACCGCGGACCTCATCCCCTCTGTATATGTTCAGGTCTTCATCGTCTTGGATGACTATCGGAGAAGGACTCTTGCGAAATTTAGTTGTTTCTATCGCTTGTGAAGTTCCCTCTCCCTCTGTTGGGGGCACGTACTTATAAGGTTTGCCGCCAGTGCCAAGTCCAAATCTTCTGTCCAGAAGACGATGCTTATGAAGATTGTCATCAATAATGCATTTTTTGATCCTTAGAAAGTCGGATCTGCTTTGTAAAAGAATGGATAATCGATTGTTGTATAGAGGACCCTCCGTTTTCGGGAAGACATGATCTGTTTGAGACAAAGAAAAAGGGGGGAGAATGTTAACGCCTAAACTTCTTGAACAAGATATTCGATTAGAAGCTTAAAAGTTTACTTGATTTGAGCCATCTTCGTGAGCATCCGGCCTGTTTTCTTATATAAAACCAATCAGACTTAGGATCCCCTATATTGCTATATCCATCGTATAGGACCTTCCTGTTTTCCACCGATTCAAAGAAAGAGAAATTTGGAGTTGCCGAAGAACGGTGCTTGAAAAGAAAGAAGAATGTCAAATCTCTGAATTTAAGTTCGGCATGTAAGATCTCCGCGTATGCAATGTATAGGGTATATAGTGATGCGTAGGCGTTCGGATGAAATTGCATCGGAGCAATTCCCAGTCGTCTTAAAGTTTCGATGGCGATCGGAGGGAACGGAGGAATAGCTCCTACCAAGCACATGGTTCGGCTGATCGCCATATATCCTTCCGGAGCTAGGTGGGGTCTATCTTCTCTTCCGAGCGTCAAGACATCATCCCAAGGAATCCCGTGCCTCAAGCAGATTCTTTTAAGCTTTATATCGTCGAGCTTAGACGCTAAAGAATCAGAAAATTTATCTATCCCGAGCGCCCCAGGAATCTCATCGGGGGCTCGCCCATCTATCTCAGAATCGTCGCTAGACGAAGTACTTTCGGACGGATCTGATTCCGTGGCCTCGTACTCAGATCCAGAATCTTCACCTCCTGGATTAGTGGGAGGAATCTCGGGGTTGTATTTCTCAGGAACCTCGGATTCCGCTTCTGTTGCGGATCTTGAAGAAGAGTGATTATTCGACATTACTGCTAGGACGAGAAAACATGAACAATTCCATTAATACTACCCGATCCCCGTGTGTGCAAGTGTCGGTGTGTGTACTTGTGTGTGCATTGAAAATAAAGCATGAAAGCAATCGAGATCATCAAAATATTAGTCGTCATATGCAGCCGAATTATGTAGTCATTTAGTCCAGAAAGTCCAACATCAGGGCCCTAGCCTAACTGTTCAGAATTTTATGGTGACAAGGCGTCGATTAAAGTTTGAAATTTCTTCGCATCGTCAACTATGAGTCGGATCGCAAGGCAGAGGGATCGCCCCCTTTCGGATCGCAAGGCAGAGGGATCGCCCCCATCGAATCGCAGGGCAAAGGGATCGCTCCTTCACGAATCGTTGCAGCCCCCACGATACGCGCCTTTGCTGTCACCACGATCTTCCGTCTCGCCACTCGCCTTCATCTTCTCCTCTCTTTGCCCACGATCCGAACCGGCCTTCCCTCTTCTTCTTCCTCCTTCGTTTTCCTCCTCTCCTTTCCATCCTCGAACTCCGAGCTCTACGCCAGTCAGCCATGGCGTTTTGATGAGTCCTTCAGAAAATCGCAAATTTCCGTCGTTTCTCCCTCAAATTAGTCGAAAAAGTTCATGAAAGAGCAGCGTTCACGAATTAGAATGCTTTTTGTGGAGTTACCTTTCTAAAAATTGAGGAAATGCTCGGATTTTCGAAGGTTTGAAAAGCTTGGGTTCGTTCTTCGACAGTGCAGGCGAAACGATACGGCAGAAAGAAAGAAGAAGGAAAGTGAAAAGGGGAGGGTCGGCTTATATAGGCAAAGAGGGCGACCGTTTGTCTCCCCTTCTTTGTCCTATTCGATCCACGAAAGACCGGCGGGCCGCGAACCAAAAGCCCACCACGACTCGAGGAGGAGCCTGATTCGTTCCGAGGCCCAAGTGCACACCCAAGAATGGAACGAATGTCTCGCTAACGGACCGCGACTCGAGCCCGCGATACGAATCGATAAATTCAGGAATGAGGATTCTGAAAAATCCCAGAAAGAGAATCGTTCTCTGATCCGCGACTCGTTGAGAATAGACGATTCTATAGCTTCGAAGCATGTTCCATCATCGATAAAACATACTTCGAGGGGGCAAAATGTTGGCTCGCTTTTTGACCAAGCCACTCAGGATCATTCATAAGAAGAAAGCATGAAACCACATTCTCTAAGAATATGAAGGAATGGATCGCATCATCGACTCACCCGATGACGGATCGCACGCTATCGACTCGCCCACCATCAGATCGCGTCTCGACGGATCGCCCCTATTTCATCAGCGAAACGACACCTCTATGCGATCCGATCCATGCATATGTTGTTTCCCAGTATTGATCGATCCGATCTCCTGATGCGTGGCGAACCCTCTGACCCGTTCAAGCGTGAGCTAGTCTTCAGCGATCCGAGACGCACAGATCTAGCGACACGTGTCCCTAACCGTCATTTGGACCAATTCTCCCCATCTGCACGATCCGATTTTCAAGCAGATCGCGACACCTGTCCACAACGGCTAATTTGACTATTTCCTCAACGGTGGCGATGCGATCCGATGTTCTCGGGATTCGTGCCACGTGTAACCACGACCCACCTGACAAAATCAGCTATAAATAGCCCGGAGCTTGGCATTTTTTGGGATCTTTTTGGCAATATTGAGTACTGAATCCGCCATTATTGTCAAAATACTAGAGTGTTGAGAGAAATCCTTGATTGTATTAGCTTTCAAAGTATAATCAATAATATATAAAGTGGACGTAGGCTCGTTAACGCCGAACCACTATAAATTCTGTGTGTTATTTCCTTTTTCCTCATTTTTCAGTTGAAACTCTATAAGCTTCAGAACAATTTGGGTGTTAGGTCCAAATTTTGATCTAACAGTTCCATTCTTCCGCTGGTAAGAATAAATCAATGATAATTTATTCATTATAATATAGTATGATAATTTATTCTAACTAATATTTTGTTCTTTTTTTTTTTTAGTATTTTCTATGTGAACATGTGGATATACTTAAGCCAAGAAAAGACTGGATAAGCGAGGCTCCAAGATTTGCAAAATGGTCGCTTAACTTGATGAAAAACAATGTGTCAAAGGAAATCCTAGCCAATATGGATGGTAAAAAGGTATGATAATATTTTATTTTGTTAAAATTTTAATAATGCAACTTGTTTTGTAATTTTTTGTTTAATACACGAAACACAGTAGTTAACACTAATTAATGTAAATGTTTTTCTCCTAGCATTATTTTAATTTTTTTTTGATTACAAAAAGTTGTTCAAAAAATGCTTAGCTTCTAAAAGCATTTTGATATTTAGTTGACCAGTCGACATGCTATTACAAAAATGCTAACCTCGCCTATTATTTTGATTTTTTTTATTTAAGCAATTTGCTGTTAATAAAATGCTAGACTATCCTACCATTATAATAATTTTTCTACATAAACAAAACACTGTAAGTGAAATGCTAATTCTCCTAGCATAATGAAGTTTTTTTTTTTGGATTACGAAAAGTTGTTCAAAAAATGCTTAGCTTCTAAAAGTATTTTGATTTTTAGTCGACCAGTCGACATGCTATTACAAAAATGCTAACCTCTCCTATCATTTTGATTTTTTTTATTTAAGCAATTTGTTGTTAATAAAATGCTAGACTATCCTACCATTATAATAATTTTTTACATAAACAGAACACTATTAGTGAAATGCTAATTCTCCTAGCATAATGAAGTATTTTTTTTGGATTACAAAAAGTTGTTCAAAATATGCTTAGCTTCTAAAAGTATTTTAATTTTTATTCAACCAGTCGACATGCTATTACAAAAATGCTAACCTCTCCTATCATTTTGATTTTTTTTATTTAAGCAATTTGCTGTTAATAAAATGCTAGACTATCCTACCATTATAATAATTTTTCTACATAAACAATACACTGTAAGTGAAATGCTAACTCTCGTAGCATAATGAAGTTTTTTTTTTTTTGATTACAAAAAATTGTTCAAAAAATGCTTAGCTTCTAAAAGCATTTTGATTTTTAGTCGACCAGTCGACATGCTATTACAAAAATGCTAAACTCTCCTATCATTTTGATTTTTTTTATTTAAGCAGTTTGTTGTTAATAAAATGCTAGTTTATCCTACCATTATAATAATTTTTTACATAAACAGAACACGGTCAGTGAAATTCTAATTCTCCTAGCATAATGAAGTTTTTTTTTTGGATTACAAAAAGTTGTTCAAAAAATGCTTAGCTTCTAAAAGCATTTTAATTTTTAGCCAACCAGTTGACATGCAATTACAAAAATGCTAACCTCTCCTATCATTTTGATTTTTTTTATTTAAGCAATTTGCTGTTAATAAAATGGTAGACTATCCTACCATTATAATAATTTTCTACATAAACAAAACACTGTAAGTGAAATGCTAATTCTCCTAGCATAATAATTTTTTTTTTTTACTTACAAAAAGTTGTTCAAAAAATGCTTAGCTTCTAAAAGCATTTTGATTTTTAGTCAACCAGTCGACAAGCTATTTCAAAAATGCTAACCTCTCCTATCATTTTGATTTTTTTTATTTAAGCAATTTCCTGTTAATAAAATGCTAAACCATCGTACCATTATAACAATTTTTTACATAAACAGAACACTGTCAGTGAAATGCTAATCCTCCTAGCATTATTATTTTTTTTGTGTGATTAATATGGTTATTGGAAAATATTAAATTCTGGTAGCATTTTAACAATGCACTTAGTTTTGTAACAATCCCTTTACCACTCAAAACTTAGTAATCGTATTTCAGTAAGTAATTATATATTTTTTCATGTGCACATATTAATATACTAGAACATCCTAGCACTTCAAAATATTATAAATGATATATGAATTTATGACTGAAAAATTCTTATGTTCGCCTATTACAGATTTCACTTGGAATTAAGAAAATAACATCTAAAAAGAAGATGTTACTTGATGAATCGAGGAACAAAGCACTTATGCAAACAAAAGAGATTACAAGTGAAGGTGAAGATGAAGAGTTAGGAGTTGATGAAAAAGACAGGCAAATCGAAATGCAAAATTTCCAAATTAGACAATTAGAAAAAAAATTGAAGGATGTGAAAACAAAGTTGGAGGAAGAAAAGCAGCTAAGGAAAAAAAGAGAAGAAGAATTACTTCAAAAAGAAAAAGAAATTAGCATGCTAAAATCAGTGCTAAAAGAATCTGATAAGGAACAGCGAAATCTGATTGTTCAGAAGTTTATAGAGCAACTTACCACTCCTTCTCTCGACCTTCTAACCACACCAGATAATGCGACTCAGGAAGATAACAAGACTCAAGAAGATAATGAGACTCAGGAAGAGTACAAAAAAGTGGAAAACAAATAAGAGAAGGATGTAAGAAGAAGAAGCCAGCGGCTTCAAAAAGTAACACCAAGTTCAATGATTGAAAGATTAAAATGGAAAAAGAGGAAGCCAAAAGTTGATTCTCAATTTCAGTATAAAGTAGTACACCGCAAAAAAACCAAATACGATGAAAAAGACAGTGGAATGGTGGAGGAAAAAAATGATGAAATAGAAAATGAGAATGAAGAAGAAAGTGAAGAGAATAAAAGAGAAGATAAAACACATGATGAAGAGAATGAAGATGAAGGTGAAGAAGAGGACAATAAAAAAGATGTAACCGATGGTGAAGTAAATATTGAAAATACAAGCAATGAAGATGAGGATGAATATGAAGATGAAGCTGAGGATGAAGATGGAAGTGACGAAAGTTATACAAAATTCGAAGAAACTGAAAAAGAAAAAGAACTGGTCGAAGAAGAGAAAGAAGAATCCAATACAAATGATGAAGCTCAAGATGTAGAACCTATGGATGTTGACAAATATTCTCCAAGAAAGAAAGTATATCGCCAAAGAGATATTTTAAAGAGTCCGATATTACAACTCCTAGATACTCACAAACAAAACACAATCAGGGCATTCTTCGCATGCGCAGACAAAACAAAGTAAGTTTTTTGTACTCGTTAAAATCTGAATTTCTTTAAATGAATTTGTGATATTTTAATATTTTTAAATTAAAATATAAATATAGCACGATAGCATGGCAAAATGATGATACTGGAAGAGGAGGGATAACAATTGTACAGTCCATGCTAGAAGAACTGCTATTTGAAGAATTTACAGATGGTCAGGTAAATGTAAATTGTAATAGGTATTTTTTTAATTATTAAGCAATATTCTGTTCCTAAGATGCTAACTTGTAGCATTATGATTGTTATTTTTTAAAATTCTAGCCTTCACTAGCATTTTGGAATTTTTTTTATAAACCATTATGTTGTTCCAAAAAGACTTTTTTCCGCTACCATTATGATCAATTTTTAAATAAACAACAATGTTCGTGAAATGCTAATTCTCCTAGCATTATGATTTTTTTTTAATAACATGGTGATTGAAAAATACTAAATTCTGCTAGCTTTATAATGAAATTTATGATAATACAAAATGTTGTTCAAAAAATGCTAGCTTCTACCAACATTTTGATTTTTAATTGGGTAGTCAACATGCTATTACAAAAATGATAAACTCTCCTATCATTTTGATTTTTATATCAGACAACATACTGGTAATAAAATGCTATCTGCCCCTAGCATTATTTATATACAATGCAACATCCTGGTAACAAATTTAGATAGAAGCAAATTTCATGTTAAAATAATATACTAAGCTAACATTATTTTTATAATGCAGGTTATTGACTGGTTTACTTCAAATGCAAAAACATATGAACACAACTACATATTCAGTACAATCATGACGGTAAACAAAACTTTTACTTTAAAATTGTAAATATCAGAAACAAATTAATATTTTTAAGTGGAAAATGGGCTGGAGGACAAACTTTTAAATTTTTTTGGCCCAAAAAATGCGGTTCAGATATTTTCACGTAAAGGCCAAACTTCAGCTTATTTTTAGACCTAAGTGAATAATGCTACGTTTTTAATTTTCTCCTTCCCTCTTTCGATTTTCTTTCAATTCAAATGGAAATTCGAATCTTTCACTGATTACGTGCATTTTATATCGTTAATTGGATTATTTCGATTCTTTTATTAAATCGATCTCAGCAGGTAATTTTACCCTAATTTAGGTTTTTATTTTGGATCGATTCGATCTATTATTTACTGTTTTTTTTTGTTATGTTTTGTTGATCTTATTTTCTTATGAATTTACAGGTTATTTGCGTCATGTCTAATTTGATTTTAATCGGTAGAGAAGAACAAGGGTATGTATTTGAAGACGATGTTATGATTTTTTAGATTTTAATGCTATGTGCATTTAGCATTTTCTTGCTGTTTAATATTTATTTTGACTGTACATGGTTTTTTGACATCTTATAATATCATTTGTTATTTATATCTGAATTTGTATAATTTTTGGCAGGAGCAGTCTTGGGAATAGCATTTTAGTTTTATTTTTACTTGATGAGTGTAGTTACTCTATTCGACTGGACATGAGTTGTTCTTTACTTGCTGTTAAGAATAGCATATGTGAATATTGGACACATCTTACTCCTAGTTCTATTGAAATGTCATATAATTTGGAAAGTAAGATTATCACGGTTGATATTGATTCGGATTTGCATACGATATTGTGCTTTGAAATTTATAAGAAGAATCCTTTTTTTGTTTTCACTGTTAAGTTGTGCCATCGTGCTCTGGAGCTCAATGTTGACAGTGATTTTTCTGTAAATTCTAATCAGTGGAGTATTTCAGTTTGTTTTGGTTCTTATAGCATCAAGGCTTCTGGTGAATCAAGTTCTTATTTGAAAGATATTATGAAGAAAGGGTTTCAGTTGAATCTTATGGATTTTATTGGTTATTGTTTTAGTGGTGCTGAAGATTTTAGGGAGTTTCTAATGGCTTATCAATTAAAAGAAGGACATGAATTGATTTTTGTTAAAAACTGTCCTGAAAGAATATCTGTCATATGCTCTTGGAATAAGGAAGGTTGTAAATTCAATTTAAATGCTTCTTCGGATCCTATACAGCCTCTTCGTTTCTTTATTAGAACTTACAACTTTGAACATTCGTGTGGTGCTGGATTAAGGGATGTTAAGAAAGTCCAAATTTCTAGTAAATTTATTAAATCTTTGATTATTGATCAAATTAGAGATGTCCCTATGAAGAAGCCGAAAGATATTATCACTGAATTTAGAAGAGAGTTTAATTTTGATCTTTCTTATTATTTTGCATACTCCGGAAAACAATTGGCTTTGAAGGAAATTTATGGAGATGATGCTATGTCATACAATGAATTAAATTGGTATTTGGAGACTTTGAAGAAAACTAATCCAGGAAGTTATGTTGCTTTGGATGTTGATCCGTCGAGTCAGCAATTTGAAAGAGTTTGTATTGGATTTAATGCTTGCTTAGTTGGTTTTCGACATTGTCGTCCTCTTATATTTCTAGATGCAGCATTTTTAAAGGGTAGACCAGAAGTTTTATTAGCAGCCACTGCAAAAAATGGAAACCAAGGTTTGAGTTTTGGTCTTTGTCTTTTATTTTTTTAATTTGTTTAGTATTTTGTTTTTGAATTCTTTATTATGCGATTTTTGGTGAAGTTCGTGTATTTTATTGGAAGAATATTGTTACTGAAAAATATTGTAACTGAAAAGTATTTCTTTACAAAAAAAATCTACTTGTTGCCTTCAGTTGATGATATATCCTTGGCTGCTCTGGAATTGACAATAGGCTTTTCATGCTGTATAACAATATAACATTAGGTTTCGTTCACTGTAATAGGTTTGGGTTTGTAACTAATTAATGCATGTTGGCATGCATGCTACAATCCCCATTAGAGGCTGCCTTTCATTGGTGTAAGGCTGCCGTACATGCTGTACATTTCTGTGCCAGGGCTACTAGCTAGTGTGACGGCCCAGGAGCCATTATATGGATAACATATTGCATATATTTTTAACACTGAATATTGCATTTCATTTGCATTATATTTGATAATGCTAATCTAGTTAGCATTTTTTGTTCATAGTTGTACAAATTCAATTTTCAAACAGATATTGAAATACTGGATGTTCTGTTTTCTTATTTTACTACTGCATTTTTTGTTTGTTTAATACTATGGAATACATAATGCTGGGTTTTTTTTTCATTGTATTGTATATTATTGCTTTTTTTCTATGCATTCATGAAATATATTATAACAGTTTGCATTAGCATTTTAATCTTTGTTTCTTATAAGAGTGTATTAAAAAAAATCACTGCTGTGAATTTGAAGTACATTAAGTTTTTTTTTTTTAGAATTTTTCCTCTGTGTATTATATTGCTTATTTTGTTTCCCTTTTGCTTTGTCTGTTATTCTGTGCGTCTGTGTTGTTCTTTTTTTTTTTTTTTTTTTTGAGAGAGAGAGATTGACATAGAAATATTATAAGACTATTTTTTTCCTATTTATTTAGCAGTGGCAATACTAAAGTATATGATACTCTTTTTCCTTTAGCAAATTTTTTTGTTTATCATATTGTTTCATTTTTTTTTCTATTTGCTTCATTAATTTGGTCATGAAATTCATTATGCTAGGTTACATTAGCATTTTTAAATCCTTGTGTACTGTATGACTCCTGTGTATCATATGACTGCAATTTTATCATACTTGTTTCTTAGTTTTCATCCAAAGATACATTATGCTTTTTTGCTTTACCCTTTTTTGTTCTACTTCATATCGCTGCTTTTTTTTTATTTATTTCAGTGATTTATTCATGACATATATTATTATAGTTTACTTTAGCATTTTTTAATTCCATATAGCATGGTATATGTAAGAAATTGAATTGATTTATATTTTGTATATAGTTATGGTATATCAGTTTTTTTTTCTATGTTAGCATTTTAATTTGTATTGCATTTTTTCAGGTTTCTTTCCACTAGCTATGGGAGTCGTCTCACATGAAAATGAATCAAATTGGACTTGGTTTTTAGAGAATCTTAAAGAGATGCTTCATGAAGATCGTGAATTAGTTTTTATGTCTGATCGTCAATGGGGTTTGCTCTTAGGTGTTCTGAAAGTGTTTCTATCTTCTTTTCATAGTTATTGCACATTTCATATGGAGCAAAATATTGGTTCAGTGGTTAAAGCTTGCAAGGGTGATACATCAATTGTTGATTTGTTTAAACTTATAACTCGAGCTTCCAATCTATCAGATTTTGAACGTTTTATGTTAAAATTTAAAGAAATTGGAGGTGTTGCCGCAATCAACTTCCTTAAAGATAAACCTTTAAAACATTGGGCAGATTTGTTTTTTCAAGGTAGAAGGTATGGAGAATATTCTTCTAATGTGGCTGAGAGCTTTAACTCTTAGATTGTGGATGATAGGTTTATGTCGATTACCTCTTGTCTAGATGGAATTCGAGTGAAAGTAATGGAACAAATGGCAAAGCGAAGGGAAGAATGCCATAAGTGGACTACTGTTTTATGTCCAGTCATGGAGCAACGATTGTCAAAGTTAGTTAAAGATGGGTTTGGATGGAATGCATATAGGTCTAATGAAAATATTTTTGAAGTTAGATCTCCTATTTCACATCATGTTGATCTTGAAAAAAGATTGTGTAGCTGTAATCAGTGGAAAGTTACCGGTCTTCCATGTGCACATGCTGTTAAGTGTTTGAATAAATCAAGGCTATCGGTATATGAATTTGTGGAATATTATTTTACAGCTAATGCTTTTAGAGCTAGTTATACACATGCTATTAATCCTATTCCAACTGTCGGTAAGCCAATTGTTACTGAAGATGAAATTGTAATTAGACCGCCTAAAGAAATTCGAGGTGCTGGAAGACCTTGTACTAAAAGACATGGTGGCTTTTCTTATTCTCAAAATAAGCGGAATAAATGCAGCAAGTGTGATCAAGTTGGACATAACAAGAGGAATTGTCAAGCTTCAAAGAAGATTTAAATTTGAATTTTATTTTTCAGTTTTTTTTCCATTGGATACATTACTATATACTTAGTATGTTGTTACTTTTTATTGGTTATTGGGACATGTTGAGTTGTTATACTTGATATAAATCTAACTTGTATTTCTGCTTTCATTTTATGTTTTGTGTTTTTTTTTTTAAATTAGGAAGTGTTGTGTCTGTGGTTGCTGGCATTTTATCACTTGTTATTATTTACATCAATTAAACAGTATAATGCTATATTAATTTAGCATTTTGTTATGTATATTGTAAAAGTAATTGGCTGATTAGATTATTAGCTGTATAAAGTAAAAGTGGTTCGGTAACTTTATTAATATAAATTTAACTTGTATTTGTGAAACTTATGTGGTTGCTTTTTTTTTGCATATTTTGTGTAAAATATGCACTGTAGTGTTTGTGATTGTTGGTATTTTTTTATCTGCTATTTTCTATATCATTTATAAAGACTAATGCCACATTTATGTGTTTGCTTTCATTTATTTTGTTTTATGTATTTTATTTGTAAAGCATGCATAGTTATGTTTGTTGTTTGTGGCATGTTTTTACCAGCTATTTTCAACATTAATTCTACAGACTAATGCTATATTGATTTAGTGTTTTGTTCTGTATGATGTTAAACTGATTGACCTATTTGATTAGTAGTTGTGTAATAATAAACTATGTGATGCTACTTTATGTGTTATTTGGGTAATGTCGTATGCTATTTCAATATAGCATTTTCTGCTAATTAATTTTTGAAATATAGCTAATTTCTAAAACAATTATATTATGGTAATTGAAGCTAAAGCATATAATTATGTACATTATAACTATGCATCCAGAAGACTTTTACGTGTCATAGGTATCTGATTAGGACTTGTGTCAGGATGTGTTTTACGTGTCATTGTATCTGTTTGGTTAAATAATCCCTACTAGGTCCAGAATCATTGCTGGAGTACCCGATTAAGTCTTGCATCCAAAAGTCTTTTGCGTTTCATAGGTACCTGATTAGGCCTTATGTTTGAATATGTTTTATGTATCATGGGTACTCGCTCGGTTAAGCAATCCATACTGGGTGCAGAATCGTTGCTGAACGACCCGATTAGGCCTTTTGTCTGGAAGTTTTTTACATGTCATAGGTACCCGATTAGGCCTTGTGTCTGAATGTGTTTTACGTATCATGGGTACCCACTCGGTTAAACAATCCCTACTGGGTGCAGAATCGTTGCTGAACGACCCGATTAGGCCTTGTGTTCGGAAGCTTTTTATGTGTCATAGGTACCCGATTAGGCCTTATGTTTAAATGTCGTTTACGTGTCATGGTTACCCGCTTGGTTAAACAAACCCTACTGGGTGCAAAATCATTGCTGGAGTACCCGATTAGGCCTTGCATCTAGAAGTCTTTTACGTGTCATAGGTACCCGATTAGGCCTTGGGTGCGGATGTGTTTTACGTGTCATTGTAACTGCTCGGTTAAGCAATCCATACTGGGTGTAGAATCATTGTTGAACGACTCGATTAGGCCTTGCATCTAGAAGCTTTTTACATGTCATAGGTACCCGATTAGGCCTTATGTCTGAATGTCTTTTACGTATCATGGGTACCCGCTCGGTTAATCAATCCCTACTGGGTGCAGAATTGTTGCTGAACGACCCGATTAGGCCTTGCGTTCGGAAGATTTTTATGTGTCATAGGTACCCGATTAGGCCTTGTGTCTAAATATCGTTTACGTGTCATGGGTACATTCTTGGTTAAACAATCCCTATTGGGTGCAGAATCATTGCTGGAGTACCCGATTAGGACTTATGTTCAGAAGCTTTTTACATGTCATAGGTACCCGATTAGGCCTTGGGTGCGGATGTGTTTTACGTGTCATTGTACCCGCTCAGTTAAGCAATCCATACTGGGTGCAGAATCGTTGCTGAACGACCCGATTAGGCCTTTCTTCCGGAAGCTTTTTACATGTCATAGGTACCCGATTAGGCCTTGTGTCTGAATGTCTTTTATGTATCATGGGTATCCGCTCGGTTAAACAATCCCTACTGGGTGCAGAATCGTTGCTGAACGACACGATTAAGCCATGCGTTCGAAAGCTTTTTATGTGTTATAGGTACCCGATTAGGCCTTGTGTCTAAATGTGTTTCATGTGTCATGCATACCCGCTCGGTTAAACAATCCCTACTGGGTGTAGAATCATTGCTGGAGTACCTGATTAAGCCTTGCATTTAGAAGTCTTTTACATGTCACAGGTACATGATTAGGCCTTGGGTGTGGATGTGTTTTACGTGTCATTGTACCCGCTCGGTTAAGCAATCCATACTGGGTGCAGAATCGTTGCTGAATGACCCGATTAGGCCTTTCGCCCGGAAGCTTTTTACATGTCATAGGTACCCGATTAGGCCTTGTGTCTGAATGTCTTTTACGTATCATGGGTACCCGCCCGGTTAAACAATTCCTACTAGGTGCAGAATCGTTGCTGAACGACTCGATTAGGCCTTGTGTTCGGAAGCTTTTTATGTGTCATAGGTGTCTGATTAGGCCTTGTGTCTAAATGTCGTTTACGTGTCATGGGTACCCGCTCGGTTAAACAATCCCTATTGGGTGCAGAATCATTGCTGGTGTACCCGATTATGCCATGCATCTAGAAGTCTTTTACGTGTCATAAGTACCCGATTAGGCCTTGGTTGCGGATGTGTTTTACGTGTCATTATACCCGCTCGGTTAAGCAATCCATACTGGGTGCAGAATCGTTGTTGAACGACTCGATTAGGCCTTGCATCTAGAAGCTTTTTACATGTCATAGTTACCTGATTAAGCCTTGTGTCTGAATGCCTTTTACGTATCATGGGTACCCGCTCGGTTAATCAATCCCTACTGGGTGTAGAATTGTTGCTGAATGACCCGATTAGCCCTTGCATTCGGAAGCTTTTTATGTGTCATAGGTACCCGATTAGGCCTTGTGTCTAAATGTCGTTTATGTGTCATGGGTACCCGCTTGGTTAAACAATCCCTACTAGGTGCAGAATCATTGCTGGAGTACCAGATTAGGTCTTGCGTGTAGAAGCTTTTTACATGTCATAGGTACCCGATTAGGCCTCGGGTGCGAATGTGTTTTACGTGTCATTCGAATCTCGTATTTACTCGGTTAGGTTTGAATTTGGTTGTCCTTTACAATCGTTTTTTTTGTTTGGTGTCTATTTATTTGCATGGGTATCTGATTAAGTTTTGAATATTGTCTTCTTTTATATCCATACGTACCCGACAGAACTTGGAGTCTGAATTTCGTTTGCGTTTCTGGGTTTGGTCGGTTGAATGAAATATTTTGGTTATAGGTTCATTTATGGTTATTTTGTTTAAATAATTTATTTTTATTTTACATTGATATGCATAAACAATTAGTTATAAAAATGTTATTTGTTATAGCATTTTTAATTTAGGATACAGTAGATTCATTTATGGTTAGGTTGATTAAATAATTTATTTTTATTTTAGATTGGTATGCCTAAACAATTATTTATAATAATGCTATTTGTTTATAGCACTTTAATTTATACATTTCATCACATAACATCAGACATAACCCAACCCATACACATAATGGTTGATAGAACAATAACACATAACAGTATCCACTAAACCATAAGCATAACAGTAACCACCAAACCATCACATACACATAACAGTAACCACCAAACCATCACAAAGATCTCAAAAAGCCAAATGATCACAAAGATCTCAAAGACAAGCATAACTCAACACATTCGTATAACAGTAATCACCAAACCATCACAAAGATCTCAAAAAGCCAATATACAGTTGCCATAAAACAACAATTTTCCCAAAATTCTTATTGCACAAAAGCATCAGACATAAGCCAATCCGAACAACAGGCTACAACCTGAATTTTCATTAAAACAGCAAGTCACAATCAATTCAGCTTCAACTACTATGTATGAAATTAAAACAGAGTAATTAACCACGTGTAGGTATGAAATTTGTACAGGTACAATTATGTCCGTACCATAATTTTTTAATCCAGGTTCAGTCACTACTTTAACATCAATTCAAATTACTAAAACTCAATTACAATTAGCAACTAAATGTCTAAACAGCAAATTCAAATTGAATTAAAACAGGCGCTACATCAACAATTCAGTGTTTCCTTCGTTCATGTTCTTTCTTCTTCACAGCGTTTTCAATTTCTTCTGGGGACGAGTTTGCAAAGTAACTCATAACATCCCAACTTCTTGGTGGGTCATTCAATATGTTGAACACTATGTTAGCACGGAGAAGACTGATATCTTCCTTTTTATATTCCCGTGGTAGATTTTTGTCTCTGTCCAATTTTTCGATGAATTTCATCACAAATAATGCACAGTCACAACTGCAAAATAATAAATAAATAAGGATTGGTATAAGAAATACAATGCTATGATCAATTAGCTTTTTTCCAATGGATTATTTGGCAAAAACCATGTGTTGTGTTCAAATATTATCCAATTTCCAGGAAGGAACACATAATCGTCGAATATCATTCAATTTCTCCAGTTTATATTTTATTTTCCAAAGATTTTATGAAATGAAACATTATTGCATGGTACATCAACTTTCCCCTCAAGTAAACTATTGCATAATAAAATGAACTGATGATTTTATTTAGTTTGTCAGTCGCAGAATATGAACTGATGATTATTTGGTAAAAGGAAGTATTGGTACAAAAATATAATGGTTTGAGCATTTAGTATCTATTAAAAAAACTGTTAATGTTTACTTACGAGTCGAAATTTTATTGTGGGCATTGTGGCTGTTTCATCGGTTTTGTTCCAATATTTTTGTTTATAATGTTGTTTTCAGCCAATTTCTCATAGATGATCATTTCAATCTTTTTCCTCTGTATCAGAAAAAAAATACATAGCTTTTTTTCAATTTACATCCAAATATATATTTATATATGATAATAACAATCTTACCATCTTCAGCGCTTCCTTATAGTGTTTATTTGATACAGAGGTTGATCTTCTGGGCCTCAATAAATCATAGTGGTTCCATTGCATTTTAACATAGTCCAAAGTTAGTAAAGTCCAATGGTTGATGTAATGCAAGGGAAAGAATATGGTTTCTGCAACTTCGTCTTTGACAATTTTTTGGACCATTGGGTTAACCAATGTTCTAACAACATTTTCAACATCTGTTTGTATGGCATGCTGCAAATAAACATTAAAAATAGAGTGAATTAGGCAAGAGGACAAAGTTATTTTAAAATTAACTCTCTGGGCCGCAACTTTTGATAATTGGGCTGAAGGACCCGCGGAATAAAATTAGAAAATAAAGCAAACCCGCTAAATCGATTTAGCATTTTCGTCTTTCCACATTCTATCATTTCATTTCTTAAGTTGTTCAAAGTCAATTAGGGTTTCGTCGAGAAAAAACAATTCGAAATCGAATTCAAATTCAATCGTCTAATGGAAAGTCGTCGTTTAAGGTCATCGTCATCAGAGAAATCTCCAAATTCGCCACCGGGAAAAGAAACTAGGGCTTCGTCGAAACTATCACTATCAGCGATAAAGGCTAGAAAGACGACGGCGAAGGAGAAGGAAAAACAAGATCAGGTATAAGAATATTTTGACAAAATGAAACTTAATTACTTAAATTGAGTGTGTATAGTTAATGTAGCTGTAGTTATAAATTATGTACAGGTTAATTGGGGAAAACGAACAGAAATATATTATAAAATGCTAGATTACTTTAGGATTGATGTGTAGTGCATAATATACCACTTTAATTTATCTGTATTTGGTGCTGAAAGTACTACGTTACCCTAGCATTATGGCATATTATCAGGCCCTTAACTAGTGAATGAAAGTGCTAAATTCACCTGTCATTACATGGCACGACCGAGCTGTTAACCGACATATGTAAATGACAAGTTGACCTAGCACTATAGCGAGTGGACGAAACCTTTACAAGTTTACAAAAGTGCTAGGTTAATCTGTCATTACATGGCACGACCGAGCCGTCAACCGACATATGTAAATGACAGGTTGACCTAGCACTATAGCGAGTGGCTGAAACCTTTACAAGTTTACAAAAGTGCTAGGTTAACCTGTCATTACATGGCACGACCGAGCCGTCAACCGACATATGTACATGACAGGTTGACCTAGCACTATAGAGAGTGGCCTAAACCTTTACAAGTTTACAAAAGTGCTAGGTTAAACTGCCATTACATGGCATGACCGAGCCGTCAACCGACATATGTAAATGACAGGTAGACCTAGCACAATAGCGAGTGGCCGAACCTTTACAAGTTTACAAAAGTGCTAGGTTAACCTGTCATTACATGGCACGACTGAGCCGTCAACCGACATATGTAAATGACAGGTTGACCTAGCACTATAGCGAGTGGCCGAAACCTTTACAAGTTTACAAAAGTGCTAGGTTAACCTGTCATTACATGGCACGACCGAGCCGTCAACCGACATATGTAAATGACAGGTTGACCTAGCACTATCGCGAGTGGCCGAAACCTTTACAAGTTTACAAAAGTGCTAGGTTAACCTGTCATTACATGGCACGACTGAGTCGTCAACCGACATACGTAAATGACAGGTTGACCTAGCACTATATCGAGTGGCCGAAACCTTTACAAGTTTACAAAAGTGCTAGGTTAACCTGTCATTACATGGCACGACCGAGTCGTCAACCGACATATGTAAATGACAGGTTGACCTAGCACTATAGCGAGTGGCCGAAACCTTTACAAGTTTACAAAAGTGCTAGGTTAACCTGTCATTACATGGCACGATCGAGCCGTCAACCGACATATGTAAATGACAAGTTGACCTAGCACTATAGCGAGTGGCCGAAACCTTTACAAGTTTACAAAAGAGCTAGGTTAACCTGTCATTACATGGCCCGACCGAGCCGTTAGCCGATATATGTAAATGACAGGTTGACCTAGCACTATAGCCAGTGGCCGAGCCCTTGAAAATTGTATGAAAATGCTAGGTTAACCTATCATTATAGTGCATTACCCAGCCTTAACCAATATATGAAAATTCCAGTTTAACCTAGCATTATAATGTATGAAAATGCTAGATTAATCTAACATTATATTGCACAAAATGATTTCTTTAATATTGTATTATAATACAGATCTATATTTAAAAAAAAAATATTATCTCTGTCTTGCAGGAAATATCAGATTCTTCTCCTGAGAATAAGAAAAGCAAAAGGCGAAAAATAGCTGCAAGCCAAAAAAGGAAAAAAGAGATTGTCCAATACCGGTGTGGTCTAGTATCACTGGTTAAAATTCTTGAAAAAATTAAAAAAAAATGGTTTTTCAAGTAATCAATTAAATTTTCTAAATCTGACTCCTTTTTTTGAATTTGTAAATGCTTTTTTTTCAACTAACATTGGACCAAAGCAAATTAGAAAATCTTCTAAAAGTTTAGATGATTTAATAAGCTGTTATTTAGTTAAGGAGGAATGTTTTTTGATTGGGGGGAAACAGTTAAAATTATCAATGAAAGATATTTCATTAATTTTTGGTTTGCCTATGAGTGGGAAAAATATTTTTCCATTACCTAAAGTGTCTTTATCATGCAAGCCTGAAAACTGTCAAAGATTTGTTTCAAGAAATTTTATTAACATAGATCATATAACCAAAGATCTTGTTATTAAAAGAATAGAAATAGAAATTGAAAAAGGGATTCCAGAAGAGGAAAATGATTTGCCAAGATTTATTCTAATTCTTCTTTTTATAACATTTCTTTTCCCTGACAACCAAAGAATGCTCAACTGGGGTTATCTTCAATACACCGTTGATCCCAAAAAAATGAATCAAATTTCTTGGCCTAAAAGTATTCATTATCATTTAACTAAATCATTGAATTTTTTCAAGGATAAACCAAGAAATATGTCTGGCTGTTCCATTCTTCCGCTGGTAAGAATAAATCAATGATAATTTATTCATTATAATATAGTACGATAATTTATTCTAACTAATATTTTGTTCTTTTTTTTTTAGTATTTTCTATGTGAACATGTGGATATACTTAAGCCAAGAAAAGACTGGATAAGCGAGGCTCCAAGATTTGCAAAATGGTCGCTTAACTTGATGAAAAACAATGTGTCAAAGGAAATCCTAGCCAATATGGATGGTAAAAAGGTATGATAATATTTTATTTTGTTAAAATTTTAATAATGCAACTGCTTTTGTAATTTTTTGTTTAATACTGGAAACACAGTAGTTAATACTGATTAATGTAAATGTTTTTCTCCTAGCATTATTTTAATTTTTTTTATTACAAAAAGTTGTTCAAAAAATGCTTAGCTTCTAAAAGCATTTTGATTTTTAGTTAACCAGTCGACATGCTATTACAAAAATGCTAACCTCTCCTATTATTTTGATTTTTTTTATTTAAGCAATTTGCTGTTAATAAAATGCTAGACTATCCTACCATTATAATAATTTTTCTACATAAACAAAACACTGTAAGTGAAATGCTAATTCTCCTAGCATAATGAAGTTTTTTTTTTTGGATTACGAAAAGTTGTTCAAAAAATGCTTAGCTTCTAAAAGTATTTTGATTTTTAGTCGACCAGTCGACATGCTATTACAAAAATGCTAACCTCTCCTATCATTTTGATTTTTTTTTATTTAAGCAATTCGCTGTTAATAAAATGCTAGACTATCCTACCATTATAATAATTTTTTACATAAACAGAACACTATCAGTGAAATGCTAATTCTCCTAGCATAATGAAGTTTTTTTTTTCGGATTACAAAAAGTTGTTCAAAATATGCTTAGCTTCTAAAAGTATTTTAATTTTTAGTCAACCAGTCGACATGCTATTACAAAAATGCTAACCTCTCCTATTATTTTGATTTTTTTTATTTAAGCAATTTGTTGTTAATAAAATGCTAGACTATCCTACCATTATAATAATTTTTCTACATAAACAATACACTGTAAGTGAAATGCTAACTCTGGTAGCATAATGAAGTTTTTTTTTATTACAAAAAATTGTTCAAAAAATGCTTAGCTTCTAAAAGCATTTTGATTTTTAGTCGACCAGTCGACATGCTATTACAAAAATGCTAACCTCTCCTATCATTTTGATTTTTTTTATTTAAGCAGTTTGTTGTTAATAAAATGCTAGACTATCCTACCATTATAATAATTTTTTACATAAACAGAACACTGTCAGTGAAATGCTAATTCTCCTAGCATAATGAAGTTTTTTTTTTTTTTTGGATTACAAAAAGTTGTTCAAAAAATGCTTAGCTTCTAAAAGCATTTTAATTTTTAGCCAACCAGTTGACATGCAATTACAAAAATGCTAACCTCTCCTATCATTTTGATTTTTTTTATTTAAGCAATTTGCTGTTAATAAAATGCTAGACTATCCTATCATTATAATAATTTTTCTACATAAACAAAACACTGTAAGTGAAATGCTAATTCTCCTAGCATAATGAAGTTTTTTTTTTTTACTTACAAAAAGTTGTTCAAAAAATGCTTAGTTTCTAAAGGCATTTTGATTTTTAGTCAACCAGTCGACATGCTATTACAAAAATGCTAACCTCTCCTATCATTTTGATTTTTTTTTATTTAAGCAATTTCCTGTTAATAAAATGCTAATCCATCGTACCATTATAACAATTTTTTACATAAAAAGAACACTGTCAGTGAAATGCTAATCCTCCTAGCATTATTAATTTTTGTGTGTGAATAATATGGTTATTGGAAAATACTAAATTCTGGTGGTATTTCAACAATGCACTTAGTTTTTTAACAATCCCTTTACCACTCAAAACTTAGTAATCGTATTTCAATAAGTAATTATATTTTTTTTCATGTGCACATATTAATATACTATAACATCCTAGCACTTCAAAATAATATAAATGATATATGAATTTATGACTGAAAAATTCTTATGTTCGCCTATTACAGATTTCACTTGGAATTAAGAAAATAACATCTAAAGAGAAGATGTTACTTGATGAATCGAAGAACAAAGCACTTATGCAAACAAAAGAGATTACAAGTGAAGGTGAAGATGAAGAGTTAGGAGTTGATGAAAAAGACAGGCAAATCGAAATGCAAAATTTCCAAATTAGACAATTAGAAAAAAAATTGAAGGATGTGAAAACAAAGTTGGAGGAAGAAAAGCAGCTAAGGAAAAAAAGAGAAGAAGAATTACTTCAAAAAGAAAAAGAAATTAGCATGCTAAAATCAGTGCTCCAAGAATCTGATAAGGAACAGCGAAATCTGATTGTTCAGAAGTTTATAGAGCAAGTTACCCCTCCTTCTTTCGACCTTCTAACCACACCAGATAATGCGACTCAGGAAGATAACAAGACTCAAGAAGATAATGAGACTCAGGAAGAGTACAAAAAAGTGGAAAACAAAGAAGAGAAGGATGTGAGAAGAAGAAGCCAGCGGCTTCAAAAAGTAACACCAAGTTCAATGATTGAAAGATTAAAAGGGAAAAAGAGGAAGCCAAAAGTTGATTCTTAATTTCAGTATAAAGTAGTACACCGCAAAAAAACCAAATACGATGAAAAAGACAGTGGAGTGGTGGAGGAAAAAAATGATGAAATAGAAAATGAGAATGAAGAAGAAAGTGAAGAGAATAAAAGAGAAGATAAAACACATGATGAAGAGAATGAAGATGAAGGTGAAGAAGAGGACAATAAAAAAGATGTAACCGATGGTGAAGTAAATATTGAAAATACAAGCAATGAAGATGAGGATGAATATGAAGATGAAGCTGAGGATGAAGATGGAAGTGACGAAAGTTATACAAAATTCGAAGAAACTGAAAAAGAAAAAGAACTGGTCGAAGAAGAGAAAGAAGAATCCAATACAAACGATGAAGCTCAAGATGTAGAACCTATGGATGTTGACAAATATTCTCCAAGAAAGAAAGTATATCGCCAAAGAAATATTTTAAAGAGTCCGATATTACAACTCCTAGATACTCACAAACAAAACACAATCAGGGCATTCTTCGCATGTGCAGACAAAACAAAGTAAGTTTTTTGTACTCGTTAAAATCTGAATTTCTTTAAATGAATCTGTGATATTTTAATATTTTTAAATTAAAATATAAATATAGTACGATAGCATGGCAAAATGATGATACTGGAAGAGGAGGGATAACAATTGTACAGTCTATGCTAGAAGAACTGCTATTTGAAGAATTTACAGATGGTCAGGTAAATGTAAATTGTAATAGGTATTTTTTTTAATTATTAAGCAATATTCTGTTCCTAAGATGCTAACTTGTAGCATTATGATTGTTATTTTTTAAAATTCTAGCATTCGCTAGCATTTTGGAATTTTTTTTATAAACCATTATGTTGTTCCAAAAAGACTTTTTTCCGCTACCATTATGATCAGTTTTTAAATAAACAACAATGTTCGTGAAATGCTAATTCCCCTAGCAATATGATTTTTTTTTAATAACATGGTGATTGAAAAATACTAAATTCTGCTAGCATTATAATGAAATTTATGATAATACAAAATGTTGTTCAAAAAATGCTAGCTTCTACCAACATTTTGATTTTTAATTGGGTAGTCAACATGCTATTACAAAAATGATAAACTCTCCTATCATTTTGATTTTTATATCAGACAACATACTGGTAATAAAATGCTATCTCCCACTAGCATTATTTATATACAATGCAACATCCTGGTAACAATTTTATATAGAGGCAAATTTCATGTTAAAATAATATACTAAGCTAACATTATTTTTATAATGAAGGTTATTGACTGGTTTACTTCAAATGCAAAAACATATGAACACAACTACATATTCAGTACAATCATGACGGTAAACAAAACTTTTACTTTAAAATTGTAAATATCAAAAACAAATTAATATTTTTAATGTTTATTTGCAGCATGCCATACAAACAGATGTTGAAAATGTTGCTCGAACATTGGTTAACCCAATGGTCCAAAAAATTGTCAAAGACGAAGTTGCAGAAACCATATTCTTTCCCTTGCATTACATCAACCATTGGACTTTACTAACTTTGGACTATGTTAAAATGCAATGGAACCACTATGATTCATTGAGGGCCAGAAGATCAACCTCTGTATCAAATAAACACTATAAGGAAGCGCTGAAGATGGTAAGATTGTTATTATCATATATAAATATATATTTGGATGTAAATTGAAAAAAAGCTATGTATTTTTTTTCTGATACAGAGAAAAAAGATTGAAATGATCATCTATGAGAAATTGGCTGAAAACAACATTATAAACAAAAATATTGGAACAAAGCCGATGAAACAGCCACAATGCCCACAACAAAATTTCGACTCGTAAGTAAACACTAACAGTTTTTTTTAATAGATACTAAATGCTCAAACCATAATTTTTTTGTACCAATACTGCCTTTTACCAAATAATCATCAGTACATATTCTGCGACTGACAAACTAAATAAAATCATCAGTTCATTCTATTATGCAATAGTTTACTTGAGGGGAAAGTTGATGTACCATGCAATAATGTTTCATTTCATAAAATCCAAGGAAAATAAAATATAAACCGGAGAAATTGAATGATATTCGACGATTATGTGTTCCTTCCTGGAAATTGGATAATATTTGAACACAACACATGGTTTTTGCCAAATAATCCATTGGCAAAAAGCTAAATGATCATAGCATTGTATTTCTTATACCAATCCTTATTTATTTATTATTTTGCAGTTGTGACTGTGCATTATTTGTGATGAAATTCATCGAAAAATTGGACAGAGACAAAAATCTACCACAGGAATATAAAAAGGAAGATATCAGTCTTCTCCGTGCTAACACAGTGTTCAACATATTGAATGACCCACCAAGAAGTTGGGATGTTATGAGTTACTTTGCAAATTCGTCCCCAGAAGAAATTGAAAACGCTGTGAAGAAGAAAGAACATGAACGAAGGAAACACTGAATTGTTGATGTAGCGCCTGTTTTAATTCAATTTGAATTTGTTGTTTAGACATTTAGTAGCTAACTGTAATTGAGTTTTAGTAATTTGAATTGATGTTAAAGTAGTGACTGAACCTGGATTAAAAAATTATGGTACGGACATAATTGTACCTGTACAAATTTCATACCTACACGTGGTTAATTGCTCTGTTTTAATTTCATACATAGTAGTTGAAGCTGAATTGATTGTGACTTGCTGTTTTAATGAAAATTCAGGTTGTAGCCTATTGTTCGGATTGGCTTATGTCTGATGTTTTTGTGCAATAAGAATTTTGGGAAAATTGTTGTTTTATGGCAACTGTATATTGGCTTTTTGAGATCTTTGTGATAGTTTGGTGATTACTGTTATACGAATGTGTTGAGTTATGCTTGTCTTTGAGATCTTTGTGATCATTTGGCTTTTTGAGATCTTTGTGATGGTTTGGTGGTTACTGTTACGTGTTTGTGATGGTTTGGTGGTTACTGTTATGCTTATGGTTTGGTGGTTACTGTTCGATCAACCATTATGTGTATGGGTTGGGTTATGTTTGATGTTATGTGATGAAATGTATAAATTAAAGTGCTATAAACAAATAGCATTATTATAAATAATTGTTTAGGCATACCAATCTAAAATAAAAATAAATTATTTAATCAACCTAACCATAAATGAATCTACTGTATCCTAAATTAAAAATGCTATAACAAATAACATTTTTATAACTAATATTTTATGCATATCAATGTAAAATAAAAATAAATTATTTAAACAAAATAACCATAAATGAATCTATAACCAAAATATTTCATTCAACCGACCAAACCCAGAAATGCAAACGAAATTCAGACTCCAAGTTCTGTCGGGTACGTATGGATATAAAAGAAGACAATATTCAAAACTTAATCAGATACCCATGCAAATAAATAGACACCAAACAAAAAAAAACGATTGTAAAGGACAACCAAATTCAAACCTAACCGAGTACATACGAGATTCGAATGACACGTAAAACACATTCGCACCCGAGGCCTAATCGGGTACCTATGACATGTAAAAAGCTTCTACACGCAAGACCTAATCTGGTACTCCAGCAATGATTCTGCACCTAGTAGGGATTGTTTAACCAAGCGGGTACCCATGACACGTAAACGACATTTAGACACAAGGCCTAATCGGGTACCTATGACACATAAAAAGCTTCCGAATGCAAGGGCTAATCTAGTCATTCAGCAACAATTCTACACCCAGTAGGGATTGATTAACCGAGCGGGTACCCATGATATGTAAAAGGCATTTAGACACAAGGCTTAATCGGGTACCTATTACATGTAAAAGCTTCTAGATGCAAGGCCTAATCGAGTCGTTCAACAACGATTCTGCACCCAGTATGGATTGCTTAACCGAGCGGGTATAATGACACGTAAAACACATCCGCACCCAAGGCATAATCGGGTACCTATGACACGTAAAAGACTTCTAGATGCATGGCCTAATCGGGTACTCCAGCAATGATTCTGCACCCAGTAGGGATTGTTTAACCGAGCGGGTACCCATGACACGTAAACGACATTTAGACACAAGGCCTAATCAGGCACCTATGACACATAAAAAGCTTCCGAACACAAGGCCTAATCGAGTCGTTCAGCAACGATTCTGCACCTAGTAGGAATTGTTTAACCGGGCGGGTACCCATTATACGTAAAAGACATTCAGACACAAGGCCTAATCGGGTACCTATGACATGTAAAAAGCTTCCGGGCGAAAGGCCTAATCGGGTCATTCAGCAACGATTCTGCACCCATTATGGATTGCTTAACCGAGCGGGTACAATGACACGTAAAACACATTTGCACCCAAGGCCTAATCAGGTACCTATGACACGTAAAAGACTTCTAAATGCAAGGCTTAATCAGGTACTCCAACAATGATTCTACACCCAGTAGGGATTGTTTAACCGAGCGGGTACGCATGACACGTAAAACACATTTAGACACAAGGCCTAATCGGGTACCTATAACACAAAAAAAGCTTCCGAACGCATGGCCTAATCGGTTCGTTCAGCAACGATTCTGCATCCAGTAGGGATTGTTTAACCGAGCGGATACCCATGATACATAAAAGACATTCAGACACAAGGCCTAATCGGGTACCTATGACATGTAAAAAGCTTCCGGAAGAAAGGCCTAATCGGGTCGTTCAGCAACGATTCTGCACCCAGTATGGATTGCTTAACCGAGCGGGTACAATGACACGTAAAACACATCCGCACCCAAGGCCTAATCGGGTACCTATGACATGTAAAAAGCTTCTGAACACAAGTCCTAATCGGGTACTCCAGCAATGATTCTGCACCTAGTAGGGATTGTTTAACCAAGAATGTACCCATGACACGTAAACGATATTTAGACACAAGGCCTAATCGGGTACCTATGACACATAAAAAGCTTCCGAACGCAAGGCCTAATCGGGTCGTTCAGCAACAATTCTGCACCCAGTAAGGATTGATTAACCGAGCGGGTACCCATGATATGTAAAAGACATTCAGACGTAAGGCCTAATCGGGTACCTATGACATGTAAAAAGCTTCTAGATGCAAGGCCTAATCGAGTCGTTCAACAACGATTCTACACCCAGTACGGATTGCTTAACCGAGCAGTAACAATGACACGTAAAACACATCCGCACCCAAGGCCTAATCGGGTACCTATGACTCGTAAAAGACTTCTAGATGCAAGGCCTAATCGGGTACTCTAGCAATGATTTTGCACCCAGTAGGGATTGTTTAACCAAGCGGGTAACCATGAAACGTAAACGACATTTAAACATAAGGCCTAATCGGGTACCTATGACACATAAAAAGCTTCCGAACACAAGGCCTAATCGGGTCTTTCAGCAACGATTCTGCACCCAGTAGGGATTGTTTAACCGAGCGGGTACCCATGATACGTAAAAGACATTCAGGCACAAGGCCTAATCGGGTACCTATGACATGTAAAAAACTTCCAGACAAAAGGCCTAATCG
Source organism: Allium sativum (assembly GCA_030737875.1). NCBI lineage: Eukaryota > Viridiplantae > Streptophyta > Magnoliopsida > Asparagales > Amaryllidaceae > Allium > Allium sativum. Next base: position 10,355,563 of record JASFAX010000024.1, read on the forward strand.
GGTCGTTCAGCAACGATTCTGCACCCAGTATGGATTGCTTAACCGAGCGAGTACCCATGATACATAAAACATATTCAAACATAAGACCTAATCAGGTACCTATGAAACGCAAAAGACTTTTGGATGCAAGACTTAATCGGGTACTCCAGCAATGATTCTGGACCTAGTAGGGATTATTTAACCAAACAGATACAATGACACGTAAAACACATCCTGACACAAGTCCTAATCAGATACCTATGACACGTAAAAGTCTTCTGGATGCATAGTTATAATGTACATAATTGTATGCTTTAGCTTCAATTACCATAATATAATTGTTTTAGAAATTAACTATATTTCAAAAATTAATTAGCAGAAAATGCTATATTGAAATAGCATACGGCATTACCCAAATAACACATAAAGTAGCATCACATAGTTTATTATTACACAACTACTAATCAAATAGGTCAATCAGTTTAACATCATACAGAACAAAACACTAAATCAATATAGCATTAGTTTGTAGAATTAATGTTGAAAATAGCTGGTAAAAACATGCCACAAACAACAAACATAACTATGCATGCTTTACAAATAAAATACATAAAACAAAATAAATGAAAGCAAACACATAAATGTGGCATTAGTCTTTATAAATGATATAGAAAATAGCAGATAAAAAAATACCAACAATCACAAACACTACAGTGCATATTTTACACAAAATATGCAAAAAAGAAAGAAAGAAAGCAACCACATAAGTTTCACAAATACAAGTTAAATTTATATTAATAAAGTTACCTAACCACTTTTACTTTATACAACTAATAATCTAATCAGCCGATTACTTTTACAATATACACAACAAAATGCTAAATTAATATAGCATTATACTGTTTAATTGATGTAAATAATAACAAGTGATAAAATGCCAGCAACCACAGACACAGCACTTCATAATTTAAAAAAAAAATCACACAAAATATAAAATGAAAGCAGAAATACAAGTTAGATTTATATCAAGAATAACAACTCAACATGTCCCAATAACCAATAAAAAGTAACAACAACATACTAAGTATATAGTAATGTATCCAATGGAAAAAAACTGAAAAATAAAATTCAAATTTAAATCTTCTTTGAAGCTTGACAATTCCTCTTTTTATGTCCAACTTGATCACACTTGCTGCATTTATTCCGCTTATTCTGAGAATAAGAAAAGCCACCATGTCTTTTAGTACAAGGTCTTCCAGCACCTCGAATTTCTTTAGGCGGTCTAATTACAATTTCATCTTCAGTAACAATTGGCTTACCGACAGTTGGAATTGGATTAATAGCATGTGTATAACTAGCTCTAAAAGCATTAGCTGTAAAATAATATTCCACAAATTCATATACCGATAGCCTTGATTTATTCATACACTTAACAGCATGTGCACATGGAAAACCGGTAACTTTCCACTGATTACAGCTACACAATCTTTTTTCAAGATCAACATGATGTGAAATAGGAGATCTAACTTCAAAAATATTTTCATTAGACCTATATGCATTCCATCCAAACCCATCTTTAACTAACTTTGACAATCATTGCTCCATGACTGAACATAAAACAGTAGTCCACTTATGGCATTCTTCCCTTCGCTTTGCCATTTGTTCCATTACTTTCACTCGAATTCCATCTTGACAAGAGGTAATCGGCATAAACCTATCATCCACAATCCAAGAGTTAAATCTCTCAGCCACATTAGAAGAATATTCTCCATACCTTCTACCTTGAAAAAACAAATCTGCCCAATGTTTTAAAGGTTTATCTTTAAGGAAGTTGATTGCGGCATAACCTCCAATTTCTTTAAATTTTAACATATTACGTTCAAAATCTGATAGATTGGAAGCTCGAGTTATAAGTTTAAACAAATCAACAATTGATGTATCACCCTTGCAAGCTTTAACCACTGAACCAATATTTTGCTCCATATGAAATGTGCAATAACTATGAAAAGAAGATGGAAACACTTTCGGAACACCTAAGAGCAAACCCCATTGACGATCAGACATAAAAACTAATTCACGATCTTCATGAAGCATCTCTTTAAGATTCTCTAAAAACCAAGTCCAATTTGATTCATTTTCATGTGAGACGACTCCCATAGCTAGTGGAAAGAAACCTAAAAAAATGCAATACAAATTAAAATGCTAACATAGAAAAAAACTGATATACCATAACTATATACAAAATATAAATCAATTCAATTTCTTACATATACCATGCTATATGGAATTAAAAAATGCTAAAGTAAACTATAATAATATATGTCATGACTAAATCACTGAAATAAATAAAAAAGAAAAGCAACGATATGAAGTAGAACAAAAAAGGGTAAAGCAAAAAAGCATAATGTATCTTTGGATGAAAACTAAAAAACAAGTATGATAAAATTGCAGTCATATGATACACAGGAGTCGTACAGTACACAAGAATTTAAAAATGCTAATGTAACCTAGCATAATGAATTTCATGACCAAATTAATGAAGCAAATAGAAAAAAAAATGAAATAATCTGATAAACAAAAAAATTGCTAAAGGAAAAAGAGTATCATGTACTTTAGTATTGCAACTGCTAAATAAATAGGAAAAAATAGTCTTATAATATTTCTATGTCAATCTCTCTCTCTCAAAAAAAAAAAGAAAAAAAAAAGAAAAGAACAACACAGACGCACAGAATAACAGACAAAGCAAATAGGAAACAAAATAAGCAATATAATACACAGAGGAAAAATTATAAAAAAAAAAAAAACCTTAATGTGCTTCAAATTCACAGCAGTGATTTTTTTTAATACACTCTTATAAGAAACAATGATTAAAATGCTAATGCAAACTGTCATAATATCTTTCATGAATGCATAGGAAAAAAAGCAATAATATACAATACAATGAAAAAAAAACCCAGCATTATGTATTCCATAGTATTAAACAAACAAAAAATGCAGCAGTAAAATAAGAAAACAGAACATCCAGTATTTCAATATCTGTTTGAAAATTGAATTTGTACAACTATGAACAAAAAATGCTAACTAGATTAGCATTATCAAATATACTGCAAATGAAATGCAATATTCAGTGTTAAAAATATATGCAATATGTTATCCATATAAAGACTCCTGGGCCATCACACTAGCTAGTAGCCCTAGCACGGAAATGTACATCATGTACGGCAGCCTTACACCAATGAAAGGCAGTCTCTAATGGGGATTGTAGCATGCATGCCAACATGCATTAATTAGTTACAAACCCAAACCTATTACAGTGAACGAAACCTAATGTTATATTGTTATACATCATGAAAAGCCTATTGTCAATTCCAGAGAAGCCAAGGGAAACCAGAGATATATCATCAACTGAAGGCAACAAGTAGAATTTTTTTTGTAAAGAAATACTTTTCAGTAACAATATTCTTTCCATAAAATACACGAACTTCACCAAAAATCGCATACTAAAGAATTCAAAAACAAAATACTAAACAAATTAAAAAAATAAAAGACAAAGACCAAAACTCAAACCTTGGTTTCCATTTTTTGCAGTGGCTGCTAATAAAACTCCTGGTCTACCCTTTAAAAATGCTGCATCTAGAAATATAAGAGAACGACAATGTCGAAAACCAACTAAGCAAGCATTAAATCCAATACAAACTCTTTCAAATTGCTGACTCGACGGATCAACATCCAAAGCAACATAACTTCCTGGATTAGTTTTCTTCAAAGTCTCCAAATACCAATTTAATTCATTGTATGACATAGCATCATCTCCATAAATTTCCTTCAAAGCCAATTGTTTTCCGGAGTATGCAAAATAATAAGAAAGATCAAAATTAAACTCTCTTCTAAATTCAGTGATAATATCTTTCGGCTTCTTCATAGGGACATCTCTAATTTGATCAATAATCAAAGATTTAATAAATTTACTAGAAATTTGGACTTTCTTAACATCCCTTAATCCAGCACCACACGAATGTTCAAAGTTGTAAGTTCTAATAAAGAAACGAAGAGGTTGTCTAGGATCCGAAGAAGCATTTAAATTGAATTTACAACCTTCCTTATTCCAAGAGCATATGACAGATATTCTTTCAGGACAGTTTTTAACAAAAATCAATTCATGTCCTTCTTTTATTTGATAAGCCATTAGAAACTCCCTAAAATCTTCAGCACCACTAAAACAATAACCAATAAAATCCATAAGATTCAACTGAAACCCTTTCTTCATAATATCTTTCAAATAAGAACTTGATTCACCAGAAGCCTTGATGCTATAAGAACCAGAACAAACTGAAATACTCCGCTGAATAGAATTTACTGAAAAATCACTGTCAACATTGAGCTCCAGAGCACGATGGCACAACTTAACAGTGAAAACAAAAAAAGGACTCTTCTTATAAATTTGAAAGCACAGTATTGTATGCAAATCCGAATCAGTATCAACTGTGATAATCTTACTTTCCAAATTATATGATATTTCAATAGAACTAGGAGTAAGATGTGTCCAATATTCACATATGCTATTCTTAACAGCAAGTAAAGAACAACTCATGTCCAGTCGAATAGAGTAACTACACTCATCAAGTAAAAATAAAACTAAAATTCTATTCCCAAGACTGCTCCTGCCAAAAATTATACAAATTCAGATATAAATAACAAATGATATTATAAGATGTCAAAAAACCATGTACAGTCAAAATAAATATTAAACAGCAAGAAAATGCTAAATGCACATAGCATTAAAATCTAAAAAAATCATAACATCGTATCCAAATACATACCCTTGTTCTTCTCTACTGATTAAAATCAAATCAGACATGATGCAAATAACATGTAAATTCATAAGAAAATAAGATCAACAAAACATAACAAAAAAAACAGTAAATAATAGATCGAATCGATCCAAAATAAAAACCTAAATTAGGGTAAAATTACCTGCTGAGATCGATTTAATAAAAGAATCGAAATAATCCAATTAACGATATAAAATGGACGTAATCAGTGAACGATTCAAATTTCCATTTGAATTGAAAGAAAATCGAAAAAGGGAAGGAGAAAATAAAAAATGTAGCATTATTCACATAGGCCTAAAAATAAGCTGAAGTTTGGCCTTTACGTGAAAATATCTGAACCGCGTTTTTTGGGCCAAAAAAATTTAAAAGTTTGTCCTCCAGCCCATTTTCCACTATCTGAAAATTTTGAAATTCATAATAGAAAAATATATAAACATTCAATATCTCAAAAGATGGGTGCAAATACGAAGAGCACCCAAAATTATCTGCCTAGTTTTCCTCAAGATTATAATTTATATCTTATGTATTTTAGTACAATGAGAAATGTGGACTTTTTGTTTGATTAATTTTGTATGTTATACTACAAGTATTTAGTGCATATTAACTAATCAAATCTACTTATCATCATCTTAATTGTTTATTTTTCACCTTGTCGTGATTTATTGTATTTATAAATTTATGTGAAAACAAAATCCAATATCTACCGAATCAATATATACAAATATTTGATGTTTGAAAATGATTTCGGATGTCGATGCTATAATTATCCACTGCCAAAGTTATCTGTTGATATGCATATTCGTGTACTTTTTTGACTAATTTCAAAGCCATGATCAACAAAATATAATGAGTTAATTTAAGTTTGTCTTTCAAACAAAATATTTAACAACATTTAAAACAGGTGAAAGTCTGCATTGATACAAAACACAATTGTCTTGGACTACTATTTTGTTCATTACATTGATTGAATGCAAATAAAGTTTAGCTGAATTGCATTTACCAAATCAAGTTAAAATTTAACACTTACTGAATGCTATTAAATTTCCATATTTTTTCTTTCCTGATATATAGCATTTCTGCTAAGATTGACTTTTAGCTGTCAAGATCTTATAATTTAGAAACTTATATTTCTTATGACTTTGCGGTTAAAAGGAATTGCTGAAATGTTATTTCTTCGCTTTTGATAAAATGTTTCAAATGTAACAATCAAATGAATTAGTCTTTACAATGTTATAATATATAGAGAGGATAAAGCACAGTGGGCTTTGTTATAAAAGAAAATAGATAATGTGCCTTGACCTAGTCTACAATGCTTCGGGTATATATTATCTTATTTTGATGAAATGCTCACATTATTACCCGCTCTTGATTTGAACTAAGGTTTTCTTCATCCCTTTTCTCACCACCTCCGTCAATGAGCTTTAGATCTATTCTTAATCTCTGAATTTTTTTTTGATGATAAAGCTTCTGTGAGTATGTCGGCTCTTTGGTAGAAAGCTGGGTATGGTTCACGTCAGTTTGTTGGCCATTATCTGCTCATGCACAAAGTATAAATTGATTTCGACATGATTTGTTCGTGCATGTTGAGCAGGGTTAGCAGATAGGGATACAATACTCAGATTATCGCACCAAATCATTCGTTTTCTAGTGGATTGAAACCCTAGTTCCTAAATTAGAGAATTGATCCACATAATTTTACAGTTGTGCTGACCACTGATTTGTACCCCGTTGCGGTGCTTAAGCGAGAAATCGTTGTTGTTTCTTCAAGCAACATAAAATTGAGTTTAGACCCATGAAGACACAATATTCTGAAGTGGATCTCCATTCATTTGAATTGAATGCCTAGTCACCATCATTGTAATCTTGTATATTCAATTCGTTGCTTGCTTTTAACAACATTCCACAATATTGTGTGCCCTTTAAGTATCGTAAGTTGTGGTTAACTACACACCAATGTACATTTAGCGGATTCTATATAAACTATAAACCTTGATGATGTTATAACTACACACCAATGTTTTTATGATTAGGCAGAGAAACCAAACTCCATGTCTTGTTCTTTGTTAAGGCATTGTACTCTTCATTCATGGCATTTCTTCCCTTTACACTATTAGTTGCTTCTTTATAGCTAGTTGGCTCTTTGCCATCAAGTGTTGTTGCATATAATTTGGGATTGAATATTCTACTATAAGCCCTTATTACCATTTAATGCTAATTTCTGTTTTGAACGTTCATTTAGTCTTGGCTTTAACAATTTATTAACTTACCACTGTCACTGCCAATAACTTTCCCATTCTGATCTCCTATATTTCTCTTTGTTGTTTCATTGTTGTCTTATTGTGCAACATCATCAAGTGAGTCTGTTGAACTATAACCTGAGCTTGTACTTGACATAGCATGGTTGTAATTTGTATTGTTTTGATCTCTTATATCAGGTCTACACATAGTCCATTCAGATAAAATTGTTGATGGTATAACTAATGTTTCAAAACTGCTAATCCTTTTATTAGTTTTGATTTCCTTTTCTACAAAAAGAAATATATGTTCATTAAACACAACATGTCTAAAGATAAATAGTTTTCCACTACCATCTAAGCATTTGTATTATTTTAATTATTTGCATAACCTAAAAAAGTGCATGATGTGGATTTTAGACTTAATGTCCGTTATATGGTCTAAGGCAAGGAAAACATAAGCACTCAAATGTTTTTAGTCATGATAGTTTGATTTAGTTCTAAACAACATTTCATATAGACATTCGCCCTCTAAAATTTTGGTTGGAAGCCTATTTATCAGATACACAGATATTGCAAATGCCTCTGTCCAAAACTTTAAAGGTAGATATGCTTGTGACATAAGTGTTAGACTTGTTTCTACGATATGCCTGTGTTTTCTTTCTACTAGATCATTTTATTCAGATGTGCAAGGACATGTCATTTTGTTCATGATACCTCTAATGTCAAAAAAATTCTTTAATGGTTTAAACTCTGCACTGCTATCAGTTTGAGTTGCGTTGACAGTGCAGTTTATTTCTTTTTCTATTAGAACAAAAAAATTATTACTACACAATGTGCTTCGTACTTTAACTTCAGAAAATATATCCAAGTATATCTCGTGAAAGCATTAACAAGGGAAGAAAGTACCTGTGATTTTTATTAGATTTGATTGGTGATGGCTCCTATAAATCTATAGCAATTAACTAAAGAGGATTGCTATATACAGTGTCAAAACTATAAAATGGCATTTTTTTTTACTTTTGCTAATTTGGCATTGTGTGCAAACATAAGGCTCAGGTAAACATTTAAAAGTAATTTTATTTTCATTCAATATTTGTTTTACAACTACAATACTAAGGTGCCCCCACTTTGCAATGTCAAGCATCTTAAATGCATTTCTTTTGTTTACAACATTAATATCTACACTATTGCACCAATTTCTAGTTTCAATTGCATTTCTTGACTTCACATCGTTGACTTTATACCGTCCCTTATTCAAACTCCCTTATAATAATATATCTTTGTTTAGTAGATACCTATTGGGTGAAACTCAAAGTATATGTTGTCATTATCAAATTTTGACACGCTTATCAATTTTTTCTTGATTTTAGGCACACTTAATAAATTGTTGAGATAGAGTTGCATTTTATCTCTAATGTAGCCATTAACAATATGTGGTAAACTTATAGTTCCACCGTTACACATATGAATAGCTTACGGACCTGAGTAGTTTTTGTTGCCAATGCTAAGATTTTGTAGGCTACTAGTGACATGATTTGTGGCACCAAAATCAGGATACCATTCATCCAAGTTAATGCCCTTTGTTTTGATTGAGTCATCAATATTTACTTCTTGCATTCTTGAGCTTTCGATATTGTTTCCTAATTGATTTAGTTGTGCTATGTTCACATTTGGTCATCTCTGGTTGGTTTGACCCTGGTGGATGACATTGGCTTCACAGTTCAATTTGAATAACACTTATTTGTAACATGTCCAATTTTTTTACATATCTGACATTTAACACTGTTACAGTTATTCCTCTTGTTATCTCTGCCTTTGCCTTTTTGGGTTTGATTTCCTCTTTGAAATTGATTTTTTTTTGTTTGTTGTTTTGATTGAAATTGTCTTTAGTTGGCTTTTATTTCTTGAAGTCGAGGCCTAATTCATAGAGTACCTTGATTGTATTTGTTTTCTTGTTCAACTCTTCCTTTGTGAGCAAGAAGACGTGAATGAACATATTGTAGATCTGGTATTGTCCTTTGTGATGCAACAAATATCACCACCTATTCATATTCGTCATTAAGTCCATTAGTTATGTACAAAACTTGTTCGCTATTAGAGATTTTATTATTAGTCGTGCCCAGTCGATCACAAAGTGTCTTAATTTTCATGCGATAATCACTCGTAAAATTTTATTTTTTTTCTCAGAGGTAGTAGTTGTCTCCTATAGTATATGATTCTTATTGCGGATTGCGAGATGAATACATGATCGATTGCAGACAATATCTCATATGACATGTTGATTCGAGTCATTTGTGATAACAAACTCACACTTATTGGTGATAATAGCCAAAAAGCGGGGTATACTACCCTATTTTGGTACTACATGCATTCTTGATTATTAATAATGTTTCCCTCCTTGTCTTCTATCATAACATGCATTATAGTCATGGTTCTTATGATCAAATCTTGGAATTTGTACCCTCTCAAGGGGGTTAAAATTTGGTATATTCCAAGCATGTAATTATTTTCATCGAGATGAATGGTAATTACATGACTTTTCGGCTTATTGATTGTAAAAGTTGGTGAGGATGTTCCACTGGCATCATTGCTTGAAGTTGCAAAGCTTATTCCACCACCACTTCCTGTCATGATGAAAAAATATTGGCAAATATAATGCAGGTAGATGAATGAAAAAGATATGTTTGGTGAATCTTTGGCAAGGCAAATGAATGCAGTCAAAAGCACACACATTTCTTGATGCGTCCCAGTATGTTAAAAACTTGGTTCTTGGATGGCAGATTATTGTATAAGCGATTTGGAATCAAATCACGCGATCAAATGATGACGCTGAGTTAGATGGTCGAGAATGCTACAACGGCACAGGAAATGATGAAAATACTCTGATTTTACATCTGACGAGGTAGTAAAACGGTGATCGAATGGTATTACGCGAGAATAAAGGTGCCCTCCTATGATGAAATCTATATGAGAAGAGACACGGCCCTTTCTATGAAAGTAATTTTTATTTTGATCTTGGTTCGAATTTTAGAAGTTTTCAATTGTCTTTAATTGATACCGTAGACTTTATGCTCTGATACCATAAAAGGAATTGTTGAAATGTCATTTCTTTGCTTGTGATGCAATATTTAAGATGTAACAATCGAATGAATTACTCTCTCCCTCTTTCTCTCTCTCTCTCTCTATAAATATATATATATATATATATATATATATATATATATATGAGTGTAAGGGGTGATTAATCCCTTTAAACGAAAAAACCTCAATAGGATCTTGCAATGATGTGATAAAACAAACAGATTGAAATGATTATCAATCACAGATCACAGAAAAATATATAAAGGCAACAGAGAACATACAATATTTATACTGGCTCCACTGTCACGAGATAGAGATTACAGAGTTTTACAGTAGAGAAAAGAAATGAAGAAATACAGATGATTTCATAAAAATAACGTCTCTATGCCTCTCTTTATATAGAGGAAAAATTACTTAGGGGATGAAGTAATTGATTTATGTAAATAAATCAATTCATGGAAAGACTAATATTCCCATTAATTTTATTGTCATATAATTAATTGATGGCTTTTTTTTTTGTTTTCATCAATCAATTCTTTTTCCTAATTTAATTTCTTTCCATTTCTTCTTTCATGAAATATGGCAACAAAATAAAGGCGAATATCTCTAATATCCCTATCTCCTTGATATTCCTCCTTTCCATTTCTTTCTTGCACAAAATGGGTGACCAAATTACCTGAATATCTCCAAAATCTAATTAATTTTGGAAATATTGTATTACCAAAATTCCAATAATTTCCACCTTAATACAATATCTCTTGCAACCAAGAGACTCCAATGTGAATGCTTCCCAATGAGTTCCTGTAAAAGCCACCCCTCAACGTGCTTTGTTAGCGAACTCCGGTAGGGCCACCGCCCACCAACAAAGTGTTGGAAGCATTCAAAAATAAGGTAGACATCGTGCAACCAACTCCTATCTCTTCATACAAGAAGAATACCACATCTTCTCTTGACTTCAACCAAATCACTTTCCTCCCCATAGTGCCACCATGTGACATATAACACTTCATTCAAGAATACCACATCTTCTATTGACTTCAACCAAATAACTCTCTTCCCCATAGTGCCACGATGTGACACTTAGCACTTCATCAAGTGAATTAAGTGCTAAGTGTCACATGATGGCACTATGGGGAACAAAGTGATTTGGTTGAAGTCAAGAGAAGATGTGGTATTCTTCTGTATGAAGAGATAGGAGTTGGTTGCATGATGTCTACCTTATTTTTGAATGCTTTCAACAACTCGTTGGTGGGCGGTGGCCTTGCCAGAGTTCACTAACAGAGTGCAATGAGGGATGACTTTTCAAGGAACTCATTGGGAAGCACTCACATTGGAGTCTCTTGGTTGCAAGAGATATTGTATCAAGGTGGAGATTATTGGAATTTTGGTGATAAAATAATTCCAAAATTAATTAGATTTTGGAGATATTCAAGGTAATTTGGTCACCTGTTTTGTGCAAGAAAGAGATGAAAAAGAATATCAAGGAGATAGAGATATTCGCTTTTATTTTGTTGTCATATTTCATGAAAGAAGAAACAGAAAGAAATTAAATTTGGAAAAAGAATTGATTGATTAAAAAAAATAGAAAGTTATCAATCAATTATATAACGATAAAATTAATGGGAATATTAGTCTTTCCATGAATTGATTTATTTACATAAATCAATTACTTCATCCCCAAGTAATTTTTGCTCTACATAAAGAGAGGCATAGAGGATGTTATTTTTATGAGATCATCTATATTTCTTCATTTCTTTTCTCTACTGTAAAACTCTGTAATCTCTTGAATATTAATAAAATCTCTTCCTCATTGAAGTGGACGTACACTATCTCGTGATAGTGGAACCACTATAAATATTGCGTGTTCTCTGTTGTCATTATATATTTTCTGTAATCTGTGATTGATAATCATTTCAATCTGTTTGTTCTATCACATCATTGCAAGATCCTATTGAGGTTTTTTCGCTGAAAGGGATTGATCACCCCTTAGAACTCTTTGCGAATCTTGTTTTGATACCAGTTGTAAGGGGCGATCAATCCCTTTTAATGGAAAAACCTCAATAAGATCTGGCAATGATGTGATATAACAAACAGATTGAAATGATTATCGATCACAGATCACAGAAAAAAAATATAAAGGCAACAGAGAACACGCAGTATTTATAGTGGTTCCACTATTCCGAGATAGTGTACGTGTAACACCCCACACCCGCTAAGATCACTCACTAAGGGAATGCCTTAGTTTTGGTGGAGTATTTTTAGTGAGTATAGAACAGAAAAATTACAACAAGACAGATATAAGTAATACTTGAAAATTTAAAACATCCTTTCAAAATCAGCGGAAAGTAAAACATGTTTGGTTACATCACAAAACCATAACAAGAGTCAAGTACATAATATCCATCCTGATAAAATAGAAGTACATAATCCCACTACATAGACAATAGCCATAATAGAAAAGATAAACCGAGCTTTACTTCTACGATCCAAGCCCAAAAGATAGATATAGCGGTCTGATCCAAGCCCACTAGTGCTAGGCCCACTCTGATAACCTGAGGGTTGGGAAAAAGATAAAAACAACGGGGTCAGACATAAGTCTGAGTGAGTCCTATAACCCTAACAATACAACCATTAAAGTAATTAGGGTATGACATAAATAAGGTACGGTACCTCTGGGGATAATGACCACACTAAGTAGCCAACAAAACACGGGATGTACTAAGATAACCGAGAAGACGCTTTTATCCTCCCAAGGATAATTATTAGATTACACCACCCCAGACTTATTCACCCAAGGGTAATTCCTACACTGCACCACACCAGTTCTACCCACCAAGAGTAATTCCTACTTAAAGGTTGATCCCACTAAGTGTACTTAGTAATTTTTACCCGGTAGTTTCTTGTACCCCTACACAGGTGTCGTCTGCCCCTATCTTTACTAGGTGTACCCACTACCCCCAAGCGATCGGCTCCCTACCGTAGATACCCGTGCTGGTCCCACAAAAGGGGGTGTATCATTCCCCAAAGTGGCTACCATATAATATCACTGTGCACGGCTTTATATCTACACGATGCAACAACGACTTACCAACCAGCCCGGGTCCACACACGCATATGAAACCCGTTGATCCCGCGTTGCCACCGCTAACCCGTTTTGGCCGCTTATAGTCAAGTCCAATATGCGTGTCCCGTCACCCGACCAGAGTCGAGCCCACAAAGATACGTTTGGGATATTGGTTGAAATGGGCCCCCACAAGCTACTACTTAAGCTTGCTACTTTTATCTAGTGCATCCCACTTAACCCTTTAACCATGTCCCCTTACATGTTATAAATCTTGGTTAAGTCCTTTAATCATATTTCAATTGCCACTTAGGGCACCCACTAGATTTCCACATGCCACCCATGGCACTTACTTAACCCCTTAATCATGTTTAATTACATGTTCCACCTTGGTTAAGTATTCTAATCGTATTCTCACATGCCACCCATGGCACTTACTTAACCCTTTTATCATGTTTAATTACATGTTCCACCTTGGTTAAGTATTCTAATCGTATTTTTCTATTGCCACCCAAGGCAACCCACTAGTCTCATCATGCCACCCCAAGGCACTCACTTAACCCCTCATGTCCCACTACATGCTAATATGGTTAAGTGCTTCTTAATTCATTAATTAAGATCATGACCTCATAAAGACCTCTCACATTAGACCGTCTTTTATGACTGCTGGATATGCCGGTTGGTTCCGGGCAGACTTCTGTCATCAAAAGGGCCTAACCTCGTGTCTTTACTTTAATCATGTATTTAATTTATGACTAAGACCTCTCACATTGGGCCAATCATTTGTAGCCGCTGGATGGCCGGTCGGTTCCGGGCAGACTTCCGCTACAAAAGGGTCCAACCTCGTGTCTTAGTTGATTAATTACACCTAATTAATCACCCCCATATTAATTATCCCTAATTAATATCAAGTTTTCATAACATGGGTAGACCTAACTCAATAGGTAAATTCCCATGGGGTAGACCTAACTCAATAGGTAAATTCCCACTTATGCTTAATCATTTTATGGTATGCTTAATCATAACCATTTCACACCATTCATTTACATGTCTATTAACCCCATCGTTTCCCCACGCACTTATGCTAACACGACATATTTCCAAGAGAAGATTCTCTCACACTTAACATGGGTTTCACTTAGCACACAATAGCATTAACATGGGTTAAAAGGTGTCTACTTACATCATAATATTAACCCAACTAGCATTGCTAAATAACCCAACTTGCATGAACTTACATATGTCATATCTAAAGGCAACTTGCATAAGTGTTCATAGGTTATACAAAGATGAACTTGCATGTGTCTTAAAGGTGTGAACTTGCACAACATGTTACATGTTAACTTGCATAACATCATACACATAACTTGCATGATATCATAAACATAACTTGCATATCAACATACACATAACTTACATAACATCATGCATATAACTTGCATAATCTCATACACCTAACTTGCATATGAACTTGCACAACAACATGCACTTAACTTACATAACATCATACACATACTTGCATAACATGTTGATCTTGCATATAAGCATACACATAACTTGCTTAACATGTTGAACTTGCATATAAGCATACACATAACTTGCTTAACATGTTGAACTTGCATATAAGCATACACATAACTTGCTTAACATGTTGAACTTGCATATATGACTTGCATCTTAAAAGAGGGTAAACATGCATAGCATATAAAGATGTCATCTCACATATGTATGCATCACATTTAAGAGGGTAAACTTGCATGTCATGATTTATGCATAATACCAAACACTTAGCATGCATAAAACCACCTACTTAGCATGCATAGAACCAATTTCTTATTATGCATAAACATACCACTTAACTTGCATAAACCCAAACACTTAGCATGCATAAAACCCAATACTTAACATGCATACAATCAAATACTTAACATGCACAAAATCAAATACTTAGCATGCATAACACCAAATACTTAGCATGCATAAAATCACATGCATAACTTGCATTTCATGTTACATATACTTGCATATGTTCTCACATATAGTTTGCATAACATGTTACATATGCATAAATGTTCAACATAACATTTTACATCATAAAACATGGCAATAAACTTGCATATGGCATAAAACTTGCAATTCACATATCATACAACTTGCATAAACTCACTTATCCACAAACATAACCATGTCTTATCACATCCTACCATAATCAATTTAACAATTGATTATTAAAGCTATAGGAACTCACCAAAACCAAGATTAGCAAACTTATGAAGTGGAATTAGTGGCTTTTAATTGAAAGAGATGTTGATTAGCTTGCAACCCTTCATTGATTTGTGGAGGCCATGCTCAAATTCCATTTTGCCATAGTTTAGTTACAAGACCTAATTATGAATGAATTAGGGTAGGGTTGGGGTCTTATTTATAGGATTAGGTGAGTGTTTTAGGCCCTTAGATTAACCCTAGGTTAGATTAGGACCCTTAGATTTAGGAAATCTCTAGAACCAGCCCTCCTAGCCAGCCTGAAACCCAACCTGGTGCAACCTGGTGCACCCAGGTTCACAAAACGGTGCCACCCTGTCGACAGGCATGTCGACACCCCTGTCGACAGGCCTGTCGACAGCCCTGTCGACATGGGTTGGGCGGGAAGCTTCCCGCCTGACCCCGCCTGGCCCATTCCAAATCTGAATATTTAAATTTTTAAATCTGTTTTAGTTTTGAATTTTCTGCAAACTTCATCGGGCCATAACTGGGCCATACGGACTCCGATTTTCGAAAACTCGGACTCTATTTCGCGTATTTTTCCGAGACGAACGTAATGACGCAGCCCGTTTCCCCTAATTCCCACATCTGAGATTATTTATCCTGTAATTAGTGAATTTTAGTATTAACTAAAATTCGGGGTGTTACATTCTCCCCTCCTTAAAGGATTTCGTCCCCGAAATCTCTAAGCTAAGGAGAATGCATATCCTACCAACCAAACAACCATCTACTCAAATCATCAACCACGGGCATCCATTGTCCTTAAACAGTTTCTAATGATGTATGAGCATATGCAAAAAGTGTGTGTATATGTTCCCTATCTAATGTATGAACATATGCAAACCATGATAGTGCCATGCATCCATTATGTATGCGAGAAAACCCTATCGACACATACAATATCTACATGAGTGCACAATCATTCACCAAAATGCATCATCCATGTGATAACACAACCATTATACATCCATAAATATATTTTCCTACACACAAATTTATGCAATATGCAATATGAAGTGACTGAGCCGATCTAGTGCCTAGAGTGTGTGTATATGCATCCACGAGCAACCACTAGCAAACACTTGCATCCACTTGCATCCATCAACCATAACATGTCTCAAACACATGTTTCAACCATAGGTTTACCCTATCTAAAGGTCAAAGGTACTAACGAGAGGACATACTAAAGATAAGATAAGCACAAGATATGCGATGAAGGAGAAGCAAAAGGACATACCCTCCGAAAGAAAAGGGTACCTCGAACGCATCTTCGCTTCCGTCTCCCAGGTAGCGTCGCTCTCTTCATCTCCCCTTCGTACTTTGACTAGTTGAACCTCTCTGTTTCTCAACTTCCAAATCTCTGAACCAAGGATGCAAGTAGGAGCTCGTCGAATCGTCGCATCACGCTCCACTTCCACTTCTCTAAGCATGCTCGGCTCTACCGCCTCTGCGGTCTCATGTAGGAACTTCCTCAAATGTAACACATGGAATATATCATGTACACCACTAAGCCTGTCGGGCAACTCCACTCTATATGACATCTGTCCAATCCTTTCCTTAATAGGAAACGGTCCAACAAACCTTGGTACTCACTTCCCAACAGATCCAAAGTGAACCACATTCCGTAACGGAGATATCTTGATAAAAAGCATGTCCTAATATCAAACTCAAGCTCTGTTCTCCTCTTGTCCGCATAAGATTTCTGTTTATCTTGCGTCGCTTTCATCCTTCTTTGAATCAAATCAATCTTTTCCCGAATTCTTTCTAACCTTATCGGCCCAAGCAAGATCTCATCCGTAGATTCCTACCAACGTGCAGGTGATCGACAAGGCCTTCCATAAAGAGCTTCGAAAGGTGCCATACAAATACTGGACTGAAAGCTGTTATTATATGCGAACTCCACCAATGGAAGATGCTCTTCCCATGTACCTCCAAAATCTAAGATACAAAGCCTCAAAAGGTCTTCTAGGACATGATTCACCCTCTCGGTCTGGCCGTCCGTCTGAGGATGATATGCGGTACTCAAACACAACTGAGTCCCTACTGCCTCTTGCAAACTCTTCCAGAACTCGCTAGTGAAGATAGGATCTCGATCACTTACTATGCTAGAGGGTACCCCATGTAATCGAACTATCTCTCGAAGATATACTGAAGCTAGCCATGGAGCAGTCCTCTTGCTCTTCACAGGTATGAAATGGGCGCTCTTAGTAAGTCTATCTACCACTACCCAAATTCCTGTATTACCCTTCCTCGACCTGGGTAACCCGTCAATAAAGTCCATCGAGACGCTATCCCACTTCCATTGCGGAGCCTCCAATGGGTGAAGCAACCCACCTGGTTTCCTTTGCTCCGCATTCACTTGCTGGCACACCAAACATCGAGCGACATACTCGGCCACATCTTTCTTCATACCGGCCCAGAAGAAAACCCTCTTCATGTCTTGGTACATCTTATCCCCACCGGGATGAATGGTCATCCTAGGACGGTGTGCGTCATCAAGAATAGCCTTCCTCAAACCCTCGTTTTGCGGTACACAAAGTCTACCGTCTCTACGCAAACACCCCTATCGTCTAGGGTGTTCCTACTCAAATGGCTGGACGACTTCCCCGCTTATGAGCTTCTCTACCAACTCAACCAACTGTGGGTCGTCCCTCTGTGCTCTTCCAATCCACCCCAAAAGAGTAGGTCTAACCAAGGAGGCTAGCAAACCGGGTACAAAGTCAACGGAAGGTCTAAAGTCAAACTTAGAAATAAACTCTAAGCTCCGTCGTTCAACGAACAATGAACCCAAGGACAACCTTTTTCTACTTAAGGCGTCCGCTACCATGTTACCCTTACTCATAGGATGCTAAGGATCCCATCCACTTTTGCTGTCCTAAGACTATGCGCTCGAAGAGTCTCCAACATTTCCCTAAGATGTAGGGCATGCTCTTCTCCACCAGGATATCATCCAAAATTATCACAACTGTCTCCCACGCAGACCACCCTAGTTGAATTCAGCATCCCCCAAATGCAAGCCCCAAAGGCCTAAACCAATATCAGACAAACACCCAAGGGATACCTCCTTCGAATTCAGACGACCTACGTGAGATGATACTAATAAAAATGGCTGAATAATTAAGCCCTTGACCAATTCTGGATGTTCTCGCCAGTCTCGCTCCAAAACCGTCGTTTTATCCTATACTGGCTCTGCTCAGCCTATTGAGCACATACGAAAACTTATTTCGCTCCTAGAAAAGACCCAGATGTCATCTACAAAGACCATCACGAACTTATTTAGGTACTCCCTGAACACCCTTCTCAACAAAGTATGCGGGGGCGTTCGTCAAACCCAATGGCATCACCAGCCACTCATAAAAGAAATCATCCGGAGTCCTAAAGGCAGTCTTCTCTATACTATTCTCAGCCACTCTCAACTGATGAAATCCCGTGGCTAAGTCCTACTACAAAAATACTGAGGCGCCAGCCAACTGATCAAAGAGATCATCAATCCTCGGCAATGGGTGTCCATTCTTCTTTGTGAGTTTATTTAGTTCTCTTTAGCCTACACAAAGTCTGAGGGACCCATCCGCCTTCGTAATAAAAACTACTGGAGCGCCCCACTCCGATATACTTCGTCTTATGAACCCCTTCTCAAGCAAATCGCCTACTTACTTATGGAGTTCCCTCCTCTCACTAGGAGCCATGTGGCACACTGGCCAAGATACTGGTTTAGCATTATCCACCAGATATATTCGGAAGTCAATCTCCCGCTTCGGAGGTAATCCCTTCACCTCCTCAAACACATCCGGGTATTCCCGGACCGCTCTAACAGATCGCAGACTCTAGACCAACGTGTCAAGCGATTCTAGATACCTTAGCATAACAGATTCTATGGGATTACAAGAGATCTCGAGAGTGTTACCCAGGCGGGTCATAAGCCTAACAACTCTCCCTTCAAAACCAAGAACGGCACCTCTACTGGATAACCAGTCCATGCCCAAAACTAGCCCATAGCCCGTGAAGCCCAACAAGCATCACACCTAAACTCAATGCTAAGTATAGAAACTTTCAAACCCAAACACATCATGGAGCCCAATTGGGTTTGAAACAACTAAGGGATCATCTACCAAACTGGTGTCTAAGTGCAGTGACTCAACCAACAATGACGAGATAAACGAACTCGATGCGTCAGAATCAAATAAAGTTCGAATTGGATGATAAAGAAATCCAACCTCCAATCTAGACGGTCTTATCCCCATCTGGTACCCCAGTCGTGAGGGAATACAACTACCCTCCAGAAGATTCCATACCTTGCCCTTGCTTCTTCGGACAATCCTAATAAGGTGTCCTAATCCTCTCAAAAGGATAACCACTTGCCTTCTTCTTCCCTATTCTCCACTCGTAACCTCCCACCAATGAGGTTTCATCCTTCATTAACCAAACAACTATTTGAGCCTTCCTCCCACCGTCTATCCAATAGATACCTACCAGTCCTCCTCCTTCTTGAACCAACTTCTAATCTGACTAACGTCTAAGTCCCTTGAAGTGGTATTCCATCCTTATCTATCTTAGAAAGATCATCTATACGCGGAGGGGAAACTCAAAACGAGAGAAAGGAAGAGATTCAAAATGGAGAATTCGAAAGATATAAATATGGCTATTGGGGATTATGCTTTTCTTTCAAAAACTTTTCTCTTAAAAGACATGTTTTTGAAAATACTCCTTTCCAAAAATATTCTTAGAAAATAGTTTTTCTAAAAATTTTATCTGTTCCGGTAACCTTAAGCTCTGATACCACGTGTAACACCCCACACCCGCTAAGATCACTCACTAAGGGAATGCCTTAGTTTTGGTGGAGTATTTTTAGTGAGTATAGAACAGAAAAATTACAACAAGACAGATATAAGTAATACTTGAAAATTTAAAACATCCTTTCAAAATCAGCGGAAAGTAAAACATGTTTGGTTACATCACAAAACCATAACAAGAGTCAAGTACATAATATCCATCCTGATAAAATAGAAGTACATAATCCCACTACATAGACAATAGCCATAATAGAAAAGATAAACCGAGCTTTACTTCTACGATCCAAGCCCAAAAGATAGATATAGCGGTCTGATCCAAGCCCACTAGTGCTAGGCCCACTCTGATAACCTGAGGGTTGGGAAAAAGATAAAAACAACGGGGTCAGACATAAGTCTGAGTGAGTCCTATAACCCTAACAATACAACCATTAAAGTAATTAGGGTATGACATAAATAAGGTACGGTACCTCTGGGGATAATGACCACACTAAGTAGCCAACAAAACACGGGATGTACTAAGATAACCGAGAAGACGCTTTTATCCTCCCAAGGATAATTATTAGATTACACCACCCCAGACTTATTCACCCAAGGGTAATTCCTACACTGCACCACACCAGTTCTACCCACCAAGAGTAATTCCTACTTAAAGGTTGATCCCACTAAGTGTACTTAGTAATTTTTACCCGGTAGTTTCTTGTACCCCTACACAGGTGCCGTCTGCCCCTATCTTTACTAGGTGTACCCACTACCCCCAAGCGATCGGCTCCCTACCGTAGATACCCGTGCTGGTCCCACAAAAGGGGGTGTATCATTCCCCAAAGTGGCTACCATATAATATCACTGTGCACGGCTTTATATCTACACGATGCAACAACGACTTACCAACCAGCCCGGGTCCACACACGCATATGAAACCCGTTGATCCCGCGTTGCCACCGCTAACCCGTTTTGGCCGCTTATAGTCAAGTCCAATATGCGTGTCCCGTCACCCGACCAGAGTCGAGCCCACAAAGATACGTTTGGGATATTGGTTGAAATGGGCCCCCACAAGCTACTACTTAAGCTTGCTACTTTTATCTAGTGCATCCCACTTAACCCTTTAACCATGTCCCCTTACATGTTATAAATCTTGGTTAAGTCCTTTAATCATATTTCAATTGCCACTTAGGGCACCCACTAGATTTCCACATGCCACCCATGGCACTTACTTAACCCCTTAATCATGTTTAATTACATGTTCCACCTTGGTTAAGTATTCTAATCGTATTCTCACATGCCACCCATGGCACTTACTTAACCCTTTTATCATGTTTAATTACATGTTCCACCTTGGTTAAGTATTCTAATCGTATTTTTCTATTGCCACCCAAGGCAACCCACTAGTCTCATCATGCCACCCCAAGGCACTCACTTAACCCCTCATGTCCCACTACATGCTAATATGGTTAAGTGCTTCTTAATTCATTAATTAAGATCATGACCTCATAAAGACCTCTCACATTAGACCGTCTTTTATGACTGCTGGATATGCCGGTTGGTTCCGGGCAGACTTCTGTCATCAAAAGGGCCTAACCTCGTGTCTTTACTTTAATCATGTATTTAATTTATGACTAAGACCTCTCACATTGGGCCAATCATTTGTAGCCGCTGGATGGCCGGTCGGTTCCGGGCAGACTTCCGCTACAAAAGGGTCCAACCTCGTGTCTTAGTTGATTAATTACACCTAATTAATCACCCCCATATTAATTATCCCTAATTAATATCAAGTTTTCATAACATGGGTAGACCTAACTCAATAGGTAAATTCCCATGGGGTAGACCTAACTCAATAGGTAAATTCCCACTTATGCTTAATCATTTTATGGTATGCTTAATCATAACCATTTCACACCATTCATTTACATGTCTATTAACCCCATCGTTTCCCCACGCACTTATGCTAACACGACATATTTCCAAGAGAAGATTCTCTCACACTTAACATGGGTTTCACTTAGCACACAATAGCATTAACATGGGTTAAAAGGTGTCTACTTACATCATAATATTAACCCAACTAGCATTGCTAAATAACCCAACTTGCATGAACTTACATATGTCATATCTAAAGGCAACTTGCATAAGTGTTCATAGGTTATACAAAGATGAACTTGCATGTGTCTTAAAGGTGTGAACTTGCACAACATGTTACATGTTAACTTGCATAACATCATACACATAACTTGCATGATATCATAAACATAACTTGCATATCAACATACACATAACTTACATAACATCATGCATATAACTTGCATAATCTCATACACCTAACTTGCATATGAACTTGCACAACAACATGCACTTAACTTACATAACATCATACACATACTTGCATAACATGTTGATCTTGCATATAAGCATACACATAACTTGCTTAACATGTTGAACTTGCATATAAGCATACACATAACTTGCTTAACATGTTGAACTTGCATATAAGCATACACATAACTTGCTTAACATGTTGAACTTG
Organism: Allium sativum; assembly: GCA_030737875.1. Lineage (NCBI taxonomy): Eukaryota > Viridiplantae > Streptophyta > Magnoliopsida > Asparagales > Amaryllidaceae > Allium > Allium sativum. The sequence continues at coordinate 10,378,323 of JASFAX010000024.1, forward strand.
CATATATGACTTGCATCTTAAAAGAGGGTAAACATGCATAGCATATAAAGATGTCATCTCACATATGTATGCATCACATTTAAGAGGGTAAACTTGCATGTCATGATTTATGCATAATACCAAACACTTAGCATGCATAAAACCACCTACTTAGCATGCATAGAACCAATTTCTTATTATGCATAAACATACCACTTAACTTGCATAAACCCAAACACTTAGCATGCATAAAACCCAATACTTAACATGCATACAATCAAATACTTAGCATGCACAAAATCAAATACTTAGCATGCATAACACCAAATACTTAGCATGCATAAAATCACATGCATAACTTGCATTTCATGTTACATATACTTGCATATGTTCTCACATATAGTTTGCATAACATGTTACATATGCATAAATGTTCAACATAATATTTTACATCATAAAACATGGCAATAAACTTGCATATGGCATAAAACTTGCAATTCACATATCATACAACTTGCATAAACTCACTTATCCACAAGCATAACCATGTCTTATCACATCCTACCATAATCAATTTAACAATTGATTATTAAAGCTATAGGAACTCACCAAAACCAAGATTAGCAAACTTATGAAGTGGAATTAGTGGCTTTTAATTGAAGGAGATGTTGATTAGCTTGCAACCCTTCATTGATTTGTGGAGGCCATGCTCAAATTCCATTTTGCCATAGTTTAGTTACAAGACCTAATTATGAATGAATTAGGGTAGGGTTGGGGTCTTATTTATAGGATTAGGTGAGTGTTTTAGGCCCTTAGATTAACCCTAGGTTAGATTAGGACCCTTAGATTTAGGAAATCTCTAGAACCAGCCCTCCTAGCCAGCCTGAAACCCAACCTGGTGCAACCTGGTGCACCCAGGTTCACAAAACGGTGCCACCCTGTCGACAGGCAAGTCGACAGGCATGTCGACACCCCTGTCGACAGGCCTGTCGACAGCCCTGTCGACATGGGTTGGGCGGGAAGCTTCCCGCCTGACCCCGCCTGGCCCATTCCAAATCTGAATATTTAAATTTTTAAATCTGTTTTAGTTTTGAATTTTCTGCAAACTTCATCGGGCCATAACTGGGCCATACGGACTCCGATTTTCGAAAACTCGGACTCTATTTCGCGTATTTTTCCGAGACGAACGTAATGACGCAGCCCGTTTCCCCTAATTCCCACATCTGAGATTATTTATCCTGTAATTAGTTAATTTTAGTATTAACTAAAATTCGGGGTGTTACAGTACGTCCACTTCGATGGGAAAGAGATTTTATTAATATTTAAAAGATTACAAAGTTTTACAGTAGAGCAAAGAAATGAGAAATAAAGTAATACAGATGATCTCATAAAAATAACATCCTTTATGCCTCTCTTCATATAGAGAAAAATTTATTTGGGGATGAAGTAATTGATTTATGTAAATAAATCAATTCATGGAAGACTAATATTCCCATTAATTTTATTTTCATATAACTGATTGATGACTTTTTTTTCATCAGTTAATTCTTTATCCAATTTAATTTCTTTTCGTTTCTTCTTTCATAAAATATGACAACGAAATAAAGGAAAATATCTCTTATATCTCTATCTCCTTGATATTCCTTTCCATTTCTTTCTTGCACAAAACGGATAACCAAATTACCCTGAATATCTCCAAAATCTAATTAATTTTGGAATATTGTATCATCAAAATTCCAATAATCAGGATGACTGTTTGGACACAAAATTAGACACAAACATAAAGAAATAAAGCCTCGATCGTTGGAATTCTCTTTCTCTATGTGGAGGAAAGGAATTTAGGTGGCAATCCAATGATGGAGATCACTTGTGTCACCAATTGTGTCAAAAATTTGTATCTAACGAGTCTTTATCTCTCTCTCTCTCTCTCTATATATATATATATATATATATATATATATATATATATATATATATATATAAGGATAGGGAGCGTTCAGTGACATCCCAAACAGTACATCACACCAAATGCCCCTTGATTTCCATAAGTTCCCCCTTAGGGGAAGGAGAGAGAATGAGTGGAAGGAGTGAGGGGGGGCTTTGATGAAAATAAGGAGGCATTTTGGGTGCAGCACCGATTGGAGTGTCATTGAATATATATATATATATATATGTGTGTGTGTGTGTGTGTGTGTGTGTGTGAGAGAGAGAGAGAGAGAGAGAGGATCAAGAGCACCCCAAATAGTGCAGTACCCCTTTAGCCCCCTGATTTTCACCACATATTTCCGTTTTTCTCTACTCCCACTAACTCTTTCTCCCTCCACTAACTTTTTTTAATATAATTGTGTGGTCATAAATGGGGTGCATTTGGGGTACTCTCAAATAGAGGTGCCATGAAACTCTCCTCATATATATATATATATATGTGTGTGTGTGTGTGTGTGTGTGTGTATGTGAGCATTTAATAGCACCCGAAACAGTGCAACACCCTAAAATGCTCCCTGATTTTCACCACATATCATGTAATTTCTCTCTTCCTCCACTCATTCTCTCACATCCCACTAACTTAAACTAATATAAATGTTTGATTTCTGTAGGGGGGCTTTTGGGGTACCATTATGTGTGTGTGTGCGCGCGCGCGCGCGCGTGTGTGTGTGTGTGTGTGTCTATATATATATATATATATATATATATATATATATATATATATATATATATATATATAAGGCATGCTCTATGGCACCCCAATTACTTAGCATCCCATTTGTACCCGAATTGTAGCCTCTTATTTATAATTAAAAAAGTTAGTGGGAAGAGAAGACTTAGTGGAAGGAGAGAGAATGAGGAATGTGTGGTGGAAATTAGGGGGGCTAAAGGGGTGCTACACTGTTTGAGATGCTCTTTTATATATATATATATATATATATATATATATATATATAATATATATATATATATATATATACGCCCGTACACACACAAAATAAAGCATTGGGCTTTGTTATAGAAGAAAATAGTTAATGGGCATATATATATGTCAACTTAGTCTGACCAAATGCTCACTTTATTAGTGGTAAAAAGGAAACATTAATTAATCCAATTCTTCAAAATGCTATGGTATTGTAAAAGCTAAAAACAAATTAGTTGTGTAGGAAGATAAATTGGACTAAAGTAAAAGAAGTATGATTTTACAAGTTTCCAACCACTTCACAACAACATTATCATAATTTCAGGCTAGGTAGATTCTGTTTTCTTTAATTTAAAACGGCACAAATGGAAGCAATTTTGAAAAAGGATACAATCTCTTTTTTTTACTCAGAGTTCATGTCAGAATAGGTTAACTAAGATTACTAGAATTCAAGCAGATATGTAAATCTGTAGTAGATCACCAACCAGACTGATCCAACTGAATTTGATAACCATACACAACGTCCAGAATTTCCATTTTAGATGTAGCCCATATAACTACCTTGATATTATACTTAATTGTGGTAGCTAACCATCCAATAAATTTGTTTAACTTAATGTGAACATGACATGTCTTCGCCATCTTAATTCTCATAATATAATCAATGCACAAAACAAATACGTTTGCATATATTTAATTCTCACTAAAAACTGCAAGAGTATTAAAGGAGGCAAATTAATACAGGTTACTTAAACACCCATAAATAATCCAAAATATACATCAAATCTCTTCATACATTCTTTCTTTATCCAGTGTTTTCTATATAAAAATATATTTTGCTTAGATAGAAGGGAAGTATTTGTTCAGATTGTAAGGCAGTGCATAAAATTCTTCATTTCTTGCATCGGTTTTATAAGACCTGAATTTTTCCCACCAGTGCCACCCTCTATCTCTTCTTACTGCGCTGTCACCCCTTAACACCGTGCTGTCTAATAAGTATGATATCAGTGCTGCCACTGTTGCCGGCGATGAAAATATCACATTCACTATGTCATTAAACTGCATAAACATTAGAACACGCACATATTACAAATATATCAATTGTAGAAAAATGACTGGGTACAATGTGTGTGTGTATACACACACATATGTATGTATGTATGTATACATGCATATGCAAGTACAAGTAAAATAAAATTTTAGGGAAATTTACCGATCTTGTACGAGTACGAACAGGACCATATCCCGATATGAGCTCGTACTCTCTGAAATATTGAGCTACTGATAAACCCATGAATAAAGAAAAGCCCAGAATGAATTTAGTTCTCATGCTATTCAGATTGCAGAACTGAAGCAAACCAAGCCCTGCGGAAGCTGCTTTCGTGATAATATATAAGTTTCTATTTTATTTTTGTCTGTTTTTATCTTTGAATGAATGAATCAAGATATACTTACCGGTGTATGCGAAAAGGACACAGTATATGGCAGCAAATATTGGCAACGGAATTGATGCGAAAAATGCACCAAATTTTGCTTAATTGCACAAAAAATGTAACAAGTATCAGAAACACATGAACTATACATGAAATTTCAGGAGATGGTATATTGCTGTTTTTACCTAATACAGAAAAGAAAATCATGAATCCAGCAGATATTTGAATTACTCTTCTACTTCCAACTCCAGTTAATCCCAGTAGACCTACGTTCTCACTGTACAATACAGAACATACACAACAAGTTATTCTTGTTCTTATACTTGAGCTGTTTTGGAGATCGATCAGATAATTACACTGATGCTGAGGACCCATTTACAGTACCAAATATGCCATCTAATAATGTGCCAATACCCTGTAATGTGAGAGAAAAAATATGCATTAGAGTTTACAGATAATTTTTATACATACTTAATTAGTTAGGGGAAAATGTGTGTGAATATATAGGATCACCTGCCAACCGATTCCTCGACTAAAAATGGAAGGCGGTATAGGTGTTGCACTTGAAAGTCTTGCTGCAGCTATGAATGTACCAGTTGACTGAAACCAGTAAATATAGTGTTTCAGTTTGGAATCCTCATATATTGAATATACTTAATGTATGCTGATAATAAGATACAATCATTTCATTTGAGATTTGAGTTCTCATGTAAAGTACTTGTCTTACCTCGATAAGAGCAGCGAATGATGCGGCCATCATGGCAAATGCATCTCCAGGATGGAAAATTGGAGGTCCCCATTGAAAAGGGGATGGTATTTTGAACCTACGTTTCAAAGTTAATGTAATGAATCGTCTATAAATACTATGATATCGCTCTTTACATTGCTTGCCAATTTCAAACGAAACGTGATACTCATGTGTTTCTTTATCATAAATGGTACAAAATTATGAACTTAACATTTCAAAATTTAGAGCATTTTCAGCTACTGCAATTACATGTATGTAATATTACCCATGTAGTGAAACTGTTCATCAAAGGGGATTTCAAAATAAGAAGCCCGACACTTGTTTGACGAACTTATGAATTATGGATGCATGTTCAACAAGCATCTAGATGCTGAGTTTCTGAAATTTTCAGTTGAACAAACCTAAGGAGAAAATTATGTTACATATGCCACAATATTAGCATAGTTTTCAATTTTGAGCAATGAAAAGAAACAAGCATAAAGATATGTAAATAAATAGAGGCCATAATATAAAGTTACCATTGTGAACCCCATATTAGTCCTGCACGGTCAGTACGGCAACTAAATTGAGTCGCAGGTGGTCTATGTCGGTATGCACCAGCCACAGTGAGGATATGTGAATATAGCCATATTATTGCGATTGTTAATATAACTGCATATCTGTCAAAGATCCTTTTCTTCAATATTGAAACTGTGGCATACTGCGAGAAATTTAAAGCCAGTTTTGGTGAATCCTTATGTGTTATTTCTTCTAAGTTCTATGACATAGAAAAATTCTTCTATGTTATGATGAGTGAATTCTACCTGAGATAGAACAACTAAGAGGACAAGGGCTGGAAGACCAATCTCAATACATCTTCCCACCTAACAAACCATAATATCATGTTATTAAGTATAAATTATGGAAGTAAAATAGTATGTGAAGTAGAACTTAAAAATACTACTGACCCCTGGGAAACCGATGTAGAAAAGCCCCAGTCCCGCAAGAGTTACAATAGGTACAGCAGCAAGAGGGCTTAGATACCTGATATAAATGATAAAAATGTTCAAAATATAAGAATAATAAGATATAACTTGATGTAATATCGAAGTGAAATAAACCGGAAGTTACCTCATAACAATCCTCCACACGCCCAAGAACCCTAAAGCAATTTGCAAAAGGGAACCTGCAATCATAGCCCCTTGTATTGTCCTCATTGTATGTCTAAATCTCTCATATGGGTCTATAATATATGCAAATCTTTCATTAAGAATGATTGAAATGGTTGGAATAATATAGGTGAAGGACCCTCCGATCACAATGGGTAGCCTGGAACCAAAATATGTCTGCAACAAAGTGTTGATTCCTGCTACAAACAACATGGTTTGTATCACTCTCGCCTTCTCTATCTACAAAATTTTCAAAAAAATGTATATTAGTATACATATACTGACATATACATACACGAATATTCATTCTAGTGAGAAGATAACATACAAATCCACCGCCCATTTGGGGGACAAGAACGGCTGGGATTATAGAAACAGCGCCTAGCATGACAAGGAAATGCTGAAAACCAAGCAGTATAGCTATTCCTGCAGAGTAAAGCAGAATGTTTAGAACATGTATTGGTATGTATACACAATGATGAAAAGAGATGAAGTATGAGACAAACCCCATGGAGGTGGACTGCTAAGACAAAAATCAACGCCGGGCAACTGTTCTTTAACTGGATGAGGAGCGAAATCGTCTACTTTTGAAGCTGCCATTTTTGTGTTTGGTTTTATATTTTTGCTCTGTTTGAGTAGAGAGTGATGAGAATGAGAAGAAGGCAATGGCGGTAATTATAGAGAGGAGAAGTTTAGGGGAAGAAAGAAACGGTAGCAAGCAAAATATGTTAGGTTTCATTGTATTTAAATGTGGAGAATTAAATGGGCCATGGTCTGCACTCTATTTGTGTTAATTGAGGTATTTATTTTCATTATTTTTTATTAGGATAAAGGTATCGAAAACTTGCAATTTATGGGCATTGATGATTCACCGTAAATGAAACTTATGTTACAACATATCAAATTCAAATTTGTTAAGTCGGTGGTGTTATGTTTTGATGTGTGGAAAAGTGAATGTTTGACTAATATTTATTATTATTATTATTCATTCACCAATTTAGAAAAGAAAAAAATATTCGTTGGCTTCCGAAATAGAATTTTCAATTTCTTATTTGAATTTATTTTCAGACTTTTAGGATTGAATTAAACTAAACTGGATACCGATCAAATTATGAAACGATAACTAATTTGAATTCTACTAAACGTTGTTATTGTTTATTTTAGTTGTGAATTGATACAAATTAGCAGTTTTCGATGCAAACTGCCGATTAGTTTTGCATAATAATGATTATTTTATGTTGAGAATAATTATTAAGAACACGATTCTTATGATAGAAGTAAAAATCGAGCAAAAACACATAGTGATAACTAATATAAAATTTGGAATATAATTGAAATTAAAAGGTTTGTGAGGTATAATCTTGGAGGCTTGCAACGAACATGTTTCGAAGTTCCGTAGTATGATAGTAATTAACAATAATGTGTTAAATCACAAATAAAGAATATTATAATTGTAGAATTAGCCATAAAGAATTAAGTGAGTGGAGAGAATGTGGTAATAAAATGAGTGAAGGAATTAATAAGATTAGACATAGATTTTTTTTCTAGAGGTATACTATACAAAAACCGAATGAATCAATAAACTCATGTAGGAAATTAAGTTATGTCTATCCGTAGAGATTTTAGTCCAGAATCGAATTATTAACCTTATACCCCTAGAACACATCATTCTCCTTTGATGATCTCATCCATCTTGCAACAAAAAAGGAAAATATGTTAGGCTGTTATTGTCAAGAAAGGAAAGGGAGGAAAAATTAAGCAAGAGAAGGATCAAATCTTTCATTTGAAAGAGTTAATCAAATTGCTAATCTATGTTAGTGATGCTTATCCTTATTCATGCTCAATCTGATTAGATTGGTGATTCTGTTGTTTTGAATAACAATAATCATGTTTGATGATAATAAAATGAATCTATATATGTTTTAGTGTTAAATGTTATAATTTCCAATACTTTTAAGAGTAAAACATGTATTAATAATTGTTGACACCCTTTTTGGTCAAAGCCATCACACGTGAAATGTCTACCTAGCAATGCGCTCAAGCATTGGAAACATCGTCCGAAGACAGGAAACGATTTGGTTGAAGTCACATCACAAATATATAAGGGCCCGAAACCTATGCAGTTAAATCCCCGCTAAAGCCTCGTAATATCCCTGCTATAGCCCAAAGCGCACTTCAACCGCTACGTTGTTTCAATTTAGCGTTGATGAACAATAGATCCGCTTTTAGCCTTGCTATTTTCCGCTACATCCGCTAAATCAAGGCTTTTTAGCGTTTGCTTTTGCAGTATTAATATAAAGAGCTTGTGACTGGTTCTCTTTTTAAAATATTCTGTAAATTTAGCTAAATTGCTAGATTTAAGGCATAAGTTCCTAACGTATGGTAACAATCAATTACACTTATCAAATTTAGCATGCATAACTATGATATTCCTTGATTTTGTTATATGAGATTAATTAATATTAGTTTTTGTACCCATATAATGTAAGAATGATGATAAATTAATTTTCAAATATTTAGTTTTACATCTACCGAACATTTTTATGTCTCCGCTATATCCCCGCTACACCTTTTTACACCTCCACAGCTATTGAATCATTAAGCGCTTTAATTGAACAACCCAGAACTTCTATCAGATAACCTCTTTTGAGCCTTAAAACATCGATTACGGTGCATTGCACCGTAACTCTTGTAGATATCTAAATTAGCTTCAGGTACAACTTTCGTTTGGCCCGAACGGCCTTACGGTTTGAAAATTACGCTCGTTTCCGTAAACGCATGCAGAGGTATAAATAAGCATTTGGTGGCAAACACTTGGATGAAGTGTTAAAGTTACAGAAGTTCACGGACTTGGATTATACGACACTACGGACCGGATCGGACGGTTCAAATCGTTGAGGACGACCCGACCCCCCTTCAACTGCACAGAAGTGCATGGCAACTTCACCAAACTCTTTCAGCGAACTAGCACCACATTAGATCAGATCGGAGGGGGAGATCCGATCTGCCTGGGTACACTAAAACGCTTCGGCAAACTCACACCACACCGGATCGGATCAGAGAGGTAAACCCGACCCACCTGGACTGAATTCTGCATATCAAGCTTTGACCTGTTCTTAAGGCATAACTCCCTCCTATTAACCCGAATTTAACTCCACTTGGCAAAGCACGATCTGGAGAGGATTTCTCCGCTACTTCCACTACATTTTGGAATTCTTGGGATGCGTGCCACGCGGCATCCGACCCGCTACCTGGGAATGGCTATAAATACACCACTTGAAGGCATTTTGTGGGACTTTCGGCACTAGTTCTTCATGGCATCCACCATTGCTACAACACAAGGACTTTGTGCTTCTCAGACTAAATTAACACGAGGATTCCGTGTATAAATTCACTCTTTTTTCTCCACTTATTCATTAAAATACAAGGATATTGTATGTGAACGAATCTTATGGATTGTAAGACGGCATTGTACTTGTAATTTCTTATGATTTAAGAAACTATAAAGTGGACGTAGGCTTGGTTTGACTCGAACCACTATAAAAACCTCGTGTGCCTCCTGTTATTTACTGTTTTCTACATTTTTTGATCTACAATTTGTGATTTTGAAGACTTCACACTGCATTTGGGTGTTAGTACCAAATTTTGACTAATATTTTGGCACGCCAGGTTGGGGGCACACGATACTACTTCAATCTCTAGCTTAAAATGAAGCGGATGGCTTGGCTATTGGATCAGTGGTCAAAAGGAAGAAAGACGGAACCTTCTCTCGAACTGAGGACGTTGGTACAGAAGGCTCAAGGAACGAGGTAAGCCAGAAGGCTTCCTCTTATGGAAATTCATCAGCATATTTGACTTGAGAAGAGATGGACGACGTTCTGGCTGAACTGCAAAACCAAATGGCAAGGCAAGATGATCTCCTCCAGAAACAGCAGGAAATGATGGATGAGTTCTTTGCTCGGATGGATGAAAGGTCGAGCAACAATGTACAACTCACTGGAAATGGCACGGAAGTGGTTCGAGATCCTGCTATCAACCGGGTCGGATTGGCTCACATCCGAACCATGGAGCGCGAGGTCAGACCCAATCTGATCCGCTGCAAGACAAATTGAAACTGGGGGAGATCGACTCCCTTCTGGAAATGTGCTACTCGCAACTCGGAATATTTTGGATGAAAACATGGCAGTGCAGGAGCTCAAGGCTTGGCTCGGGCTCGACCCACGTCGTCTCCTGTTAAAATGGAACCAATACAACTTTAACATGAAGTTACCCGGTTTGTAGCACGAGGATCGGGTCGGGTCGAGTCCTACGACCCACGACTTGTGGGCATCTCCGACCCACGACCCCTGGGCATCTCCGACCCACCACCCGCGGGCATCTCGCTACGAACCCCCTTACTCTCTAGGAATCAACGTTGGGGGCACCAGCTATGACCTTGGCGACTTGCAACAGTTCTTTGAAGGCGATCGGCTCGCCAGTCTCATTCAACGCCTCTGGAGAGGCCGCACTTATCAAAATGACGTGGATGACGTCAATCACAATCCATTCACATGCAAAATCAGGGATTCCCACAATCCCCCGAATTTTAAACTTCCAGTTCTAAAACCATACAACGGCAGGACATATCCTACCGTGCACCTGATGTGATACAAACGGTATATGGAAGTTCAATCGACGTCGAAAAACGTCATGGCTAAATGTTTCCCTCTCTTCTTGACCGATATAGCTGCTATGTGGATTCGGCAGTTGGAGTTTGAATCGATCAACAGTTGGAACATGTTGGTTGCCCGCTTCATTGAACAAAGGGTCCACATTGCATGGCCGAAAAATGTAATGTCGCTTACTACAATCAAGCAGAGGTCTGTAGAAACTCTGCGCTCATTTCTGGAAAGATTCAACGCTGCAGCATCGGTTGATCGACCTGAACCATCGATGGTACTGATGGCAGCAGTTTCTGACATCCTGGACAACTCAGAATTCAAAAATCTTTGCACCGAGACCCACCGTGAAACCTCGAAGAATTCTACCTTGAAGCCGATAGATTTCTGTGGGAAGAAGATGCAATTTCCGAGAAGAACGTTCTCGATGTCAACATACTTAAAGATAGAGGATTGTATGATTCTGCAAAAGGCAAGGTAAAAATTGCTGTCAAGAATGACCGCAACACTCAGCCTTGGAGAGGGCCCAGATATGAAAAGTACACTGAACTTAGTGCTTCATTATTTGACATCTACATGGACACGAATGGAACTATCTCCTTCCCAAAGCCTCCCAGGAGGGAGCCATCCCAAGGGAACGTGATTCTGGAAAACATTGCTTATTTCATGATATTGACGGTCATGGCATAAACGACTACAGGCATCTTCATGATCTAATAGAGGAACAGGTTAGACATGGAGAGATACCCGAGTATGTGAAACAATCAATAGCGTCTACATCCGCGCTGCCACCACCTGCTCCCCGGAGAGGGAATGATCCTGGATCGAGCTCTCGCATGATCATTATTAGCTGATTTGGATTGGATCACTCTACATTTTCTACATTTCTTAGGATTCAAGATATGTTTTTGCTTTCTTTAGGTTTCCCAATTGGCTAAATCGGAATACACACGTACAGGGTTAGGATTTAGCCCACAGCGTGCTCTGAACTCGATGACAAACCAATCAGGATTTGCTTTGGTTTTGTATATTAATTGAATAAGGAAGGACTTTCCGAGTGTGGATTATGTTTGGAAAATTTATGTATCTTGTCATGTTGTGGTTAGATTCTCAATCTCAATGAAAGTATGGCTTATGCTTATCTCAGACTCCTAGGTATGGATTATTGTAACACCCCGTAATTCTGTAACACTAAGATTCGCAAATCAAGGAAGAATTAAAAGTTAAAATCAAAATCAAGGGAAACGGGCTGCGCCATTGCGTTCGTCTCAGAATTCTGCATGAAAATGAGTCCGAGTTTGCGTAAATCAGAGTCCGTATGAGGAAGATATGGCCTCTGGAAGATTCAGCGAAGTTCAAATTTCAAAACAATTCAGAAAAGCGAATTCAAATTCAAAATCGGACCCAGATTGGGCTGGGAGGGAATTTTCCCGCCCAAGGCACCCAGGTCGACTGGGTAGTCGACCTGGGGGTCGACCCCCCCCCCCCCCTGACCAGGTCGACTGGGTAGTCGACCTGGGTCCCAAAATCCAGTTTTCTGCACCTAGTTCGTTTCTCTGTATCCGGACGCCATTCTGACCAGATTCGTCCATCTAACACTATATAAACAGCCCTAGTCTCCTTCTCTATTCACAATTCTTCTCTACCCTTATGCTGCAAAGATTCTTGTTAGACATGGCTTCTCCTCCTCCTCTAAATTAAATAAATAGAATAATATAAAATAAATCAAGACGACGAAGTGCTGCTCAAGTTTGTCAAGAAGAGGTTCGAATCAAGATTAAAGCTTCAAGATAAGAATCAAAGGCTAGCTCAAACGGTTTCGAGCAACGTCGCACGAATCATAGCAACGCCATCTTTCTATTCTAATATAATTTATGTAAGTCAGTTACTTTTTAGATTTGAACGTTTCTCTTTTCGTGACATGAAATTAAAGGAATAAAAGAGTATGCCAATTCTTTCTATTCGAATCAGTGCCTATTTCTTTGGACCTAATCAAGAACTGTTATGACTCGAGGACAAATAAGACTGTGACTATCAAACTATGGACCTTAAAACCATATGCCTCTTTGACTATGAACATTTCCTATGACTATGAACATTGCCTATGACTATGGACATTGCCTATGACTATGAACATTGCCTATGACTGTGACTGTGACTATGAGAATTATTTCCTCGACCATGAACACAAGCCTATGCCTTTGATTAGAAAACATAAACTGTTGCCTATGACATAACAAGGACAACTGTGATTAAACACCTATGATTCATGACTAGGAAAGTGTTGCTTAAAGTTTTGTGACTATGAAATTGGGTCTAAACCCGATTATCTATTCTGTCTGTTCTTGGCTTTCTTTGGTTTTAGACCTTGGGAATTTACCTATTAAGTTAGGTCTACCCATGTTCTTGAACCTACTCTGTCTATTCTTGGTTTTAGACCTTGGGAATTTACCTATTAAGTTAGGTCTACCGATGTTCTTGAACCTGCGTCGTTATCCAAACCTTTTTATGCCAGTTATTATGTCCATCCTTTTCCATAGCATCTTTGGTTCATTCCCTATTTTCTGGAATCTAGAGTTATCTATAATCTAGACTGAATCACGATTATAGGAACGGTGGGAATACGATTTGGGCAAAATATGAAATTTACTAGAACGTAGTTTAAACTTGGAAATTGGCATAAATTGGAAACATGTATTATGGCATGGATGTGTAATTTGAATCTAGTATTGACTTGTAAATCTAGCATTTACAAGAATTGTGAACTAGAATAATAAGTCTAGTTTGACATGAACGGTAATTAGAATGTTAAATCAGAATTGGATTAGCTAATTTGGCATAAGAAGTATATTGGCATAAATTTGAAATTGGCCATAATTGGGAATAATTGTCAGGTTTAGAAAATTCATGATTAGTGACACTTAATTTGGTATAGTTTACATACCAAAAGGGCATAAATATGATTTAGAGAGGGAAATGGGCCATAAGAATGAATGTTGACAATTTACATTAAAAGAGTAATTAGGAGATAAGTAAATTAGGAATAATTTACTTATAGAATTTGTCCTAAATAAGGAAAATGTAAATTTAGACAAATTAAAGGTTTATTAACGACATCTCTTTTAATAACACACCAGAAAGTTCTAGGGTGACAGAGAGGATAGTGTCTAGGCTTGGGTTTGGAAAATACAAGTTTCCTGCTCTCCCTGGCTATCCCTAACTGATCCGACGGACGGGATGGTTACTTTCAAAACCTGATTTGAAAATTAATCAAAACCCTTTGGACTTAGAAAACACGAATATGCCTAACCCGAGGTTAGACTGAGTTGCGATGTAAACCTGCCCGAAACCAACCGGCACATCCAGTATTCGCAACAATATCTGTCTAATGTGAGTGGTCGTGACTTTAATTCATTTAGTTAAAGCTAGAACAAGAATGGTAGGGTTAAGTTAACTAAGACACTTAACCAATTCAACATGATAACCGGACCGGTGGGTGGGGTTAGGTTCATACAGTTAAAGCCAGAATGGGAGGGTTAAGTCCTTAGGAACACTTAACCAATTTAACACAGTTAAGCCAGAATGGGAGGGCTAAGTCCACAGGGACACTTAACCAACTTAACATGGTAACAAGACAAGATTTGTAGGGGTTAAGTAACTAAGGAAACACTTAGCTGAATTAACATGTTAACTAGACTAGAAGGTGGGGTTAAGTAAAGTTAATACACTTAGCCAAATTAACATGTTAACTAGACTAGAGGTTGGGGTTAAGTAAAATCTAATATACTTAGCCAATTTGATATGTTAGCTGGACTAGACCGTAGGGTTAAGTAAACTTGAACACTTAACCATCAGATTGAGATAAAGGAATAGGGTTAAGTATAAAACATGAAGTGATAATACTTAACCATTAATAACATGTTAGTTAAAACAGACGGGCAGGGTTAAGTTAAAAAGGAACACTTAACCAATACAGAATGAAGGGGTAGGGTTAAGTAATAAGAAATACTTAACCAATATAACTTGGTTTGTGATGGGGTTAAGTCAACATGAATTACTGATAACACTTAACCAGTTTAACAGGATAAATGAAGAGGGTTAAGTTGGCTTGAATTGACTAATGACACTTAACCAATCCAAATTGACGGGAAAGAGAACTAAGTAACAAACCTTAGTTAAGAAAACAACGATTCTGGAAACTAAGTGGTAAATCTTAGTTAGTAAAACTAAGTAGTAATTCTTAGTATAACACGGGAAGGAGCGAATGTCCGTCTGGGTAAAAAGAAGGCTCCAACGAATTGGGTTACGAAGCCCGAGGCTTCGAGGGGACGTGAGGGTACTCTTGGTATCCCTCTGTGAGGCTGCAGATGATCCTCCTGGGCTCACAGAGGTTAAGGTCTGCGTAGAAGAACCAGGGGTATGCCTTTGTTGCAATATATGGCAACCTAAAGACTAGGATGGACCGGCGTGATTCGGCGAGAAAACGGTAGCCTTGTGATAGCAACTCGTCGTCTACCATCCATCTTCAGTCAATCGAGATACGTGAAGCGGAAAGGCGGAGAACTCCAAAAGACCATATACTTGCTATCTAGTTATGGGTGAGGATGGCCATAGGATAGTGGGGCACCGGGGGCCGGCGTATAGTTCTCATTTTTCAAGGTGTGCCTTCCATTAGTTGAGGGAGGGGTCAAGTGGGACCATAGCCACTGGAACAAAAACAGACCTTAGCATATGCACCGGCAGATATCTGAAAAGCTCCCGACCGAGTTCTGTGTTTCTTGATTTGCCCTGCCATAGGACTCGGACCGCACATTACAGGACATGTGCATCTAGACAAGCGATAGCGATTCGCGATACATGCGTGGGGAAGTATAGGAACATATACCACACTAGGTAGTATGTCCTAGACTTGGGGGCATCGTTCGACAGGTAGCACTAGTTGGACTAGGTGGCAAAAACCCTGAATCCGAGAAGCGTTCAGCAGATAACGTAAACTCTAAATCTAGAAGGCACTTGGTAGAAAACCCTAGATTAAATCTAGGTAAAAAATAATAAATGTATGCCTGAAGGCGATGGAAAATACAGGGATTGGGATCACGTTATCGTTACTAGTTGGGACACTAGTTAGGTGGTGCGGAGATATAGAAACCGGTATAACAAGGAAACAGCGAAGCGGCGAAAGTATTAGAGTATATCCAGTTTATCTTATCTTAGCATATCTCGTGATTATCTTGTCTAATCTTGCCAACCCTATCATCATGGTGTTATCTTGTATTCAGTTAATTCATGTCGTTTTGTCTTTCCATGTTCATATGCTAGAAGTTACTGAACTTACTCAGGCTTTATGTCTGACTCTATTTTTCTTTCGTCTTCTTTTCTTCCGTTCCCCCCCCCCCCCCGGTAGTAAAGAAGGAATAGTATAGCTCAGGTTAAGTTGGATCATCACTCTTTCCCAGCTTGAAGATTTGTCGAAGTTTTGCTTGGATTTTCTTTCCAGATGCTATGGCTGGCTCTTGCTAAAATTGGGGAATATAAATGTTGTTTTATGCTTCTTTATTTTGTAAGACAGATGATACTCTGATATTGTAAAGAAATCATTGTACAAACTATTTTATCAATAAAGCAAAGTTTTATTTTCCGCTGTTTAATTTCTGTCTGTCTTGTAATTTATCTGTATCTTTTACCCAAAATGCTCCACAGAACTTAGTGCATTTCCTTTGTGAGTGACACTAACGGATGTGGGGTGTTACAATTATGCCTAGGGATGGACTGTCTTGTCAGGCTTTGGCAAGTATAGCTTTATCTCGATATGAGTATGGATTGTACTCCGTTGGATTTTTAAGTATGGATTATACTCTGGAACGCCAAATCATCTTGTCATGATCTGGCAAAGGAGCTTGATAAAACTCGAGTATGTCTTATGCTCGGTTTAAACTTTCTGGTATGGCTTATGCCTGGAAGGTAGGTCCCTCGCCCAGTCTTGTCAGGATGAATCGAACGTACCTCGAGTATACTTTATGCTCAATTGGACGCCCAAGCATGGTTTATGCTCAGAAAGGTTAAGCAATGCTGTCAGGATTTGACACAACTGTTGGTCTCTTTTTCTTCGCAGGTATAGATTATACTCACAATTGGCAGACTCGGCGTGGCCCTGGTTTTCTTGGATTATCCAGAACACATCTTCCTTCAACCAGCAAGATATGTTCTGAGGGGTAAACATGTTGACACACTTTTTAGTCAAATCCATCACACGTAAAAATTTTGGCTAGCAACGCGTTCAAGCATTGGGAGCATCATCAGAAGACAGGAAACGATTTGGTTGAAGTCGCATCACAAACATAAAAGGGATTGCAACTCCTATCAGATGGCCTCTTTTGGGCCTGAAAACATCGATTACGGTGTGTTGCATCGTAACTCTTGTAGATCTCTGAATTAGCCTCATGTACAACTTTCGTTCATCCCGAACGGTCTTACGGTTTGAAAGTTACGCTCGTTTCCGTAAACACAAGTAAAAGTACAAACATGCATTTGGTGGCAAACACTTGGATGAACTGTTAAAGTTATAGAAATTCATGGACTTGGATTACACGACACATCGGATCAAATCAGATGGTTCAGATCGGTGAGGAGGACCCGACCCCCCTTCAACTGCACAGAAGTGCATAGCGGCTTCACCAACTCTTTCAGCGAACTAGCACCACACTAGATCGGATCAGAGGGGGAGACCCAATCCGCCTGGGTACACTAAAACGCTTTGGCAAACTCAAACCACACCGGATCGGATAGGAGAGGAAGACCCGATCCGCCTGGACCGAATTCTGCATATCAAGCTTTGACATATTCATAGGAATAACTCCCTCCTATTAACCCGGATTTAACTCCACTTAGCAAAGCACGATCTAGAGACGATTTCTCCACTACTTCCACTTCATTTCGAGATTCTTGGGATGAGTGCCATGTGGCATTCGACCCGCTACCTGAGAATGGCTATAAATACACCACGTGAATGCATTTTGTAGGGACTTTTGGCACTAGTTCTTCATGGCATCCACTATTGCTACAACACAAGGACTTTGTGCTTCTCAAACTAAATTAACATGAGGATTTCGAGTATAAAATCACTCTTTTCTCTCCACTTCTTCATTAAAATACAAGGATGTTATATGTGAATGAATGCTATGAATTGTAAGACGGCATAGTACTTGTAATTTCTTAGGATTTAAGAAACTATAAAGTGGACATAGGGTTGTTTTAAGCCGAACTACTATAAAAACCTCGTGTATCTTCATCTAGTTTTTGTTTTTTGCATTTTAAGACCTACGATTTGTGGTTGTGAGGACTTCACGCTGCATTTGGGTGTAAGTACCAAATTTTAGTCTAACAATAATACTCCTATATTTTGAAATTTTTCTGTAATTTTATGACATTTAGACAGAGATGGGTTTTAATTTTGAAATTTTCCAAATGATTAAATAATTATTGCAAATTTTCTTAAAGGAAAATGAGCAGTTCTGACCGTAAATTAATATTTCTAATTTTTGGCAGAGCCGACAGATTTTTAAAGTGATCTTTAACATTTTTATTATAACAAATAGTAAATACAAAGATCACAAGAGACAAACAGATTATTTGTAACAACCCTGTTGTTAATTACCTAGTTAATTGAGTTTAAATAGGGATTGATAATTTTAATTGTGATTTGTGAAAAAAAATATTTAACTAAAAAGGATTAAAGTCTATATTGGGTTTGTTTATAAAACAATTCTATGTGAAATCCAAATAGAGAGTAGAGTTTTAAAGTGTAAGAAAATAAATAGAAAGAACTTCAATTCATTTAATTAAAATTTGGGTTTGGGCCTAATTAAAACTCAACCCTTTAATGCAAATAGGAGAAAGTTCCTCTTCTTATCCATTTTATGAATGAACTATACGTTCATTTGTTCCAAGCAGTAAACAAAAGAGATTTTCTCAAAACAAAGAAAACCCTAGCTTCACAAATCCTCAATTTCATGTCATGAATGAGAGGGCTTTTGGTTAGATCTTTCAGTAATCGAAAGAAGGTAAGCTCCAAAACATCTAGTGAATCAATTAGGATTTGTAGTTTCATATTTTATCCTTGATTAATATGATTCCAAACATGATAGGTAATGATATTTCTTGTTATACTTGTGTTTTGATAGATCTGAAAATTTAAACCCTCTTTAGTAGAAAATTTGAATTTTATTCATATGGAGTTTAAAATTTTCCAAATTTACTATGTTCTTTCTGACATATTGCATCAACTCTCTATCAATTTTCATGAATTTTTATTAAGATTTGACATATTAAACATGGTGATTTCCGAGTAACTTTTCTATAAATCTAGACAGAAAAACATAGGTTGATTTAAAAATCATAACTAATTGTAAAAAATTCATAAAGTCGTGAAATTTGGATATGTTGTTCCCAACACATCTGAGAATCTTAAGTAAAAATTTCGTTAAGAAATATTAATGTTTGTTATGTTAAATGTACTCTGTTCCAGGGGTAAAAATCTGGGCTGTTTTTGGTTACTTCGCTTGAGGTTAATGTTTCTAGCTATGGAGCTCTTTGGATTATAAGGTGAGTTTTTAGACTCACACAATCTATCTCTAATTGGTGTGTTTCATTTAGTAATTTTGGCCTTGATGTGTTTGATTTGATGATTGATTTGGGTGCAATATGATTTTGGATTCAAGTGGTTGTTTGGTTGTATGTCGTAAATTTGGTGAAATCATCAATGATGTAAAACAATGATAACTTGTAGTTAGATTATCCATATTAACTCAATCTTTTTAAAGTAGAAAGCTCTTTCAATTTGCTACAACTTTACCCTATTCATTTGTCGAAATTATGCATAGGAGGTCAAAAATGAGTTTTAAACTGAGCATGTAGCTCAGGTCTATGTTAAAATTTGGGTTGATAGCTGATAGTAAAATTAGCATAACTTTTGAGTCACTTATCGGAATTTGATGATTTTTAATATCTGGAAAGCTAAGAGTTTAAGCTACAATTTCATTTGTTGTGTTTCTATTGATTATGAAGTTTAAATGGAGAAGAACTCATTTGTTTGTCGCTGGGTTGTCGTTAGGAAATCAGAAAAATACATAAAACTAAGAATTTGTTTTGGTCATAATTTTTGAGCCACTAATCGAAATTTGATAATTCTTAATGTTTTGGAAAGCTAAGAGATTAAGATACAACTTTCATTTATGGTGCCTCTTGTGATTTTGTAGTTTAAATGGTGAAAACCCTATTTGTTTGTCGTTCTCCTATCATTGAGAAATCGTGTCAATACTTAAACATGAGAGATTGTTTTGGTCATAACCTTTGAGTAACTTATCGGAACTTAATAATTTTCAATATTTTGGAAAGCTAGGATTTTTTTCTCTAATGGTATGGATTAAGTTTTGTTAAATTATATGCTTAAGCAAAACTGAAATTGCAATTTAAAACAAAGTGATTTGTTATGAACTTTTGGAAAAAATAAGATAGTTTTGTGAGAAGCTAAGTAAGTGTTTTAAACAATGGAATTCAGAAGAGATAATAGTTTTGAAATATTAATTCTATAGTCTGGAATGAGCAAATTTTCGACTTAATGCTACCGATTGTTTTATATGCTCTTGTGAAACATTTTTTCGAAAATGGTATATTTCAATGAATAGAATGTTGAAGTGGAATTTACTAATTCTTGACCGAATACTAGAACCCAACTGAGTAGTATGGGATGCTCGAGTTAGATTCTTGTAATCAATTTTGAGATAGTAATCAACACTTTAGGGTTGTATTCTTTTATTGTGTGCGACAAGTGGTCTCTAGATCCATGAGAGAATATAATTCAGGTTTTCCGGGTATATCCATAATAAGTGAAATTTACTAATTCTCAGTAAATACTTGTGTTTCATTAGATGGTATGGGATGTCTACGTTAAACTTTAGTGGTTACTGTGGGTGATTGTATTTGGAACTTTAGAGTTCCCTTTCGTTTGGTGTGCAACAGAGGCTGCTAGATCCTTAAGAAGGTTACTTCTGGATTTCTTTTCTAAGTTGTAAGTACAAAAAGATTGAGAAACTCATTATTTTAAGAGACTGGACTTTTGTGACTATTTTTGTTAGTAAAGATCTTGAATAAAATAATGATTAACATGGAATAGTAAAGTCGTGGTTGCCACTATCTTTATGATTGTTGAGATTTTTTTTATTTCAATATTGGGATCAGTTATATGTTTCCTCGATCTCATGTGAGACATCGATCTACATGATCGTATGTCTATGTTTCCTCAGCCCCTTAGATTGAGCACATGTATCCTTGTCTCAATAACCATAGAAATGGATTGTGTTGCTTGTTTTGTTATGTTTCCTCGATCCTAGCACTTGTGTTTCCTCGATCAGGTCGATTGAGTACGAGTTCCTCGATCCTAGTGATCGTGCATGAGTTCCCGATCTTTGGTATCAGATCGGTATGAGGGATACCACCAGGCCTCGAGACCATCTTGGATTTTTGGAATGTATGTTTGTTTGTTCAATATGTTGATTCTCGTCCTTCCTTGGTTATTTGACTGAGAAAAGGGGTTCCTTGATTAGGTCGGTCATGAATGAGTTGTGCTAACTTGTCGTGCTTATAATAGTTCCTCGATCAGGTCAGTCATAAATGAGATGTATTAACTTGTTGTGTTTATAATAGTTCCTTGATCAGGTCAGTCATGAATGAGTTGTGTTAACTTGTCGTGCCTATAACGTTAACTTGTGATGGAGATAAAAACCAAAATTGGTGACCAAACATACATCATTGTGAAACAATAGATTATTGCTACTATCATTTTGTGGTTGAACTGAAGATTATTTATATGTTATATGTATGGATCTCACTTTTTGGATATTTAGAGATAGACTGATCCAGAATTTTGTGTTTTCGGGTCAAACCGGAATATTTAGGTTTACAGGATGCTCGGACTTTTGGATAGGTGAGCTAGCCATGGATAGACATATTGAGACCCTTAGTTGATCTCCTATAGGATATTTACCTGATGTTCTATGAGATGTACTTGTTAAGATAGTGACTTATTTTGAAATGTGTAAAATAAAAAAAATTGGAAGTATATTTTGTACTAAGATATGTGCTTTTCGCTGTGATCTGTGATTGTTATGTGTTTGGTATATTGTTCTGATTAAGTGGAATCGGTGTGTCTATTATTTTATATTAATACTAGCACGTCAAATTCAGATCAGACATGAAGTAAAAAGGTATAATTGACGTGTCAGTGTTAGTATAAAAATATATTCACATTCGATCGCCCCTATCAAGCTGTATTCTCTGGATTAACAGATGACATTACTTGTAATGTTCTTTGCTGAACCGGGTATAACAGTGGGGTGTTACATTATTTATCTACTACATTAGGTTTTGAAGTAGACCGACCACTATACTAATCAAGCAAAAAAGAACAGAAGCTGGATAAAGTGTCAATACTGCTGCATAACATACTCTACGGATGGATTTAATAACAAATATTGCCAATAGTAGAAGAAAATCTCTGTAGCATCGCTTTCGCCGATCTTGATATGATGAGGGGGGAGGCTTAGAGACCACCTAAGCATCCCTAACGTTGTGGCTTACTAGAAAAACAAAACATCAATTTAAGGAGGAGATAACTCCTCAGACCCAACCATCTACGGAAGAAACATATTTGAGGCGAACTAAGAAAAAAAGCAGGTAAATGGGGGTTGCGAGCAATGAAACTACAGTAATAGCAAAAACTAGGGCAGGGGAGGGAGTACCGGTAGAGAGTGGAGGAGTCAGAGAGGTAATTAGCAAGAAAGGAGGAATAATGAGGAAGGAATCTCCATAGTCACCATTAGTATAGAAATAGTCGAAAGCAAGAGCCGAAAAGTTTGTTGTGTTTGCAATCTAATTTTTATTTTAAGCATGAAAAAAAAATATTCTAGTTTTTGGTGCTTTTCGAAGAATTTTTCAAATTAATTTTAAATTAAATGATAAAATATAAAATATCTTAAATTAATGAAATAATTGAAGAAAGCGATTAAATTATGATTAGTAAAGGAGTAAATTATAGTTAGTAAAGGAGTAAATTACGGCTTGCGCTTGATAATTTTTCCATTATGTAAGGGTGGAAAATTGGTAATTGACATGTGCAAAGAATTTGTAAAAATGTAGTCGCTTTCTAAAGGAAAAAAATCAAAATTTGAATTTGTTGTCGATATTACACATTATACATGCGACAACTTAGATTTTCGATAGCTTACATACGAGATAGCCTTAAAGTTAAATCAATAATAGTCATAAGGTTTGATGTTTGATAACTTAGACTTTCGACGGCTCACATATTTAGTAGCTACTTTAGAATTTCGATAACTTCATACATTAGAAGTTCGATAACTACTTTGGTAGACTTGTGGTAACAATAAATTTAGACATGCATCATCAAATGTCTCGCGATATAGCAATAAAGTTAAACAAGCAATATTAAATGATAGACTTGCAATAGTAATAAAGTTAGTATGCTACTATTCACACCCCGATTTACACATCTGGCCACTAAAATTAAAAGCACCACAAATATTTCAAATTTCCTTTGTTGGCCATCGTCTAAATTAATATGCTAAAAATTGAGAGGCCACCGGCACCTTTCTCTATAGGAAGCTTCCTTCCTCACTTAGATCATGCATTTATGTCTTTTGAGTCATTTGATCGTACATCTTGCATCATATATCATCATGTTTATCGTCCAATTTATCATCATTCAAATACCTCATCTATCAAATGACAAAATGTAAGTTAATGTATCAATTTGTGAAAGGAGACACGTAAGTTATACGGCTAGAAACCTTACAAGTCAAAATTTACATTGTCATTCTCTATTACAAACTTGTCAAATTTAATGTCCTCGAAGCTTGAAATTTTCAATGGAGCGGAAAAAAATATCCTAAAACGCAACGGAAAACCCTAACCATTAAAAAACTCTAACAACAAGTTCTATAATATAATAGAACACAATAAAAATCATGCAATTCTAACCTTTTTTATCTTCATCTTTCATCTCTATTAGGCACAAAAGAATATTTGCTTTTGTTATGGTTTAGGGTTTGAAATTGTAGAGAAGTACGTGTTTTTCTTAGGAGAAATGCGATGGTGAAAACTGAGTGAAAGAATAATATATGGTGGCCAGAAGAATATTAAAAATAATATTTTGTATTAAATTTAGAAAGGTGGCCGGAAGTGTAAACCTGTGTGTGAATAGTAGCACCCAAAAGTTAAGACTTGAGATAGTAATAAAGTTAGACCCTTACGACATGAATAAATTTAGACTTGCGATAGCAACTAAGTTAGACGTGTGATACCTTAGACCATCAATAACTTAGACATGCAATAGCATAGTCATTAATGCAAGATAAGATAGATGTGCAACAAAAGTCTTAGTAGCAAGATATCATACACACAAACACACGTGCAATAGCAAAATTTCTTGAAGTTTGATATCTAGACGTAGGATAGTTAAAATTTTGGAAATCCAACTCCACGAGGTATAGCTAATTCCATATGAGTACTTTAAAGAGCAAAACGGTAAAATTCATCATGAAATGTTAAAATATGTAACACCTCGTAATTTTAAATATTAAAATTAACAAATTTAAGAATACTTAATTGTTAAACTGAGAATTAAGGGAAACGGGTTACGCAATTGCATTCATCTCGAAATTCATCTTGGAATAGAGTCCAAGTTTACGGAAATCGGACTTCGAATGAAGAAGTTATGGCCCTCAGAACTTTCAGAAATTTATATAAAACAATTCAGAAAATTAAATACCAAGGCAGGTCGACCTGGGGGTCGACCTACCCCAGGCTAGGTCGACCTCCCTATATACAGGTCGAGCTGGGGGTCGACCTACCCCCCCCCCCGGTTGATCTGAAATGTGACGATTTCTGACTCTGTGCTAAGTCATTAGGGCTGATGTGGCTGTTCTAGATAAATCTATCTAGTCATGGATGGTTGGGATTTTTCTATGATAATCTAACGGCTTAGGTTGATTCAAACTTCTATAAAATGAGTGCCTAGAATCAAACCCTAAATCAAAACAAAATTTGTCTCATGGCCATCATTCCGCTACTAGGATAGTTCTCCTTCCTAAAGCTTAGGATTTAGCAAGTTATAATTCCAACTCAAATGATGAACAAATCATTCTCTTTTCAAACCTATCTTTGTGAGTACTATTTCTTTCACAATATAATTAATAAATTAAATATGATGGGTTGTAATTGGATTATGAGAACATGTCTGTTGAATCACGTGATGTTGTTTAACTTTGTTATCTTATGTTGGTAGAACTATTTCATATTTAACTTAATTCATTTTATATGTGAATTTTATGCAAGTTTGTGATCTTAAATCATATGTTAATCCATATGTGAATCTTATGCAAGTTTGGGATGTTAAATCATATGTTAATTCTTATGTGAATTTTATGCAAGTTTGGGATGTTAAATCATATGTTAATTTATATGTGAATTTTATGCAAGTTTAGGATGTTTAATCATATGTTAATTTATATGTGAATCTTATGCAAGTTTGGGATGTTAAATCATATGTTAATTCATATGTGAATCTTATGCAAGTTTGGATGTTAAATCATATGCTAATTCGTATGTGAATTTTATGCAAGTCTAGGATGTTAAATTGTATGTTAGTTTAAATATGAATCTTATGCAAGTCTATATGTGAATTGTACACAAGTTTATATGTGAATCAAGTATATACATATGCTAGTTTATATGCAAAAACATGTGATAAATTCATATGCAAGTTGTAGAAATCCATATGCAAGTCTAGGTGAAAAACTATATTCATATTTTTGGGTGAAAAATATATTCACGTATGCATGTTAAGTGAGACCCATAATTTATATATGCAAGTTCACAATTTCATGTTTAGATCTATATTTAGATCCATGGTAGTTTATGCAAATATATGATTCTATATGACCATTGTCTATGCAAAATTATTGGCTATGCGAATTTATGTTATAATTCCTATTTGCAAGTTAGATCTATTTTTATGTGTTATGCAAGTTGTGATGTTTCTTCTCTTTTTATGAGTTAGACTATTTGCGGGTCTAACATATTTCATATTAAACATGCGAACGATGTGGGGGCCATGGGAAAATATTAAATATTAATATTGTGAATTGGCATAAAAATGGCTTAAAAGCATATAATAAATTTGAGACATTAATTGGCCTAATTTATATGCATAGAAATTATGGACTTAATTTAGGTGACAATTATGGAAACAGATTAATTTGGAAGTTATTGACAATTTGAAATGGAGATATTAATTCAAATTGGGGTCGAATAATATTATTTAATAATAAATGCCTAAGACACGAGGTTAGACTCGTTTGTGGTGTAAGACAGCCCGGACCCGCCCGGTAAATCCAGCAACCACAAATGGTAGTCTAATGTGAGAGGTCAAAGGCATAAATTAAATGCGCAATAAATGCCTAAGACACCATGTTAGACTCGTTTGTGGTATAAGACTGCCCGGACCCGCCCGACACATCTAGCAACCACAAACGGTAGTCTAATGTGAGAGGTCAAAGGCATAATTAAAAGATGCTTAGACATGAGGTTAAGTCTGGCTTGTGGTGGAAGTCTTCCCGGAACCGCCCGGCATATCCAGCGGCCACAAGCAATCGACTTAATGTGGGAGGTCTGTGCATTAATAATTAATTAATGCTGATCAAAGACGAATATGAATGACAAACAAAAGTTTGGTTGAGTGGAGTAATTCTCTGAGTACCAATCTGATGTTGATTTCGGTCTTCGGGGTTGATACTTAGGGAGTTATTCTCTTAACCAATGTATTTGTGAACTAAGATGTACTTAATCATAAATTAAGTAAAACATGTTATACAATATATATATATATGATACATAATATATAAGTGGATAGGGTTAAGACCAGCTTAACCAATAATATATAAGTGGATAGGGTTAAGACCAGCTTAACCAATAATCTGATAAGTAGGTAGGGTTAAGACCAGCTTAACCAATAATATATAAGTGGATAGGGTTAAGACCAGCTTAACCAATAATCTGATAAGTAGGTAGGGTCAAGACCATCTTAACTAATAATATATATTAATCTGATAAGTGGGTAGGGTTAAGTCTAGCTTAACCAATAATATATATATTAATCTGATAAGTGGATAGGGTTAAGGAAAACTTAACCAATAATACATATTGATCTGATAAGTGGATGGGGTTAAGGCCAACTTAGCCAATAATATATAAGTGGATAGGGTTAAGACCAGCTTAACCAAATATGTATATATTGATCTGATAAGCGGATAGAGTTAAGGAAAGCTTTACCAATAACACATGTTGATTTGATAAGTGGGTAACATGGGTGACATGTGGGATATAATCATTAACACTTAACGAAGATAAACATGTGGTGGGACATGGGGGTTAAGAAAATGACATGGGAGACATGTGAAAAATGATTAGAGACACTTAACAAAATTGAAACATGTAAGAAGAAATGAATAAGAAGGGGTTAAGTGGAAAATTCTAGTGGGGACCAAGCATTGGTGGAAAGCTTGTGTCAAGCATGGGGGGCCCATTTCAAACCAGTAACCCATTAAGTATCTTTGTGAGCTCGAGTTAGATCGAGGACGGGACACGCTTACAGGGTTTGATCGTAAGAGGTCAAAATGGGTTAACGGTGGCAACGCAAGTCCAGCGGGGTCATGTGCGTGCGTGGGCCCGGGCTGGTAGGTAAGACGTTGTTGCATTGTGTAGATATAAGCCGTGCATCTTTAGTGGTATCGGGTTGCAACTTTGGGGAGTGATACACCCCACTGTGGGACCAGCATGGGTATCTACGAGTTAGGGACCAATCGAATGGGGAAGGTAGTGGGTACGACTAGCGGAGATAGGAGCAGGAGGCACCTATGAAGACCGCTAGGAGTCCAACTACCATATTATGAATAAATGTTGTAATTAGAATGGGGAGGGTAGCGGGTACAACTAGTGGAGATAGGAGCAGGTGGCATCTATTAAGACAACTAGGGGTACACGAAACTACCATTATTATTATTATTTTGTTCAGTAGGCGGGATCGATTTTTAGAGTGACTAGTAATGGTGCAGTATAGTAATTATACTATAGTGATTAGTAGCGGGATTAACGCCAGAATATACCTCTTGTTTGTTTTGTCTTGCCCACTTGTTTCACAGTCATTCCTTATTTTACCAGTTTATGACTTATCCTAATTACTTTAATAATTATATCGTTAAAGTTATGGTACTCGCCAGACTTTATGTCTGAACCCCTTTCTTTTCGCCTCTTTTCTTCCCTCCCTCCCCCCCCCCCCCACGGTTCTCAGGGTGGGACTAGTACTAGTGGAGCTTGATCTGGATCCTTCTCTCTCTTTTGGAAGTGCTTGGATTGCTGAAAGTAAAGTTCAGCTCATCTCTTTTATGGCAACTTGTGTTGGGGTTATGCTTTTTACTTTATGTACTCAGAAAACAAATTTTCAAGATGGTTACTATGTGTACTTGGTTTTTTGTTGGTTTATGATGTTATTGTAATCAAACTATTTCTCCGCTGCAATAAAAGTTGTTTTGCAATTTTTCAAGTACCAATATATGTATCTGTCTTGTTATATTCTATTCTATTCACCAATGATACTCCATGAAAGTTAATGCATTCCCTTTGAGAGTGACATTAATGAACATGGGGTGTTACACGTGGTATCAGAGCTGAAGGTTAACAGAACAGATAAGAGATTTTGAAAAACTGTTTTTCAAAAGCATTTTATAAAGAAATACTTTCAAAAAGTATGTTTTAAGGAGAGTATTTTCAAGAGAAAAGTTTGTTTTAAAAACATAACCCCTAAGAGCTATATATCTTTCCTTCGATTCTCCGTTTTGAATCTCTTCCTCTTTCCTTTTTTGAATTTCTTCCTCCACGTATAGACGCTTTTTTAAGATATGTAAGAACTTCCGTACGATGGGCGGAAAACCGCTTCATGGGACTGGGACGTTTGTCAAAGCTAGAAGGAAGCGGAGGACTTGTTGGTACCTTTAAGATGGACGATGGGAGGAAGGTTCCATTAGCCACTTGGTTAATGAAGGATGAAACATCATTTTGGTAGGAGGTCACGAATGGAGATTGTGCAGGAGAGACATGGATAGTACACACGATAAGAAAGTAGATCCAAAGAAAGGCGGTAAGGATAACAAGGGGCCAAGAGAAAAGGAAGGGCCACACTTGTGAAATACCTGACTACTTAAATAAAGATGTTAGAAAGAAGAAGAAGACTAGTTGTTATCGTTACAGAGAAACATGACATCTTACTAGGATCGTCCAAAGAAGCAAAAGGCAAAGGTAAGGGCAAAGTACAGGATCTTCTGGAGGGCAGATGCGTTCCCTCACGGCTGGCATACCTGATAGAGGTAGAAATATCTTAGTTGGAAGTTTGGTTTTTCTTTTTGATCATCCTGTTCGAACCTTGTTTGAATTCTGGCACTTCATATTCGTTTGTATCTGCTTTGTCAGTTGAAAACACTGCACCTAAATACTATTCTAGTTACGGATCCCATAGTAATCTCAAATCCTATTAGTGGTTCGGCTCATCTTTCGATGATTTGTCGGGATTTAAGTGTCTATCTTGGGTGTTGGGTTTGAATGCAACACCTTCGTTCTTGGCTTCTTGGGCTATGGCTTGATTCTAGGCATGGATTGGCTAGCCAGATACGGTGCCATCCTAGACTGTGAAAGAAGGGTAGTTAGATTGTTGACTCGTTGTGGAGAGACCCTTGATATTTCTTGTGACCCTAGAGGTCCGGTGACGCTTAGCTACCTAGAATCTCTTGATGCGTCCAACGATGATTTAGAATTTGTTCGTGTGGTTCGTGAATATGGAGACGTCTTCGATGAAGTTCGGGGTTTACCCCCGAGGCGCAAGATACACTTTCGTATATACCTAATAGATAATGCAAAGCCAGTTGCATTACCAGTACGCCACATGGCTCCGAGAGAGAGAGGAGAACTCAGTAAGCAAGTGAGAGAGTTGGTTGAAGGGGTTCATAAGAAGGAGCATTTCGGAATGGGGATAGCTATGGATCCCGCAAAGGTGGTGGCAATCCAAGATTGGAAGATTCCTAAGAATGCAATAGAAGTAAGAAGCTTTTTAGGACTGGCGGGCTATTATAGGAAGTTCATTAAGGATTTCGCGAAGATATCAGCCCCACTTACTCGGTTAACGAAGAAGAACTTGACTTTTTCTTGGGATGTTGACTGTGACGATGCTTTCCAACGTTTGAAAAGGGTTTTGACGACAGCTCCAGTTTTAGTTTTGCCAGATGGAAGTAAGCCATTCACAGTGTATACCGGTGCTTGCGAGACAGAGGTTGGAGCAGTTTTCGGTGCAAGAGGAAAAGGTGATATGCAAAAGGCGGCAAGTATGAGTATCGCTTATCATCCACAGACGAATGGATGGACAGAGAGGGGTGAATAGAATCCTTGAAGATCTTTTGAGGTTATATATCTCAGATTTTGGAGGGACATGAGAAGAGGCAACGAGCTTAGTGATGTTCATGACATGTTCCACGTATCGCATTTGCAGAAGTGTTACAAGATACCGCGGAAGCGGTGGAGCCGAGCATGCTTAGAGAAGTGGAAGTAGAGCGAGATGCCATGATTAGACGAGCTCCTACATGCATCCTTGGGATGAAGGTATTAGAGCTACGCAACAGAGAGGTCAAATTGGTCAAAGTGGAATGTGGAGATGATCAAGGAGACGCGACTTGAGAAATGGAAGACGAGATTTTTAACTTCTCATTTTTCTACCGCTTTGTTGATACTTGTCCTAACATTTAGTATGTCTTTGCGATGATATCTTCGATCTTTAGTTAGGAAAAACCTTATGGTTGTAAACATGTGTTTGAGACATGTTATGTTTGGTGGATGCAAATGGATGCAAGTGGTTGCTAGTGGTTGCTCGTGGATGCATGTACACACACATTAGGCACTAGATCGGCTCAGTCACTTTCATATTGCGTATAAATATGTGTGCATATTTAATTAATGGATGTATAATGGTTGTATTATCATATGGATGCTGCATTTTGGTGAACGGTTATGCACACATGTAGAAATAATATGTATCGTTATGATTCTTTCGCATACATAATGGAAGCATGGCAATATTATGATTTGCATCAAGGAGGTCAACTGAATCAGTAGACTGCCTGATTTTGCATTGGATAAGGAACATATACACACACTTTTTGCATATGTTCATGCATCATTAGAAACCTTGTAAGGACAATGGATTCCTGTGTTTGATGGTTGAGTAGATGGATGATTGGATGGTAGGATATACATTCTCCTTAACTTGGAGATTTCGGGGGCAAAATCCTTTAAGGAAGGGAGAATGTAACACCCCGTAATTTTAAATATTAAAATTAACAAATTTAAGAATAATTAATTGTTAAAGTGAGAATTAAGGGAAACAGGTTACGTCATTGCGTTCGTCTCGAAATTCTGCTTGGAATAGAGTCCAAGTTTCTGAAAATCGGACTTCGTATGAAGAAGTTATGACCCTCAGAACTTTCAGAAATTTATATAAAATAATTCAGAAAATTAAATACCAAGGCAGGTCGACCTACCCCAGGCAAGATCGACCAGGGGGTCGACCTCCCTATATACAGGTCGACCTAGGGGTCGACCTACCCCCCCCCCCCCCCCCGAGCAGATCTAAAATGTGACAATTTCTGACTCTGTGCTGAGTCATTAGGGCTGATGTGGCTATTCTAGATAACTCTATCTAGTCATGGATGGTTGGGATTGTTCCTATGATAATGTAACGGCTTAGGTTGATTCAAACTTCTATAAAAAGAGTGCCTAGACTCAAACCCTAAATCAAAACAAAATTTGTCTCGTGGCCATCATGCCGCTACTAGGATAGTTCTCCTTCCTAAAGCTTAGGATTTAGCAAGTCAGAATTCCAACTCAAATGATGAACAAATCATTCTCTTTTCTAACCTACCTTTGTGAGTACTATTTCTTTCACAATATAATTAATAAATTAATTATGATGGGTTGTAATTGGATTATGAGAACATGTCTGTTGAATCACGTGATGTTGTTTAACTTTGTTATCATATGTTGGTAGATCTATTTCATATTTAACTTGATTCATTTTATGTGAATTTTATGCAGTTTGGGATGTTAAATCATATGCTAATTCATATGTGAATCTTATGCAAGTTTGGGATGTTAAATCATATGTTAATTCATATGTGAATTTTATGCAAATTTGGGAAGTTAAATCATATGTTAATTTATATGTGAATTTTATGCAAGTTTAGGAGGTTAAATCATATGTTAATTTATATGTGAATCTTATGCAAGTTTGGGATGTTAAATCATATGTTAATTCATATGTGAATCTTATGCAAGTTTGGATGTTAAATCATATGCTAATTCGTATGTGAATTTTATGCAAGTTTTGGATGTTAAATTGTATGTTAGTTTGAATATGAATCTTATGCAAGTCTATATGTGAATTGTACACAAGTTTATATGTAAATCAAGTATATACATATGCTAGTTTATATGTAAAAACATGTGGTAAATTCATATGCAAGTTGTATAAATCCATATGCAAGTTTAGGTGAAAAACTATATTCACATTTTTGGGTGAAAATTATATTCATATATGCAAGTTAAGTGAGACCCATAATTTATATATGCAAGTTCACAATTTCATGTTTAGATCTATATTTAGATCCATGGTATTTTATGCAAATATATGATTCTATATGACCATTGTCTACGCAAATTATTGGCTATGCGAATTTATGTTATAATTCCTATTTGCAAGTTAGATCTATTTTTATGTGCTATGCAAGTTGTGATGTTTCTTTCCTTTTTATGAGTTAGACTATTTGCGGGTCTAACATATTTCATATTAAACCTGCGAACGACGTGGGGGCAATGGGAAGATATTAAATATTAATATTGTGAATTGGCATAAAAATGGCTTAAAACCATATAATAAATTTGAGATATTAATTGGCCTAATTTATATGCATAGAAATTATGGACATAATTTAGGTGACAATTATGGACATAGATTAATTTGGAAGTTATTGACAATTTGAAATGGAGATATTAATTCAAATTGGGGTCGAATAATAATATTTAATAATAAATGCCTAAGACACGAGGTAAGACTCGTTTGTAGTGTAAGACTGCCCGGACCCGCCCGGCAAATCCAGCAACCACAAACGGTAGTCTAATGTGAGAGATCAAAGGCATAAATTAAATGCGTAATAAATGCCTAAGACACGATGTTTGACTCGTTTGTGGTATAAGACGGCCCGGACCCGCCCAGCACATCTAGCAACCACAAACGGTAGTCTAATGTGAGAGGTCAAAGGCATAATTAAAAGATGCTTAGACACGAGGTTAAGTTTGGCTTGTGGTGGAAGTCTACCCGGAACCGCCCGGCATATCCAGCGGCCACAAGCAATCGACTTAATGTGGGAGGTCTGTGCATTAATAATTAATTAATGCTGATCAAAGACGAATATGAATGACAAACAAAAGTTTGGTTGAGTGGAGTAATTCTCTGAGTACCAATCTGATGTTGATTTCGGTCTTCGGGGTTGATACTTAGGGAGTTATTCTCTTAACCAATGTATATGTGAACTAAGATGTACTTAATCATAAATTAAGTAAAACATATTATATGATATATATATATATGATACATAATATATAAATGGATGGGGTTAAGACCAGCTAAACCAATAATATATAAGTGGATAGGGTTAAGACCAGCTTAACCAATAATCTGATAAGTAGGTAGGTTAAGACCAGCTTAACCAATAATATATAAGTGGATAGGGTTAAGACCAGCTTAACCAATAATCTGATAAGTAGGTAGTGTTAAGACCAGCTTAACCAATAATATATATTAATTTGATAAGTGGGTAGGGTTAAGTCTAGCTTAACCAATAATATATATATTAATCTGAGAAGTGGATAGGGTTAAGGCAAACTTAACCAATAATACATATTTATCTGATAAGTGGATGGGGTTAAGGCTAACTTAGCCAATAATATATAAGTGGATAGTGTTAAGACCAGCTTAACCAAATATGTATATATTGATTTGATAAGAGGATAGGGTTAAGACAAGCTTTACCAATAACACATGTTGATTAGATAAGTGGGTAACATGGGTGACATGTGAGATATAATCATTAACACTTAACCAAGATAAACATGTGGTGGGACATGGGGGTTAAGTGGATGACATGGGAGACATGTGAAATACGATTAGAGACACGTAACCAAATTGAAACATGTAAGAAGACATGAATAAGATGGGGTTAAGTGGAAAATTCTAGTGGGGACCAAGCATAAGTGGAAAGCTTGTGTCAATCATGGGAGACCCATTTCAAACCAGTAACCCATTAAGTATCTTTGTGAGCTCGAGTTAGATCGAGGACGGAACACGCTTACTGGGTTTGTCGCAAGAGGTCAAAACGGGTTAACGGTGGCAATGCAAGTCCAACGGGGTCATGTGCGTGCGTGGGCCCGGGCTGGTAGGTAAGACGTTGTTGCATCGTGTAGATATAAGTCGTGCATCTTTAGTCGTATGGAGTTTCCACTTTGGGGAGTGATACACCCCACTGTGGGATCAGCATGGGTATCTACGAGTTAGGGACCAATCGAATGGGGAAGGTAGTGGGTACGACTAGCGGAGATAGGAGCAGGCGGCACCTATGAAGACCGCTAGGAGTCCAACTACCATATTATGAATAAATGTTGTAATTAGAATGGGGAGGGTAGCGGGTACAACTAGTGGAAATAAGAGCAGGCGGCATCTATTAAGACAACTAGGGTACACGAAACTACCATTATTATTATTTTGTTCAGTAGGCGGGATCGATTTTTAGAGTGACTAGTAATGGTGCAGTATAGTAATTATCCTATAGTGATTAGGAGTGAGATTAACGCCATAATATACCTCTTGTTTGTTTTGTCTTGCCCACTTGTTTCACAGTCATTCCTTATTTTACCCGTTTATGACTTATCCTAATTGCTTTAATAATTATATCGTTAAAGTTATGGTACTCGCCAGACTTTATGTCTAGACCCCTTTGTTTTCGCCTCTTTTCTTCCCTTCTCCCCCCCCCCCCCCCCAAGGTTCTCAGGGTGGGACTAGTACTAGTGGAGCTTGATCTGGATCCTTCTCTCTCTTTTGGAAGAACTTGGATTGCTGAAAGTAAAGTTCAGCTCATCTCTTTTATGGCTACTTGTATTAGGGTTATGCTTTTTTACTTTATGTACTCAGAAAACAATTTGCCCAGATGGTTACTAAGTGTACTTGGTTTTTGTCTTGGTTTATGATGTTATTGTAATCAAACTATTTCTCCGCTGCAATAAAAGTTGTTTTGAAAATTTTCAAGTACTAATATATGTATCTCTCTTGTTATATTCTGTTCTATTCACCAATGATCACTACTACAAAAGTGGGCATATTCGACACTAATTTGTGTGCGTTGCATGAAAAGTGTGGTGAAAGCTATGATTTCTTTGAGCTTCTGCAACAGCATTCATATGTTGTTGCATTATACGTGGATGCACTGTTGCGGTGGGAATTCTAGTGTTTCGACGTGCAACACCAGATAAAAGCATAGCATTACATATATATAATCCAGCTCAGCGATCCGCGTTATCAATATATTAAAACCCCAACCGTAGATGCAAGATTAATCCAATGGTTCAAACCATCTGTTGGTCTGATGATCTTAACGATAGCCATCATACAATCATTGATAGCCACGTCATTGCATTATTTTGACGAAATTTTGGCGCGATCTTCTCCCTTTACGAAATTGTTTTCTTCTCTATCATCTAATCATTTTTCCCCCTTTTTACTATTGACAAAAATTTAAACCTAAATTCACGTCAGTATCGCTCCTCTCCTCGACAGCAAATTCTATTCTGAAAAGCTTGAAGTTTTGAAATGCTTTCTAGCTTTGATTGCTCAGGGCGTTGACATCGCCAGTTTTTTCACTCAGGTTCAGTTTGTATAGCACTGTGAATTAGTTACGCTTATTATAGATTGGATTATGAGTAATTAGTAAGTAGTTTATTTGTTACATTTTGGAAAACCCATTCGCTTATAAGTAATTAGTTGCTTGGACATCCCAAACATAGGAAAACCCGTTCGCTTATGGGTGATTAGTCGGTGAAAGATTAGATTATGAGTAATTAGTTGCGCTTTGACCATTAATTTGGGATTTGGGATTATGCTGAGGTTTATTCGAAAATTGTACCCAGCAATAAACCATGAGAACCGGGCTATTGGCATGAAAAAGACATTGGTTTATTATAGAGGTCGAGCTAGTTAAGGAATGGGGACTTTACAGTCGAAAGTGATTTGCACTTTGCGTTCATTTACATTATCATATAATTGTATGCTTGAGGTTTTGTGATACAGATACATGTGTAGCACTGCGGTGTGCTTGAGGCTACCAATTTCCCGATCCGGACGAGTCGTTCACCCGTATCTTATAACACACACAGGTATTTTCCATTTGATTTTGGAAACTACCAATTTCAATGTTTCAATTTTGTGATATGCACTGTGGTGTGTATGCACTATGGTGTGTATCCACTGCGGTTTTGTGATACAAATACCCGTATCTAACACGCACGCACAAGTATCATAAGGCAGCATCAGTGGTTGTGTAACTTCCAAGTATAATACCATACACGCACAAGTATACACACACGCACAAGTATAATAAGGCAACATCGATCAGTTCATACCATACACATCCAAAAAATAACATACACATCCACATCCAAAGTATCATAAAGTTAACTTAATATACATACACATCCAAATAAATTTGACATTATAGTAGCATCAATTCATACCAGATCAGGGTTGCGGGGCAGTGGAACTTCCAACTGATTCGTTAGGGCTTTGCGGCTGTGGGAGAGCCAGTCCGAAGTGAGCAGCCGCATGTGATGGACCCGCAGCATCAGGACAAGGGGTGAGGTAGTTTGGCCAGTCAAATTTCTGATCAACTTCTATATCTACCCACTGATCATTCCTCTGGTTCATT
The DNA here is from genome assembly GCA_030737875.1 of Allium sativum. Classification (NCBI taxonomy): domain Eukaryota; kingdom Viridiplantae; phylum Streptophyta; class Magnoliopsida; order Asparagales; family Amaryllidaceae; genus Allium; species Allium sativum. Next base: position 10,415,395 of record JASFAX010000024.1, read on the forward strand.
GGGGCTTGGTTATCAACATGTATGTCATGGGCGGCTTCCGGAAATAAGCTTGGCAAGGGGGGTAGCTCAGCAGCTTCTTATATCATTGCATTAAATCTTTCATCTGAATCCATTTCCCATTCCCGTCCGTAATGATGCAAACATGGAACCACCTCTTCCTCCCTATTGCTCACAAAAAGAAGTTCAGTCCTTGTCCCAGGATGAGCATGGGTACAGCGCTGAACCTTAATGAAGTAGACCTTGTTATTGATTTGAGCAGCAAAAGTATTGATATCGCCAATGCCTTCATAAAATTGCATTTTCAGGTAGAAAGATGTATGGTCATACTGAGACCAGTAACAGTCGTCAATTGCAAGCACACGTCCCATTGGCTTCATTACTTCTTCAATAGCAGGAACATTACTCTTTAGGAACTCGGGAAAGCCATCAACTTTAGCTCATGATTCCACTTCTAACGCTGGTGAGGGCTCAAATTCTTCATCAGACCATGGTTTCAGGTGAATAGCACCACCGGGTTTTGTAAAAACTTTCAACATTAGGGCATGATCACACATTCTGTACGATGGGCATGATACTAGAAAAGAGTTGTTGGGTATTACCCGTATAGGCCACGAATTATGATTGAGAGCCACCTTAAGAACGTTTTGCACAGCTTCGAAATTCCAATGTCCCTTAAGAACGGTGGCTGTGATGTATAGAGACGAGTCCATTGTTTTTTTTTCTTTTTAAAATTTCGAAGATTGGGGTTTAGGGGATATGGAGGAGATGATGTTTTGACGCTTGAAAGGATGTGCGAGGGACCCAGTGGATGGTGTCAGGCAGATATGTGAACTGGAAATGCTTGCACAGAAGACGAAGCATACTCAATTCTATTTCTGATGAGGTGGCACGTAGTTACCAATGCTGATTGGTCAACTGTTATAATTGTATGCGTAATTCACTAAGATTTATAAGTTAATTAGATGGCCAAATGCACAGATGCATGCACACAACACATATGCACTTATCAAATTAATAACTTGTAAATTCAAATTGCAGGATCTAAAATGACGAGGAGAGAAACAGCCGGCAAGTGGAGGACCTGAAATGACATAGAGAGATACAGTTTCTGGTTCATGGCATTGCTACTTTGTAGAATGCACACTGATCGTATTTGTTAGCACTTGTATTTGATCGTATGTGTTATATATTTAAAGCGTTGAATAACCTATTCTTGAAGTAGTTCGAGCTTACTGTATACAACGAAGAAAACGGTGTAGCTGATTTTCGAGTTTTGATATTTGGATAATTAAAACAATTGCTTTGGATGAGTTTCTTGTACAAAACCTGTATTGCAAAAATTTTAATCAAAGCATTGTATTTGCTATCTTCTAGTGTAGCATTTGCCTTCTTCTGCTGTTGCGTTAGCCTTTATTGATATTGCATTTCATGATAATGGTGTTTCATTACATATTGCAGTGGTGTTGCATTAAATTAAATATAATTAATTACCCGTCACACGTGGACCCCACGACTTACGTGGATAGCTGATGTGGCATGTGACACGTGGGCAGCTGACATGGTGAGATGACGTGTCGTGTGACACGTAGACAGCTGACGTGGAAAGCTGACGTGGCCCCACTGGAAGTCAGACCGTAACTAATGCTTAAGGCAACGCTGAATAGTGTTGCATTACGTGCCAATAGTGTTGCATTACGGCTATTATGCAGCGCTTTCTTTCCATGGCTGTAGATGGGAAAAAGCGTTGTCTTAGATGGCTAATGCAACAGCCGCAGATGCCACGCCCCCCGGTGTTGCCTATTTGAAAAAAGGGGCTACTGCAACGCTTTTTTGATCTACGGGCACAGTAAAATAGTGTCGAATATGCCCACTTTTGTAGTAGTGGATACTCCATGAAAGTTAATGCATTCCCTTTGAGAGTGACATTAATGGACATGGGGTGTTACAAAATATAACACTACTCGAGAAGCAAAGGTGTAAGGCCTAATGACAACCAAATGTTAAAGCATACATTTAAATGACAAGCAAATGTTAAAATGTATATTTATTCCAAAAGTGACAACGTAATGCCTAAGTGGTAACCAATGTTAAATACAATATTATTCGAGAAGAAATGGCGTATATCCTAAGTTGAAACTAAATGTTAAAATTTCAATGTTATTAATGAATGAAAGTTTAAAGCCTAAGTGGTAACCAAATGTTAAAAAACTAAATTATCCGAGAAGTGATGGTGTAAAGCTAATGTGGAAACAAAATGGTAAAATATATCATTACTATAGAACGGTAGTGCAAGGCCTAAATGGAAAGTGTTGGACCAAAAAGAGCACTAACACCCATTTGACTAGAAATTGCAGAGAATAACAATATAAAAACAGATAAAAAGCAGTCGACACGCAAGGTTTATAGTGGTTCGGCGTTAATGAGCCTACGTCTACTTTATAGTTATTTGATTGATCGATAGATTACAAGTACAATGCAGATAATCGCTCAATCTCACAAGTACAATCAATAATCTCTCAGAATCTATAGAATTATACTCGAAAATCTAGAGTACAATCTGAAAAAAAATGAAAAATATTGATAATGGTGGAGCTTGAGTGTGTAGAGTTCCCAAAGATCCTTCAAAATGTCATGTTAGGTGTATTTGTAATATTAGAAGGCAGGCGGGTTGGATGCCACACGGGAACCATCCATGAAATCTCGGAGTTGTGGGGAAAATGGTCCTTTAGATCATGGGCACTAGGCATTTACCGATCCATTTTTGGAGGCCTGAGAATCAGACCACGGTTGACCAGGTGCAACGGCTCCACGGTAGCAGGTGTAGGGAGGATCAGATATAGGGGGATCTCCTTCCCGATAGTGTAAACATGCCTTGCTGCTTCCATGTGCTGAGGGGATCAGATCTAAGTTCCCCCGATCCAATGTGTTTATTCTGGGGTCAGCTTTCTTGTGCGAGTGGACTAGAACATGGCTCCCCCGATCCGACTTTATGCTCTAGAGTTAATCTTTTCTATGTGCGAGCAGTTCACATTCGATCTGCATTCCTCGACCCGACCTGGCTTGTTCAGCAACCATCGATGCACGAGTGTTCTGCTCGACTTGAAACTTCTCTATCAATCCGAACTAATTCCTTTGCTCATGAATAATCATCTGGACTTTGTGTGGCCTAGTCATAAAGTAGGCCAACGTTTTGCGCCCTTGAAGTACGTTTTATTGGCGATGAGACGTGCTTTGAAATTGTCAGTTTGTCTATTTTTATATCGGCGATAATTAACAGTCATGTCTATTTGTAAAGACGCGACGCCTTGTAAAGGTGTCTCTCTTGTCCTCTGCTCTCTGTTTATAAATAAATAACTCGATTGTAAAACATGTTTGTTAGATTAAATTGTGTTCTTCGCCCCTTCGAAAAGATTTCCAAATGAAACATCTTTCTAGAGGGAAAGAATGTAATACCCCGTAAAATATACCTTACCTAAACATAGATAACTTAAAATAATATTAATTGATGATTAAAAATACTGATATTGTATACATGGTAGTTTTGTCATGAAAATGTCACCATTATGTTTGTGGAAAATTTATAATTCTTTTTCATATTTATTTTTCAAAAATGGAGTATGTATGAAGAAGATATGCGCATAACAAAGTTTGAACATGAAAAAACAATAAATTATAAGAATATAGATTTGAATTTGAAATCAATGGAATAAACATGGAACAAAATATATACAATTAGCATAAAGGAATATTCTTTATTCGAATTCAAAGTCGTATATGCATGTGTGTGTGTATATCTATGTAGTTAAAGCGCTCAACAAATCCAACAAGGCGGATGTGTAAAAAGTTGTAGCGGTGATAAAGAGAGGAAATAACGGATGAGTCTAAAATATCATATAAAAATCATATTTAATGATTTTGCAAATATATAAATGATAAATAAACGGAAAATTAACATTCAGCTTAATTATAATTACTACATTTTTTTATTTCAAATAAAAGCATATGTAAATAAACTTTTATTTAGCTTGATTAAATTTAATAGAATATTATAGTTTTTTATATTTGAAAAACATATGTCAAAAAATTATATTAAAAAAACTAATTTTACCAATTTTATAATGTATAAATGTCAAATCTAAATTAATTTCTTTTATAGAATATATAGCTGAATATAGCTGAAATAACTGGATATTTCGGGAATATCGAAACATTGCGGAGTTTAAAGCGGAAAAACTATTTGGAAATAGCGTAGCAGTAGAAATCCACTACACTATATAACGGGTATATGGCGAGGTAATAAGGGGACACGATTTAAAAGAAAGAAAACAAATTAATTAACAATTCAAAACAAACGCATGAATTAAATCCACGCTGCTCATCCCAGAAGGGGGGTCGAGCTCCTCATCAGGAGAGGGTTTGACCGCTTGGTCAACAACCCTCCTAGGGGTCAGGTCAACAGCTTCAAACCTAGGAGTGTGGGTAGCGGCTAGTTTTTGTTATGATATATTAGGTTCTAGGTGTCAATGGATGAATTGGATTTTATAATTTGAATCTAACAGTTCCTATACACTTTGGCACCTATAAATAGAGTCGTAGCCCTCCTCTCTTAGTTACATATTCTGATGCTTTTTACCTTCATTCTCTTCAACTTTGTATCTTATAGTGTTTGTATCCAGTCTGGTGGAGGTTAGTTCTTCTTTTTTTCGCTCCTCATATTCTACTTTATCCTGTTCTATTCTATTTATTTTTATTTTATCCTTCAAATTAATGGATCTAACATCTATGATTTTTAAAGGGAGAAGGGTTGAGAAGCGTTTGTGTGAGGTTGCAATCCAAATCTATATTTAATTCACAATTTTCTCTCTTTATTGTTCTGTGTGTGAGGTTCTTTAATTAAGTTTACATAATTTCTATAGTTTGTTAGTATAAATCTTGATTGATTATGCCTATAGGGTTTTGAGATTCACGAAAATAAAACATACATAGTCCCCTAAACACTAACATTATGGAATTATCAACCTAAGTCGTTGTTTGGATTTTTGATTGTGGAGGTATATAAGAAGAGAATTCCCTATTTTTTCTTGTATGTAAATTTAGAATTAGTCTCTTTTACTTTTTCTTCCTATCTAATTTGAATCCTAAATTAACATAAAATGGTGGATTTGTGTATTGTAACTTATATATGTTTAAATCTCTATTTTGTTAAAACAAACATACTTAGGCATAATAAACTACATATGACCAAAATCCCTATTTTTGTGTGTACAAATCATTCAAAGCGGAAGGATAGTAAAATAGTAATGAAAAGAATATACATATGCTATTTTTTATTCATCTTGTCCCTTTTTGTTTATTGACATAATCTTAAAAGCCTAGGATTACAATTATATCTTTTGTTATGTTATGTTTATTTCCCTATTGATGCTTTCATTTTGAATAAAGATTTATGTGCCATATTGTGGATTTGGGAAATATGACTTGCCTACCTTTTGTTTGGAGAAGAGATTGACATTTCATTGCTCACCGTTCTTTCTTTTACGTACACCACTAACTACACCTTTATAAATTAATAATTATTAAATATCAAAATCTATGTATCTTTAATGCATATTTATTGCGTTAAATTAGGAAACTCGTGTTAAATGTCCCCCATTTGGGAACTTGTGTGTTTTGTGTGGGTTAATGGCCTTTATAAATATTAAATGGCATGTGGATGCGAGGTTAACCCCTACTTGTAGTAAAATTCTGCTCGGACAACCCAGCAAATCCAGCAGCTACAAGAAGCCAGGGTTAATGTGAGATGTCTAGTGACACGGGCCATTTAGTGTGTGATAGGCCTACCTAGAGAAGGTATTAAGTGAATAATTCACCATATGAGGGTATTAAGTGGTTGAACTTGGTCCGCTTTTAGGGTACATCCCTTGAATATGAACTAAGTCGTCCGCTCTTATTAGGCATTAAGAGATCTATGGGTCCACCTCTCTTTAATAAGTATGAGGTATTAAATGGTCTCAATGAGAGAGGTAGTCCTCCGAAAATTGTCTTCTTCTTATCTATGTGGCTATAGTGAGGACGTGCCTGGGGATGGGCTACACCTACCTAGGGATGGGCTACTAAGAGTTTCACCAAAACTGCCTATCTAAGCAAAGTACCAATGGCAAGGAGTTCACCTGTAATATCAGTCAAATAGTAATGTAAGGTTCGTTGGGAGGGTCATAAATGGCAATAAGTGTCTACCTAAATATGGTATTAAGTGGCTAATTACTATCTCTGACATTACGTTGAGAATATATATAGTGTAATCTACTGCGAAATGAAGCCATAAGTGATTTGGATCCGCCAAAGGGTATTAAGTGACCACAAGAGTCCACCCACATTTTTGATTTCCTTAAGTGAGCAAGAAGGGTACACCTCTTTCCATTAAAAGTAGAAGAAATATGTATGTTTATATTCTCCTAGACATAAACCTGATAGGTTTTATGCTGCCTGGTATAGGAAATGGGTTTCCTTTTTAAGCTTAAAGAATTTTGTTTACCAAAGTTGTTGTTTTGACCCCCTTTCTCTTGACAACACAGGTTCGGTAGGATAGTGGAGCATGCTAAACGATGATGTGGATGATTGAGCTTAGCGATGGTGAGCATTATTTAGTTTATCATTATTATAACTCAGTAATCATTAGTACCCTAACTTTTTAGTTATGAAATTTGGGATATGATGTATTTGACATTTTAATATTTAATGACATGGTACATCTATTTGATTATTATATTTTATTCACTCCGCTATGAGATTTGATTTCGTTTTAATCTGACTCTGTTATTTCCATTTCTTATAGAAACCAATTACATGCTTAGGACAACTCTAAGTTCTAATGGGACTTTTCTACGTTGGGTCGGGCGGGTTGTTACAACCACCTCAACAATCCAAACAGATGGCTCTCCACTGATGATATTATGGCCTTAACACTGTAAATAGATGGCAATCCCATGGCACAATGATTTTTCAACACATAAGAGAATTAGATCAAAAGAGATATATTGTACTTACCTATATCAGAACTCTTAAAACTCATTAATGGCGGATACAACTACGTCTCATGTTGTAAG